>JAJPUD010001008.1:0-70686 GCA_023553655.1 Myrmecobius fasciatus | reverse complement strand
GCAGAAATAGTAAATGCATCCTTTTCAGATCATGATGCAATAAAAATCACATGCAATATAAGTCCAGGAGAAAATAAACCAAAAGGTAATTGGAAATTAAATAATCTAATCCTGAAGAATGAATGGGTGAAAGAGCAAATCATAGACACAATCAATAATTTCATCCAGGAGAATGACAATAAGGAGACAACATACCAAAATTTGTGGGATACGGCCAAAGCTGTTATAAGGGGTAATTTTATATCTCTAGATGCTTACTTGCATAAAATAGAGAAAGAAAAGATCAATGAATTGGGCTTATTATTAAAAAAACTAGAAAAAGAACAAATTAAAAACCCTCAATTAAATACCAAATTGGAAATTCTAAAACTAAAAGGAGAAATTAATAAAATCGAAAACAAGAAAACTATTGAGTTAATAAATAAAACTAAGAGTTGGTTCTATGAAAAAACCAACAAAATAGATAAGCCTTTAGTTAATTTGATAAGAAAAAGGAGAGAGGAAAATCAAATTGTTAGTCTCAAGAATGATAAGGGAGAACTTTCCTCCAATGAAGAGGAAATTAGAGCAATAATTAGGAGTTACTTTGCCCAACTTTATGCCAGTAAGTTTGATAATCTAAATGAAATGGAGGAATATCTACAAAAATATAGATTGCCCAGGTTAACAGAAGAGGATATAAATTATTTAAATAGTCCCATATTAGAAAAAGAAATAGAACAAGCCATTAACCAACTCCCTAAGAAAAAATCTCCAGGGCCAGATGGATTTACATGTGAATTCTACCAAACATTCAAAGAACAATTGATTCCAATACTACACAAACTATTTGAGAAAATAGGGACAGAAGGTATACTGCCAGAATCCTTCTATGAGACCGATATGGTGCTGATAGCTAAACCTGGTAGGGTAAAAACTGAGAAAGAAAACTATAGACCAATTTCCCTAATGAATATTGATGCAAAAATTTTAAATAAGATATTAGCAATGAGATTACAGAAAGTCATCCCCAGGATAGTACACTATGACCAAGTAGGATTTATACCAGGGATGCAGGGCTGGTTCAATATTAGGAAAACTATCAGCATAATTAATTATATTAATAACCAAATTAACAAAAACCATATGATTATCTCAATAGATGCAGAAAAAGCCTTTGACAAAATCCAACACCCTTTCCTATTAAAAACACTAGAGAGTATAGGAATAAATGGGCTTTTCCTTAAAATGATCAGCAGCATCTATTTAAAACCATCAGCAAGCATCATATGTAATGGAGACAAACTAAAACCATTCCCCATAAGATCAGGAGTGAAACAAGGCTGCCCACTGTCACCATTACTATTTAATATTGTATTAGAAATGTTAGCTTTAGCAATAAGAGAAGAAAAAGAGATAAAAGGAATCAGAGTAGGTAATGAAGAAACCAAATTATCACTCTTTGCAGATGACATGATGGTATACTTAGAGAACCCTAGAGACTCAACTAAAAAACTACTAGAAACAATTCACAACTTTAGCAAAGTTGCAGGATTCAAAATTAATCCACATAAATCATCAGCATTTTTATATATTACCAACAAAGTTCAGCAGCAGGAGATACAAAAAGAAATTCCATTCCAAATAGCAGATGATAGGATAAAATATTTGGGAATCTATCTGCCAAGGAAAAGTCAGAAACTATACGAACTAAATTACAAAACACTTTCCACACAAATAAAATCAGACCTAATCAATTGGAAAAATATTAAGTGCTCATGGGTAGGCAGAGCAAACATAATAAAAATGACAATACTACCCAAACTAATCTACTTATTTAGTGCCATACCAATCAAACTCCCAAGAAACTATTTTACAGATCTAGAAAAAATAGTAGCAAAGTTCATTTGGAAGAACAAAAGGTCAAGGATTTCAAGGGGATTAATGAAAAAAAAGGCAGAAGAAGGTGGCCTTGCTGTACCAGATCTAAAACTATATTATAAAGCAGCGGTCATCAAAACCGTTTGGTACTGGCTAAGAAATAGAGCAGTCGATCAGTGGTACAGGATAGGATATCAGGACAATTTAGGCAATAACCTTAACAATTTAGTATTCGATAAACCCAAAGACCCCAGCTTTTGGGATAAATACTCACTATTTGGCAAAAACTGCTGGGAAAATTGGAAACTAGTGTGGAAGAAATTAGGGCTTGATCCATACCTAACACCACATACCAAGATAAGATCTAAATGGGTTCATGATCTAGATATAAAGAGGGACTTTGTAAGCAAGTTAGAGGAACGTAATATAATTTATCTCTCAGACCTGTGGAGAGGGAATAAATTTATGTCCAAAGAAGACCTGGAACTCCTAATTGAACACCAGATGGATAATTTTGATTATTTTAAGTTAAAAAGTTTCTGTACAAACAAAACAAATGCAGATAAGATTAGGAGGGAAGCATCAAATTGGGAAATCATCTTTACATTTAATGGTTCTGATAAAGGCCTCATTTCTAAAATTTATAGAGAATTGTCTCAAATATATAAGAATTCAAGCCACTCTTCAATAGATAAGTGGTCAAGGGATATGAACAGACAATTTTCAGATGATGAAATTAAAACCATCTCTAGTCATATGAAAAGTTGCTCCAAATCACTATTGATCAGAGAAATGCAAATTAAGACAACTCTGAGGTACCACTACACACCTGTCAGATTGGCTAAAATGACAGGAAAAGATAACGATGAATGTTGGAGGGGATGTGGGAAAACTGGGACACTGATACATTGTTGGTGGAACTGTGAACGGATCCAACCATTCTGGAGAGCAACTTGGAACTATGCCCAAAAAGTTGTCAAACTGTGCATACCCTTTGACCCAGCAGTGTTTCTACTGGGCCTATATCCCAAAGAGATCTTAGAGGAGGGAAAGGGCCCCACATGTGCAAGAATGTTTGTGGCGGCCCTTTTTGTGGTGGCTAGAAACTGGAAACTGAAGGGATGCCCATCAATTGGAGAGTGGCTGAATAAATTATGGTATATGAATGTTATGGAATATTATTGCTCTGTAAGAAACGACCAGCAGGACGATTTCAGAGAGGCCTGGAGAGACTTGCATGAACTGATGCTGAGTGAAACGAGCAGAACCAGGAGATCATCATACACAGCAACAACAGTATTACATGATGATCAATTCTGATGGACATGGCTCTCTGCAACAAAGAATTGTCTCAAACCAGTTCAGTTGTTCACTGAAGAAAACCATATACACCCAGAGAGAGGGAAATGAAATATGGACTACAACATAACATTTTCATGATCTCTACTGACATTTGTTTGCATTGTGTTGCCTTTCTCTGATTCTTTTTTTTTTCTTGTAGATAGGATTTTTCTTGCATAACTTCTCAAGCATTTCAACATTATTAGCATGTAGTGGACTTCCTGCCATCTAGGGGAGGGGAGGGGACTGGGGGTAAAATTTGTAATGGAAAGCTTTGTAAAGATCAATGTTGGGGAACTACCCATACATATGTTATACAAATAAAAAGCTTTAAAAAAAAATTAAAATAAAAATAAAAATAAAAAAAATAAAATAAAATAAAATAAAATCCTTCTGTTCCAACTCTTAAAAAAAAAAAACATACTTAACATGTGTTAGACTACCTGATATCTAGGGGAGAGGGTGGGGGGAAGGAGGGAAAAATTTGGAACAGAAAGTTTTGAAAAGGCCAATGTTGAAAAATTACTCATATGTTCTGTAAATAAAAAGTTTTAATTAAAAAATTTATGCAAAAAAAAAATAAGTGTTGGACATATATTTCTTTTAACCAGCAATTTTGAAAAATGAAAATGAAAAAGTATCAGTGCAGTAGAGACACTAATATCCCATGGTCCCAGTGTAAGGATGTTTGTGGAAGAATAGCTTCAAATTTTCCCCTAAAATTTCAATTCCTAATTCTGCCCCTAAAAGGGGCAGAATAGTCAATTCATTTAAACAAAGCAAATTAAGAATGTGGTTATAGTTTATTCACTGAAGTAACTCACTTAACTATGATGTCAGTATTATAACTAAGTATATTATTTAGTATAATAACCCAGTATTATAGTTACAGTAAGAAAATATTAAGACACTAAATAAAAATTATCTACCTCTTTACAACGTGGAATTTTGCTGTTATCTTTTTCCAATATCATCCATTTGAAAACATCTGAAAGAGATGGATATTTCCAGGTTGGCCAAGGGTTGATATATCTTCCATCCTTTCCTTTTTGTGACTTAGTTACAGATTCCTCTAACCTATAGTCTATTCTGAAGCTTTTTCTGAATGAGTTCTCACAATCTTTTATGCCACGTCTGGCTGAAAGCTTGCATTTTTTTTTCACTTCTTCCAAAAGGTGGCTGTTACTTATTGTTATAGAAGTCTCACTTTCATCTGGGTTTTCTTCCATATTGTTTGTTGATGATCTAAAAGTAGAGAGGAGAAAATAATTAAACACAAAAATAAAAAGCACTATCATAGTTTCCTTATTCAGTCTTTTATCATACTTTCTGTTTCTTCTTTTAAAAGGAAAAAATTCTTATATCCATTTGCTATTGGGATTCTAAGACATTGCAGGACTTTCTCAGGACTTTCAGAAGGATCAAATTTACATTAGCTCAATCTTTCTTCCTGTACAATATAATTTTATACTCCAGTATTACTGCTCACTAAATATTTTTTTAAAAAGAGAAACAAGAGGCAGCCAGGTGGCACAGTGCATGATATAGCACCAGCCCTGGAGACAGGAGGGCCCAAGTTCAAATCTGGCCTCAGACTCTCCATACTTATTAGCTATGCGATTGTGGGCAAGTCACTTAACTCCAACTATCTTGCAAAGAAAAGAGAGAGACAGACAGACAGAAAGACAAGCCAACATATGTTTGCTCTTCTCCTTAACAACTACTTTCATGCTGGAGTTTGTAAGTCAACAAGCAAAGCCCATCAGAAAAAGAAGGTACAGGCTTATCCTCATATAGTAAATAGGAAAGGACCTACTACATACAAAAGAAAAAAAAGTATATTTCTTTTTATTATTCTTTTGTTTGATTTTAGGGGGAAAATTTAATTTATTTTAAGGCTTCATCTGGTCAGAAAACTGAATTTCTTATTTTTCTCATATATAACACTCCATCTCTCAACTCCATGTCTTTTTGGTGGCTTTTTCCCCAAGATTAGAATGCATTCCCTCCTCAGTGTCTTCTCTGTGCTTCCCTGGCTTCCTTCAAGAGTCCTGCCGCTGACAATTGATCACTAAAAACATCTTCACTATCAGATTACTTCTAATTTACAACAGACAGAGAAAAAGATAAAGACAGAGGAAGATAAATCTCTATATACATCTCTATCTATAGATGTGTGTATGTGTGTGTGTGTGTATATTTTTATACACATACACACACATCCATTCATACATAATACATAGTTGTTTTCCTGGTGTCTCCTGATTAAAGGAAAGCAAAACACCCACATGCACTTGCAAAATGTTTGGCAGAGAAATGTGTTTAATTCAATAATGATATAGATAGGAACACAAAGAAGGGAAAAGAAAGTCTAAGAGGGAGGAAGATTCAAGGACGGACCAGTTACAAACAAAACAAATTTTAAACTTAAAATACAAGTCTCTTGAAGGCAGGGATTATTTTTGCCTTGCTTTGTATCCCCAGTGTTTAACAGATTGCTTTCATGGTGGCTGGAGATGGAGTAAAGAAATAGAAAAAAAGTGAGTAAAAAAAGTTATGCTAAAGACTGCACAGTGAATATGTATATACACTATGGATTAATATTAAATTAATTGGTAGTCCTCTATGTAAGGTCTTTGCAGAATAACCAGTGAAGTAAAATACTCAGAAGTATTGTTAGTAACATCTTCATGATAAATGAAAGAAAACTAGAAGCAAAAAGAATGCTTTTTCATAGAAGGAAGGCACACAGGTTGTTCTTAGGCAAAAAAAAAGGGAAGGGTGATTGGAAGAGCTGATTTCATCATATTTCAAAAAAGATAAATTAATTTATTTGGTGCTACTCTGGGTCATCTCACCTTACAGTGAACTCATGATTTGCAAAAGAGTACTTACAAAGGAAACTGACAAGGCAGAATCTAGGAAGAATTTTCAATTTAATTCAGCAAGCATGTATCCAACACCTGTATATGCTATATGGTAAATGTATATGCTAAATATTACAATAAGTTCTAGGGATACCAAAGCAAAAACACAAGTAGTCAAAGAATATGTTAGCTGAAACTACAAAAATCCTCTGAAGCAAGTTAGCAAACTGGACAACTGCAGCATCAATCTGACCTGTTTGTATAACATGTTAAAATCTTTATAATGTTAAGTAGAAAAAAGACAAAGATATTGACCTTTATTATCACCATTTCCTTCAAAAGTTTAACTGATGCAAAGTAGTAATACTGATAAGGAGATTCAAAGCACACATAAACCTAGCCAAAATTTAATTCTTCTTAATTTTCCTCATCAAGCAGAGATAAAAGATGGGCATAGGCAATGCTGATTTAGAATACAAACACACTTGTATAATACTACAGAGAATGATAGCAGATAATTATTAACAATAGCTAGCACTTGTATACTACTTTAAAGTTTACAAAGTTTACATTATCTCATTTGATTGTCCTCAACAGCCCTGTCAGTTAGATGCTGTTATTACTCCCATTTTACTGTCGGGAAAACTGAGGCTAAAATATTTAGCCAAAGTATTTAAGCTTCTGCTTCACTATTTTACTTTCCAGTCAATCTCCTGAATTAACTTAATTTCCTTCTTGTTCAAGGAATTTTCAAGAGTTTTTCTCCAGCACCACAATACTTTGGCCAGATAAGTACACAAGACTCACTGGAAAAGACCCTGATGTTAGGAAAGATTGGAGGCAAATGGAAAAAGGGGACAGCAGAGGGCAAAATGGATAGAGAGTGTTATGGAAACAACAAACAAACTTGGATAGACTGATACTAGAGGACAGAAGGGTCTGGTATGCTATGGCCTATGGGCTCATGAAGAGTCAGATACAATTGGACAACAACTAACTGAGAAGAATAGAGATTAAATGACTTGCTCAGAATCACATCACATCACATTATATTACTCACACAGTTAAGTGTCTGGGGCAGAATGCAAATGCAAGCCTTCCTGATTCTAACATTCTAACCAATACATCACATAGCAACACAAAATACATAAATGGTAGAGTTTGAAGAGAATTTGTAGCCATGAAGAACTCATGTCTAACAGTCAAAGAAACAAAATAATCATTAACTTGAGACAAAGATGTTATTCTGGTGATACATTTTTCATAATCAGTAATCTAAACAGCTATACATTGCTACAAATATCAGTTCTAGAGCTTCAATTCCATTCATGAGCGGTAGATACTCCTTATATTTCCTAAAGCAATCACTAAACCTTAATTTCTTAATGGAAATGATGCTGAGTTGCCTCAGGAATTTGAAAGCAAATTGTGGAAAGATGTCAGACACAGTCAAAATGTGATCTGAACCTAATACTTTAGAATGGATATTGACAAACTAAAACTCATCCAGAAGAGGACAACCAAAGGCATCACGAAAATCATGCAGATGAGAATCACATAAATTGATTATCTTTAGTTTGGATTTGAGAAAAGTTAAGATGAGACATATGTTTATGGTTTTTAAATAAAGAATCAAAAGTGTAGAATTGGAAGAACCTCTGAATCTCTTATCAAATACCTTCATTTTACTGAGCCCTAAAGAGGTTAAATGATTTGGCTAATATCACACAGGTACAAACCTGGGGTTTTAACTCTAGCATTTTTCAGAAGTTTCAGTTCCAAGTTGTAATCGTCTTATTTAAAAGATAAGGCCATTCTTGTATGAAACCTAACTTATGTTCTCCCTAAGTTATTTTTTAATCATGTCTTTTTGTTAGGCTTGAGTTAATTACAGAGTTCCCCAAGAAGCCACACTATTCTCTTTAAATATCTTCCCCTTAGATTCCTCATTGCAATTGTTTCCATTTGTTGGGGCAAAATTTCCTTCCTTTGAAGCTTCTGTCTCTCATGACAAAGTTCTTTTAGAGTACTAAGCTACTGGAAGATAACTATTTTTTCCCTGAACTTCCTAAAATCCATAATCCATTCTCTGAAAGTTTAGTGTGGATGTCAGATTATGCCTCATGGTGTGGTATTTCTGCCTTAGAAATATACTTATTCAATGGACGAATAAGGATGAATCACTTGGGCATCTTTTTTGTAAAATAAAGGGTTTGGACAATAATTCCAAAGATTCCTTCCACTCTATATCTAAAAACCTATAATCTATTTCAAATCCTAAAATAAGATGATCATTTCCTCCCAAGGTTCTGGTTTTGATTTCAATCATTTGTCTTTATTAAATCTTTGGAACAACCACAAATTTAGAAAAAAATTTATCAGCATGAATAATAAAAAATACTCTAGAAGAGATGAAAATATTTACCATGGTAGACATTAAATGCAGTCTCCCAAGACTGCAAAGGCAGTGCAAACTAAATTAAAATGTAATTGGGAAATATTTAACAAAATTAAAATACAACAGAACAAAGATAAGGTTAATATATGATTTCTATTTCTATTCTATATGTAACCTGCAGGGATTCTTAAATATGGTTTAGTAGCCATGTTTTTATTTGAATCTGACACCACTGGCATATGTCATGATACAACAGCAAAATATGTGAACAGAACTAGGGTAGGGGGGATGTGGAGGAGAATACTCTTATGAGCAAAATGGTCAAAACCAACTAGTACCAAAACTCCAAAAAAAACCTAGAAAAAATAAAGGACAAATGAATGGAGATCTGTTAAAAACAAAAGGTACAGACAGCAGACATGCCAATATAGGAAATTTAAACAAAATTCTAGTTACAAATAACATTTAAAATTGAATCTTTCATAGTTTTAAAGAAATTGAAAACTGTGATTGTTTTTATTTTAATACTAGATCACAGGCAGCTATAAAGCAGGGTACAGCAAGAGACTAGACTTTTTTAGACTTATGGTAATTTTTTGGTAGTTTTTCTTTTTTTTTTTTTTTTGCTGAGGCAATTGGGGTCAAGAGACCTACCCAGGGTCACACAACTAGGAAGTGTTTAAGTGTCTGAGCCTAGATTTGAACTCAGGTTCTCCTGACTTCAGGGCTGATGCTCTATCCACTGCATGACCTAGCTGCCCCTTGGTAGTTTTTTCTTAATGCCTTCATGCCTATACTTTCACAAATGTTAATAAGTAATCTAATTACAACAAAAGTCTTTAGAGAAATAAATCTGACCTGTCATCAATAAATCTGACCTGCCTTCTCAGTACCATAAGAGGGCAAGTTTTAAATTCAGTAAATCTTTAGCTTAATGAAAATCACTCACTTAAATAGGGTATTTAGTTACACAACTTAATCAGAAAAGTCAACTACATTTTTATTTGCTTACAAATTAGCATCTAATAAATTAGAAGATACAATGAAATTTTATTTCCTAAGAGCCCCCAAATTATTTTTCAGGTATTTCCTTTTACTTTTACTTTTTTTTTTTTTTGCTTTCTGCTGAGGCAATTGAGGTTAAGTGACTTGCCTAGGGTCACACAGCTAGGGAATGTTAAGTAAGTGTCTGAGACCACATTTGAACTCGGGTCCTCCCGACTTCAGGGCTGGTGCTCTATCCACTGCGCCACCAAGCTGCCCCCTTTTACTTTTTAAACTTATTAAATCTATAAGTCTAAAATGTTTGATTATATAGCTTAATGTTTAAGTCAGAAAAGATGTAAAATAAATGAAATGAATGTCAGCAGAGCTATATATGCCCATTTAGCTTTTTTTCAAAGAGTGAGAAAATTAATTGAAAAAAAATTTAAAAACTGATTAAAGGCATAGCCACTACTACCTAAGACAAAAATACATTATCATGTGGTAATACTTTCTTAGTAAAATCACAATATAACCCCTGCATTCAAGATAACTACTTATGCAAAAATAAATAGATTGTAATCAATTAGTCTTGGTCATCTTGTTTATTAGCAACCTGAGGTTTGTCTACTAAATGCTCAAAAAAATAAAATATTTCTAGTAAATATAATACTTTTCATTTATCTCATTAAAATACAAGAAGTATTAATGATTTATATGCAAGTCACATTACAGAGCATCACTTGATTACCTCCCCCTTTTATTTGCCAGATGAGATCCTCAAGGATGAGGAGGTTGTATTTTCTTGAAGTTGTATAGACCGGTAACATCAGAGGTGGGATTTGTGACCAGGTCCTCTAATTTTAGAGTCTGGGTTTTGTTCTACTCATTTAAACAATGTACTATAAGTATAATAAAGTTCATTTCACTGAATTAAACTCATTTTTCTAATTTATTTGCATTTTTGGTTGATGGCAATTTCAAAGAATCATCATTTCAAGAATTTGTGCTTATGTAATATATGCCAAAATATATCAATTTTTCCCAATCATCAGATGAAAATATTTTTCCAAAATATCAGAATAGGCCAAATTTGCTTTTACCTGTTCTTAAAATTTAAATTTTAACAGAATTCTAATTACTAGTAATATTTAAAATTGAATCTCTTATGTTATAATGAAATTGAAAATTCTATAAATGTTATTTCAGTGCTAGATCATTGGCAGCTATAAAGTAGGGCAAGGCATGAGACTAGGACCTAAAATTTATTAAGGTCAGTGGTGCTATACTAGGAAATCAGCTCTGCTTTACTAAAGTGGTGAGTGTCAAGTTTCTCAGAAAAATTGGGGAGAAAAGAGATTCCAGGTAAAGAGACCTGGACCAGTGTTCGGGAATCTGGACCTTACAGAACATAATGGGCAAGAAGTAGATTCTAGGAAGAGGCCCAAGAACAGAATCTTAGGATCCAACAAGAATCCACTTAAGGGACACAACTGCAGTATGATTGTTGATCCAAGGACAAAAAGTAAATGCCCTCTACCTCAATTTCAAACAGTTGATGATGTGGGTAAATAAATGTTGGCAAGAAGTCACAGAGAAGAAAATCTTTGGTTTATGATGATACTGAAAACACTGGAGCATGTGTTTTGTATACCAGTGTTAAAAGATCATTGGTAGCTTGTATACAAGACAAGAAGAGAAGGTACCAGAACACAGATAATAATAAAAGATATAAATTCAGATTTCTTAAATAAGAGGTTGCTCATACATCTTATTATTATTCATAAGTAGGTAAATAAATGTTGGCAAGAAGTCACAGAGAAGAAAATCTTTGGTTTATGATGACACTGAAAACACTGCAGCATGTGCTTTGTAAGCCAGTGTAAGATCATGGATAGTTTGTATACAAGACAAGAAGAGTAAGTACCAAAACCCAGATAATTATAAAAGATGCAAATTCAGATCTCAAATAAGAGGTTGCTCATGCATCTTATTATTATTAATAAATCTCATGAATATTCATATAATGCAACAAGAAAGCTTGGTAGCTACCAGAAGTTAATATATTGCACTACAGAACAAGTTTGGTTAAGAAAGTCATACTGAAAGTATCTTATAAATCCAATGAAATGGTAAACTCTTTATATTCATAACTATATTCAAATTATGTATTCAGACCTCAAGATACAACAAGGATAATGAAGACTAGTGCTTTTAAGACTCTAAAAAATTCTATTGTTGACAAGATTCATAATTTGATTAAGGATTAGACTAGATGAGTAACTTTAGGCTCCCTTCTTACACTTCAATTCTTTGGTTCTTTTTGGCTACATTAATCATCAACACTACTTAATATACTCATTCAGAAGCTTTTGATAAATATTAGAAACAAATGTATAAAAAAGACTCAAAGAAATTCTGGGAAAGACAGCATGTAATAGTGATAAATATAATATCACAAACAGGACTACTCTTTTCAAGTCTTATACTCTTTTCTGAGTATAAGACCCTGGTTAAGTCACAAGTTCTAAGTACACCAGGTAATTCTCTAAGACCCCAAATTGCAGACCAATTATTACTATGCACTTTTAGAAGAAATTTCATCAGGATTTTCCTATCAATGAAAATAGAAAACTGAACCAAAATAAAGTTAGAGGATGAGCTCAGCATATTGAATAGTACACAACAGTCACTTAATAAAAGTCTGGTGAATGAATAAATTGAATGAAAAATGACTAAAGTCATATAAGATCTTAAAAATCAGGAAAACTACTACTTAGGACAAAAAAAATTGTCATTGCTAATAAAAAAAGGAGAAAGCTGAATTCTGCTATCTACAACACATTCTCCAGGTATACCACTGGACAAAGAAGCAGAGAGAATGAATGGCCTTCTGGAGAAAATATAAACACTGGGGGGAAGGAGAGGTACATTATTTGACAAATATGAGAACATGTCAAAAGATTCATACAAATTAGATTCAGGACAAAAACAAAGCATAGTTAAAAACAAAGATAAGCACCAAATAAATATAAGACCTACATTTAAAAAAAATCACATCATAAATAAATTAAAGGAACAAGGAAAAAACTGTCTTTTGAATCTACAAAAGGAGGAAGAGTTCACCACTAAACAAATGATAAGGATAAAACAGATAATCTTGATCCCAAGAAATTTAAGTTTTTGTACAAACAAATTTAAGAGAGTAAAAATTTGAAGGAAAGCAAGTAGCTGGGGGAAAATCTTTGCCACAAGTTTCTTTGATAAATACCTCATTTCTCATTTCCAAGATATAAGAATTTATTCACATTTACACTTGTTACTTGAAAAACTAAAATGCAATACACTAATGATATAATAAACTGAAAAAGGTAAACAGCATTTAATAGAAATACTAGGAAGATACTTACTCAAACAATACCACATACCATAGCCCAGTTTTCTCAGCAAATTTTTGTCAAACTGTGAATTCTTCCCCTGGTGTTTACATTTTCCTCATGTGATACACATACAGTATCTGCATTGTTCAGCATGATTCTCCACAAAGTGGAGAAAATGAATATCTGTTTTCTTGTAACTTTCAACTACCCTATCTAGTTCAGCATTGTCAATAGATTGGATGGGGGTGAGAGGGATTGTTGAGAAAGTGAGGCATGGAGGATAAATTAATTGTAGGCAAGTTTGGAAGTGGAGAGATTTATTTATTTATTTATTTATTTATTTATTAAAGCTTTTTATTTGTATAACATATGTATGGGTAGTTCCCCAGCATTGATCTTTACAAAGCTTTCCATTACAAATTTTACCCCCAGTCCCCTCCCCTCCCCTAGATGGCTGGAAGTCCAGGAAGTGGAGAGATTTAGAGAGAAGGATGAGTTCCATTTTGTTCTTGTTGAGTTTAAGATATCTACTGGACATTCCGGTTCAAGATCTCTGGAAAGCCGGTAGAGATGCAAGAATAAAGTTCAGCATATAGATTAAGACTAGATAGGCAGATAAAAATCATCCTCACAGAGATAATAATTAAATCCATGGGAGTTTATGAGATTACCAAATGAAGTATTCTAGAGAAAAGTAAGAACCCAGGATAAAGCCCTATGCGACACCTTCCTGTTAGCAGATGGTATCTGAATGAGGATCCAGCAAAGGAGACCAAGAAGGAACAGTAAAATAGGTAGGAGGAGTGACAGAAGAGATAGCATCATAAAAACCTAAAGAGAAAAGAAAACAGTGATCTACAATGTCAAAAGCTGCAGAAAAGCAAAAAAGAATGAAGACTGAAAAATAGCCATTAGATTTGGAATCAGATCATCACTGATAACTTTGGAGAGAGCAACTGAAGATGAAAACCAGATAGTAAGGAGTTAAGAAGAGAAGGTGAAGAGAGGAAGTAGAGATGGCTATCACAGATGACCATCTCAGGGAGTTTAGCCACAAAAGGCAGAAAAGATATAGGACAACAGTTAGTAGGGACAGAAAGATCTAGGGAGAATTTTTTGAGAACAAAGAAGACAAAGACATGTTTGTAGGTAAGCAGGAGAAGAGCCACTAGACAAGAAAAGATTAAAGATAACTAAAAGAGTGAAGGTGACAAAATAAGCAATCTACTGGAGGAGATAGGATGGAATAGAATGACCTGTGCAAGTGGGAAAGTTTACTAAGCAAAGAGTATTTCTATCTAAGAGAGAAGTAAAAGAAACAGAAGTAAAGAAAATATGATATAGCATGACCTGGTAAGGTGCACTAAGGTGATGGCAGTGCCAGAAAAGAGAAGGGAGAATAATATGAGTAGTTACAAAATAGAAAAGACAGGTATTTTCAGCAGACTAGATATAAGAAGTAAGAGTGAAGAGTTGAGAATGATATCTATGTTGTGAGCCTGGGTGACTGGGAGGATGGTGGTATCCTCAACAGTAATAGAGACATTACAAAAAGGGGAGGATATGGAGAAAGAGAAGATAATGAATTCTGTTTTAGGTATGTTAGGTTTAAGATATTTATAGGAAACCAATTCAAGATGTCTAAGAGACAGAGATAAAGGCAGGGAAATCAGGAAAGAAGCTGGATAAATAGATATAAGAATCATCTGCATAGAGTACATGATAAAATCACGAAGGCTGATGATATTATTAAGTGAAATAGTACTCTATTAGAAATAATAACAATAATAATGATTGATCACATTTATATAATGCTTTAAAGTTTACAAAATACTACATATATTACATCATTTGATCCTTACAATGATCTTATTAGAGATAATATCATTCTTCCCATTTTACATAGGAAACCTGAGAAAAGTTAAGTGGCTTGCCTAGGGTCACATTTCTAGTATGTATGTGAAACAGGATTCAAATCCTGGTCTTCCTACCCCCAAGTCCAGTGCTCTATTAGTTAATGTTTCTTCATGATTATTATAACAGTTTCCTAAGTAAAGATATACATTTTTTAATTGTTATTCAGTCATTTTTTGGTCATGTCCAATCCTTTGTGACCCTATTTGTGGGTTTCTTGGCAAAAATACCAGAGTGCTTGCCACTTCCTTCTGCTCTTTTGATGAGGAACTGAGGCAAACAGGCTCACAGAGTTAGTGTCTGAGGGCAGATTTGAACTCAGGAAGATGAATTTTCCTGATTGCAGGCCCAATGCTCTATCTACTGCATTATGATTCCCTAAGACATACATTTTAAATTGCTCAAATATTTCCCCATCTCACTGAACAAAAAAACCAAAAGTTATTCTGATAAGCATTCCAGTGTACCTATTCATTGGGTCAGTAGCATGGTTCATTGGATGAAAAAACAAAGCAGAATCTCAGACAATAAATTCTAATAATAATTTGAAAGCATGAACTTAAACACACCAAACAGGTTTGGTCCCTTTGGGGAGCCTAACTTCTATTTGATTTTAGAAATAAACTGGAATATCCCCAACTTGTAAAGTCTATGCACGGATCTAAATAAATAGATGATAGTTTAAAAAAAAATCTTCCTAAGACTTCCAGAATGGGCAGCTAGCTACATGGCACAGTGGAGAGAGTACTGGGCCTGAAATCAAGAAAATCTGACTGAAATTCAGCCTCAGACACTAGCTGAGCCAGGCAAGTCATATAGTCCTTTTTGCCTCGGTTTCCTCATCTATAAAATAAAGTGGCTAAGAAATTAAGAAATTATTCCAGTATCTTTGCCAAGAAAAGTCCAAATGGAGTCAAAGAGAGTTGGACATGATTGAACAAGACCACCAAAAATAGCTTGAATGGTTAGGATAATTCACCTGATATTGAATAATATTCTATAAGAAATTCCAATGTTCTAAGTTAATTATTAATCCTCCAAAAATATTGATTTTTACATATAATTTGAAAATTCTGTTAATTATAAGATTGGTTTCTGTATTAGGTTCCATAGTGAGTAAATAATAAAAAAGGATTCTGCCTAATAAAGCTCCAAAGTATACTCTCAAAACTTCTTTTGAAATCAACTGCCTATTTTATAGTTCAAGATTGTACCCTCATTTCTCTAAATGGAAGTCTGATCTGATATTTTCAGAAAACCAATCTGCCAACATAAATATATGTTACTCTAATGACTACACACATTGATAATGAGCTTTCAGAAGAGCAGGAATTCCTCATGATTTTCTAGTTCTGGCCTACAAGCAGGTATTTTATTGATTTCTTCCCTTACATCCACAATTTATTAAGTGGTTAGAATTCAATGAGTTTCCATAATTTCAGAAGTTCAATTCAAAATTATTGTTAAGATTTTAACATTCTCATAAATCAAAAAAATTCCAAATTATCATTACTACAGCAAATAATACCTTTTGATTTGGCTCAAATCAAGTTTTGAAGTAGCAGAGCCAACAAAAGGTGAGATATTTTTCTGCCCAAAGAACACTTAAGAGGTTGGCTGGAATAATCTATAGCACTAGGGTGGAGGCTGTCCAGAGTTCACATATACTGCTGAAGCAATAACCACAACAGCAACAGCTTCAGGATCTCTCAGTATAAATATGGTAAGAGGATTGGGCAATTGGTCAGAAAGATTACAAGGGACCCTTTGCTGGCACTGGGTATATCTAGTGCTGAATGGCAATGCTACTGCCTATATGTAATTCTGTGTTACAATTACAGGATAGACAGCAAAGTCAATAACAAGGGATCAGGGATCCTGGTCACAGATCCAAAGCAAAGAGAAGCATGAGTGCTTGGGGCTATAGAGAACCAGAAGCCTTTCCTGGGTAAAGTTCAGATATCATACCAAATCATTATACCTTCAATTTGCAGAAACTTAAAATTACCCCTGAAAAGAACAACATAAAAAAGCTTGAATTTTAGGACAGTGTCTCCCCACTCTTAGTTAAGCAAAGCCCAACCTTAATATAAAATTCAAAGAAATAAGCTAGAAAAAAAAAGAGCAAATAACTACTACATAATTTGACGACAAAAAACTATGACAGTAGCAAGGAAGACTGAACCCACACACATACTGTATATTCTATGAGCTAGTGATACTGTCCACACTGGTTTCACTACTGTGCTCCTTGTAGAAGATAACTCCCTGTGCCAACTGCAGCCATTTTCATGAAATATATTTCCCCATGCCTGGAATCCTCTTCCCTTCTCATCTCCATCTCCTCCTGGCTTCCCTCAAGTCCCAGCTAAAATCTCACCCACTTCACAAAACCTTTCGTTATCTCCCTTAATACTTATGTCTTGATTCAGCTGATAATCTCCAATTTATAATGTATTTATCTTATCTAAACATAGTTGTTTGCATGTGGTCTACAGCATTAGACTGTGAGGTTCCTGAGATCAGGGACTGACTTTTGCCTTTCTTTGTACCTCCAGAGTTTAGCATAGTGCCTGGCACATAACAGATACTTAATAAATGTTTGTTTAAATAGCTAGCAGGGCACTTTGGGAGGAACACAAAAGAGTAATGTTTAATAAGTCTATAAATGTAAGTGGAATAAAATTGGGAAAAGATTTGAATGTCAGGCTAAGAATTTTATAATTTACCCTAGAAGCAATAGGGAATCACACACACACACAAATATTAATAAGAAAGTGACATAATCAAACCTATGTTTGAATATCAATAGGAGTATCAGTTTGGCTTTTGTGTGTAGTACGGATTTGAAAAAGAAACACTCTTAAGGGTCAAAGCAGGAAGTTTATTTCAACAATCCAGGCAAGAGTTCATGAAGGCCATAACTAGGATAGATGGTATGAAAGTGTAGAAAAAGGGAGAAATTCCAAAGATGAAATTGGGTAATATCTAGAACTTGGCAGCTAGATTCCTCATTTATAAAATGAAAGAGCTGGACTAGATTTGAGGTCCTTTAAATTCTAGATTCATCACCTTATGACTGTATATAATGAAACCTGTGACAAAGTGAAGTATAACAAAAGATATTTCTAAAACCAGAGGGAAACTTCAAGAAGAATGAGTGCCCATTTTGCCAGAACACAATTGTGTTCTTCATTAAAAAAAAAAAATGCAACAGCTTCTGCTTTCAATAAGCAATCAAGGGAGGGTAGCTTTTCTGATTAAATACTTAAAAGTATGTTGAAATAAGGACAGCTAGGTGGCAGAGTGGATAGAGCACCAGCCCTGAAGTCAGGAGGACCTGAGTTCAAATCTGATCTCAGACACTTAACACTTCCTAGCTGTATGACCCTGGGCAAGTCACTTAACCCCAGTTGCCTCAAAAAAAAATTTTTTTAAAAAAAGTATGTTGAAATAAAAAATAATACATTATCAATTCTTGGACTTTGGGACAATTCCCAAAACAGAAGGTTTCTGCTCTTCCTTCAAGTAAGGAGTTTATTTCTACACGTAACTATGAAAAACAAATCTTGATCAGATATTTTTTTTAAAATCATCTAATAAGTTCATTGAGGAAAGCAAAACTCTTGAGCAAAGCTCCAGAACAAACCCCCTTGAGTAAAGAACTTATTAGAATTTCTCATTTCTAATATTATAATAGGAATGTTTTTGAATAACCAGAGTGGCATATTAGGAAGTTTGATTAAATGATTGAGCCAATACTAAATATTCCTATTCTAATTTATAAATAGTAGGGAGATACTACTGAAATTTATCCTAAAAGAAAAATGAAAGACAAATAAAGAATTTCTCCAGTATTTGAACAATACACAGTGATCATTAATATGGGGGATAAAAGAAGAGAAGGAAATTAAGTTGCTCTTTTGTGAAGCTCAAATCTGTATTAAATGCTTTTAAGTTATATTGCTGCTTTATTTAACTCATTCCAGTTTATTCACCACTAATCTGTCAAATTGGTCTTCCTAAAGCACAGATCTGACCATGTTAATCTACCCCTACCACCTTTCAATAATTTTCAGAGGTTCCCTTTTGCTTTCAGAAGCAAATAGCCAATCTCTGGTTGGCCTTTTTCAAAACCTAGAATCTTCTTATTTTCTTTGATCCACCAACACTGCCCTCCTTAGTGTTTCTTGAACTAGACATTCCAGCTCCTGACTCAGTCTAATCAAGAGCTATCATCCATCCCTGGAATCTTCTCTTCATCTTTACCTCCCAGCTTCCTTGCCTTTCTTTAGAGAAAGATAGAAAGTTCAAAGTATCTTGGGATTTACCAGCTAGATTTCAAATCACTCTGACTCTCATTGGTTGGCCAACAAAAGGTCCTAGATCAAGACCCAATGTGCTAGCTTGGGCCCTGATCAACAAAGAATGAATGTAAACAGGAATTATTTCCATTTTGGCCAGAAACTTCCCAGAGTGTTTTTTTTTTCCTTTTTTTGACTAATTTAAAGAGGTCATATGGTGCCTCATTTCTTACCAAGCCTTAATTACTGATTGGAGATTGCCTCAGTCAAAATGAGACCTGTTAAAGACTTTAGCTTAAAAAGGCCACCGTATCGCACTGCATGGGGGTCATCTTCAGTAATCCTGATCTATAACTTTCCACCTGACCCAGAAAGCACTGGAGGAAAAATAAGGCTGCTGACACAGCACAGTTTACCCTCACTTAAATCCAACTTACTTGCATGTCATGATATCACCTCCCTGAAGTCAAAGTCCTCTTCAAGGAGAAAAGACAAAAAATAATCTTCAATTTATCTTCTGTATATCTTGTTTACACATAGTTTTTGCATATTGTATCCTTCAGACTATGAGTTTCCTAAAAGCAGTCACTTTTTTGCCCCCTTTTGTATTCCCAAGCCCTTAGTACTATTTTGGCACATAGTTGGGTTATTAATAAATGTTTGTAGCCTATCACTCAAAAAAAGCTATGACAAATATGACCATTTATTTGCTTAGAAAATGAAAAAAAAATCTGCAAGTAGGTATTACGATTAGAAGGTTACTCTTTTATGTACTAATTATGCAGGTTTTCTTCTTTTTTTTTAATCCTTTGAAAATTCTAAACTCTAGGAGTATGACATTTTTCTGGGACCAAAATTTGTCACACATTTGTCTTCTGTTTAACTTCAAATCAGTTAATGGACTGATGAAGAAGAAATGTTTTAGGTTTTGTTTTTTGTTTCTTTTTGGCCTTATGCCATTATGTTTTTGTATCTGCAATGAAAAACCACTTCAAAACTATAAACAAGTCACAGTATAACAAAGCTTATTAAGCCCCTGAACAGGACCCACACTCAGATTCCAAGGTACAAATCAGATAACAACATACCCCTGCCTCATCGAGGTAACATACCCAAGCCCCAACAGAACCCTTCCCCCACAAGGAAGTGGTGAGCACAGAGAGCCAGAGAACCCCAGAGCTAAAAAACAGGTGTCTACTGTTCTAACAAAGCTAGATAATACCTTAAGCAAATACATTCGATATGTCAAGACACTTAAGACTTGCAAAGACCACTCTACCTGTAGGATTATTCAGTATGGTCATGCTCTATTGGAAAGTGCTTGTCAGCAATGCTCTGCTAGCAATAACTTCCCTTTTGGGGAGATTCCAATTTGATCCCAGATCTAAATCCAGCCCCAGCCTTCTTCTCTACTCTCTCCCCACTTAGCATTCATTTTTGCCCATCATCTAATACTTCCCTGAGTGTATTTGACCTGATACCTGACCAAATACCACCTGAGTGGTATTTGACTATTTTGACTCCATTTTCCACCAAGCTGCTCCCTGACTCACTTGAAATTAAGAATCAGTAAACAGCCCTTAGGCCACCTCTATAAGAATTTGCCTATTTCTGTGCTCTAAAAATGACCAGCTTCAGCACCAAACTCACTAAAACTAAGTAAAATCCTTATCCTAAATCTCTATTTAGAATGACTTCTTGTTCCAAACATTGCCCTAAATCCAATGAATGTGAATCATGCATCCCATGAATCAAAGCACCTCACAGCCCTTGGTAGCAAAACTACTCTATTTATTTAGAATTTATAGTTAATAAGCAGGGTTGCAATCTGACAATAGTTCTATGATCTTCCTCCTATCACATTCCATTTAACCGATGAGGTTTTATTTAGAATATGAAATGTCAAAGAGACAACATCTAGAACTTTATATACATATATATATATATGTATACATATATATATTTAACATTTTAACGTGGCTTGTACTTGGAATTTTTTCTTTTTTTTTTTCTTTTTGCTGGGGCAATTGGGGTTAAGTGACTTGCCCAGGGTCACAAAGCTAGGGAATGTTAAGTGTCTGAGACCAGATTTGAACTCAGATCTTCCTGACTCCAGGGCTGGTGCTCTAACCACTGCTCCACCTAGCTGCCCCTGGAATTTTGCTATATATCAAACAGTAAAGAGAGTTTAGGAAAAAAAAAACAGAATTATAGCATGTTGGTGCTAGAAGAAATGTAAGAAATCTAATTTAATAATTTCATTTTTTAAGATAAGAAACTAAGGCCCTGAAGCTTTATTTAACTTACTGATAAGGCCACAACTAGTCAACTGCAGAGACTAAACTAAATATCATAGTCTATGTTAACCATCAAGCCATGAGGCTTTGGAAAGGAATCTGACTGAAGTCAATTCCCATGAGAATCTGTGTGTCTGAATTCTGTTTGTTACAAAAAGTCTTCTTTTTGTTCTCTAGGAGAAACTTGCTCACAGGAAATCGTTTAAGAGTAAAACAGAAACCAAAGAGTTTCTTAGATGCCACAGAGTAAAAAGAATTGGTATCCAAGTAGCAGAGAGGGGGTAAGAATGGACAATTATCTCAGTGGAAATACAGGTGCTATGGAGGCAAATCTTGGGAATCCCAGTCTTGCTATGCCATTCCATCCTAATTATTCTACTTCCATTAGAGAGAATTGAGCTTAGAAGAATCTGGTTGGCTTCTTCAGCTGACCTGGTAGAAATCAGAGAGAAGATTTAACTCACAAAAATAAGGATTGAGATAAGCTTTGCCATTGATTTGCTTTGCAATTTGGTCCCATCAAATATATTTCTATTTCAACGATTCAATTCCTACCTAGCCTGTTAGTCTGATGATTACTCTAACAAACCCAAGTGTGACTCTAACACTTCTCACCTTCAAGATAATTGGAGCCTTAAGCCAAAGGAAATTATTATAATCATCCACAATGTAAATTATTACATAATGACAAATTTTCTGTTTCAAAGTGAGATAGTCCATCCAAAAAAACACAACAAATTATTTTTTTAAATGAGGTGGGGTTTTTGCTTTTTAGAAATATCCACACAAGCAATATGTAAAATAAAAATAGATGGGGGCAGCTAGGTGGTGCAGTGAATAGAGCACCAGCCTTGAAGTCAGGAGGACCCCAGTTCAAATGTGGCCTCATTCACTTAATACTTCCTAGTTCTGTGACCCTAGGCAACTCACTTAACCCCAATTGCCTTAGCACCCCCCCAAAAAAGAAGAAGAATAGATGAAGAGATGCTAATGATCCATGGTAGTAAAGATATATACTGATAATAAATAATACTTATCAGCTGACAAATCAAAGTTTAGTAACAGTAAGTTGCAAAGAAGGGTGAAAAAGGCATTGATGAGAAGACAATTTTGGTTTTAATTCTCTAATTAATTTTCCAGATAAGTAGCCTTTATACCCATCTAATAGGTCAAGCACTTCATCTGCCTCTAAGGAGAAGAGACAAATTCTCAAAAAGAAAGCTGATATCAAGGACTCTTTTCAGGGAAGTAAATCCCAAGAAAACTGATGGGGTCAGTACCCAATGTCCTACATCATCTAAATTTGCATCTATAACACAAAATATGTAGAATTATATTTATAGGATTTCTAAAGGGTATCTAAATGTCATCCCATTCCCCAGGCTCTATTTTAAAAGTAATGAAATTCTAGAGTATATTTTAGAAAGATTTCCCTAAAAAGTATTAGAAATAAAATCCCAGCACTTGAAATATATAGCTGTCTAGTTATTATGTGTAGAAGGATTTCATATCTCCAGAATGACACATTCCCGATGAAACCTGAACTAAAGTATTCCTTTAATTACTTCCTACTAAGATAAAGAGTTCTGTGTACTATGAACTGATGCAATCATTCTTCTAATCTTCAGTGAGGACAAACTATATAATAATTATTCAACTTTTAATAATCTATGCTAATGAGAAATGATGACAAAGGACAAGGATATATGACCCAAAAGTATTTATATTTCTATTACTTTATTATGTTTAGATGATATTATTATATTTACAACTGAATATGAGAATTCTGATATTAAAAAATTTATGAAACTTTAAACAATAAACTTCAGGTCACCTACAGGCTACAAAGAGATTTTGTTTAAAGTTTCATAATCCAACCTTTCTGATCTCTTATATCTTATAACTTTTTTATATCTTACATACTCCATGATCCACAGAATCTAGGCTCCTTGTTGCTCCAGAAAGATACTTCATCTCTCAACTCCAGACACTTTCACTAATTGTCCCTAATGCTTGGAATGTTTTCCTTCTTCGTCTCTACTTCCTGGATTTCCTGGCTTTTTTCCAGCTCCTAGCTGGAATGGGAAGCTTTTCATCTGCCAAGGGCCATATAAAATTATCAACTTATAGAACTCAAGCAGTGGGAGACCGCTGTACCTAGTTTTCAGCTCATCATCACCTATGGTTGCTTTAGCAAATGATTTCACTGGCAAATGTTCCTCACCTCTGTTAGGCAAATCTTTTCCCAAACTCCTATATCCCAGTGCCTTCCCTATCTTGATTACTTCCAAATTATCTTGGATATGGCTTGTTTGTCCATAACTGTTTTTATTAGACTATGGACTCCCTGAGGATAGGATTATTTCTTGCCATTCTTTGTTTGCCTGGCATACAATGGCACAAAGCCTGGCACAAGGTAGGCACTTAATGTTTATTAACCAATTCTTGAAGAAGGTGGCACTTAAACTGAGATTTAAAGGGAGTTAGAGTTCCAAGACACTAAAGTAAAAGGAAGAACATTCTAATCATGGGGGACAGGCTCTGCAAAGGCTTTAAGGCAAACAATGGAACGTATGTATGGAGACAGAAAGCAAGCCAGCTTGGCAGGAATGTAGTTTGCAGGAGAGAGAGTAATATACAATGGGGTTGGAAAGATAAACCAGAGTCACATTGGGTAGGGCTTTAAATGCCAAACAGAGGACTTTGTTTTTTAGTCTTGAGGCAATTAAGAGCCTTGAGCTGCTTCAGCAGAGAGGGATGACATGTTCAGACCTGTGCTTTAAAATCATCAGTTTGGCAGCAGTGGGCAGGATGGATTAGAGCTTGGACAGACTGGATAATGGAAGACAGACTGGAATGTCAATGAAGGAAATGACACTTGAGCTAAGTCTTAAAGGAGAGCTAGGAGTTCCTAGAAACTGAGGTTAGAAAAAGAGCATTCCAACCATGGGGGGAAGCCTGCAAAAGCTTTGAGTTAGACAATGATCCAAGTAAGAAGTATGTAGGATCTGGGCTGATGGAGATTATCTGGAAGTAAAAAGAACAAGATGTATACAAGAGATCATCTGAGGAGGTGGACAAGACTTGGTACTTGTTTGAAAACTGGGAAATGGAGGGCCTGGAGGTAAGTGAGTAAAGACTCAAGAATGACTTCTTAAGTTGCAAACCTGGGTAAATGGTGATACTCTGAGCAGAAACAGGTTAGTTAGGAGAAGGTGAGCTTAAGAGGAAAGATAGTAACCTCTATTTTAGATGAGTTTCAAATGCTTGTGGAACATTATCCAGATAGAGGTCATCTGCAATAATTTAAGGGCTATGCCAGCAGAATGCAAACTCTGGCATCTACTACCAAAAATGAAAGAGATTATAAGTAGAGGTAAAGAGACAACCAACTGAAATGATGTGAGAAATATCCTTAGGCAGATCACAAGGAGATAGAGTTTTCAGACATGCAGCTCTAAAAAGGAATATAAAGGAATAAAGAAGTCAGGATCTACACTGGTGGATGTTCAGAAAATCCACTCAGATGAAATCATAGCAAGCTGACAAAATAATGAATTTATACTTCGAGGAAATGACAGAAAGGGAACTAGAGAGTTACCCAACTCTTTCACAGTCCATGTCCTTTAACACTTACCCCTTATGAAAATTAAGATTCCAAACTGGAAGAAAACTTATACATGATCTATTCTAAAACCTTCATTTGAGGACTCAATAGGCAAACTGACTTAACCAAAGTTATATTAGTGATAAGTAGTAGAACTAAGTAAGTGGTGCAACAGATTGTGTGTTGGGCCTGGAGTCAGGAAGATCTAAGTTCAAATGTGGCCGTTGATACTTACTATGTGTGACTCTGGGCAAGTCACTTAGCCCTGTTTGCCTCAGTTTCTCACCTGTAAAATGAGCCGGAAAAGAAATTGCAAACCACTCCAATATCTTTGCCAAGAAAACCCCAAATTGGGCCTTGAAGATACATGATTTAAACCAGCCAAAAAAAGACAATGTATAACTTGGACTCAAATCAAGTACTTTGCCTCCAAATCAGGTGTTCTTCCCATCATACCACATTAACCCTTGCCTTCTTTTCTGGTTTCACCATGAGCTTCCCTGCCTTCTAGAACAAAGCTTCTTAAACTGTGGAGTCATGTAACTGAACGTGAGGGTTGAAAAAAAATTGAACAGTAAAAGGTTTCTGAATGCTCTACAGTCTGCAATATCAAACATTCCACCAAGATTTAATTCTTTAGATAAAAATAAACAAGAATACCCATCTCATAAATATACAAACTTGCTTTCCTCTTTAATAAATGATAAAATTATGTATATTCCAGTGATTTTAAAATAAAATTCTTGAAGTTTTATTATCAATATGTTTGATTTGTATACTTATTTTATATACTTATATACCTGGGGAGTCACCTAAAATTTTTTTCAAGTGAAAAGGGGTCATGAGCAGAAAAAGTTTAATCTGGAAGATTTATGTGTTAAAGTGCTGTTTTTCCCAAACAGAGCAAAAAATGATTATTTGCCACACACCTAAAACTGAAATAAAATACCAGCCCCAACTGCTAAATATATTTATAGTTCACACCCTTCCTTAGAGACTTTCACTTAATTGTTTAAAAAAGGTCACCTGCTGGGTGGCACACTGGAAGAGGAGTAAAAACAAATAAAAGATTGTGACTAAACTCTCCAGAGGACAGAGTCACTCAGCTTAATTATATAAGAATTAGGTGCTTAGGGTCCTGCTTCTTTTATACTATTTGAACAGTATAGTATAGTGGCTAAAATTCCAAAAGGGCTCAAAAACAAATGCCACAAAATATGCTAACCTCCCAAACAAATATGTGTATTAAGCTTTGTGGTACAATAAAGACATAAGGTGAATAGTTTTTCCATTTAATAAACAGTTAGGTTCTAAAAGTGGTGGCATTTAGCCAATAATTCTGGCCTCCCCCACCAGACTGGCCTCTTTGAATTTCAACAGCACTTTGACACTGAAAGAAAAGAAAAAAGAGAGAGGGATAGATTTGAAAACCCCCAGCACTTCTCCCTTGCCTTCCCAGAATGCAAGATTTTGTTTTGGGTTTTTCTTTTTTTCCAGTTTTTCAAAAACAGAGAAATCAATCATAAATCTTCAGGAATACTTTACCAAGCTCTGACTAACTATAAAGCTTCTTTAGCAGAGTACTGAAAGACCACAAAAGCAAGATAAATCTTTGATGATTCTGAATAGAGAAGATTGTTTTTAGATTCTATAGTAAGGAAAAAAATATATAACAAACAGCTTGGATAACTGTTCCAGAAACTTTGAGAAGTCACTTAAACTTTCTGGGCCTCAATTTCCTTCTCTGTAAAATAGAAGATTTGGACCAGATTTCTCTTACTCATTTCCATTCCCAATTCTATGAAGCTACACATACCAGGAAATTAAGTAAAAAACCTCGTCTCAAAAGAAATACCCAATAATAAAGAGAATCCTAATCTGGATGGAATTAATCAATAATTTCAAGCCCCTACAACAGAAATCACAGTGTATTAGAGAGATGAGCACTGGGTTTGTAGCCTCATTCTGCTATTATGCAAGCCACTTCTTTTCAAAATGAGCTTTAATTTCCTCATCTGTAAAATGAGACTAGCATTGAACACACTCTTAGATCCTATCTAGATCTACATTCTATAGTGTTATGAAAAAAAATTTCAAAATCATTTAAAATAATTATTGTATATATGCCATAAAAAAGTTTTGAACAGAATTCTTGCTCATGTATCAACATTTTGGGTTTTTTCCCTTCTTTTTTATGCAGTACTTTAAGGTTTTGCAAATTGCTTAACAAATATTTCCTTTTATCTTCCCAGCAAGTTGGTGGGAAAGTTGGTGATTATCCCCATTTTTATAGAAAAGAAACTGAGACTGAGACTGAGAGAAATTTAATGACTTGCCCAAGATCATAAAGCTAATGGATGTTTGAGGCAGGATAGATGCTCAATTGAAATGTTTAATAATTTCTATATGAAAGGGTGAGAAAATAAAGTTTAAACTAAAAGCTGGGTAGCCACTTTCATGAAAAGAAAGCTACTTGATCCTTCATTCCATCAGAAAATTATACTTCTTAAATTTTTCAAGGCTTCTAATTTTGCTAAAAAGGAGGCTGCAAACTGTGGAATTACTTCTAGTTAATTAGTAGACATTTCTACTTTAAAAAATTATGGGGAGAGAATAATAATAGATATGATCATTAATTTTATATTTCAATGATTTAAAAACAAAATGTACAGGGAGTCTTGTGGATGTCTCCATTATTTTCCTAAGAGGCCTCATTCTCAATTCATGAAATACATAGCCCCTTATCTGTAAACCAGAATTGTTAATACGACATTGTAAACTGAAGAAATATCTCCAGAGTATTATATAAATATATTTATATCATCAGCAAACAACATATATGTGGTGCATATGTTTATATTTAATTAGAAAAGCAATCTTCCTTTAAGATACTGCAAAGCACAATTTTAAGCTACTTTAGTTTGACTGATAATTACAAGATTAAAAATTTCAATGAAATTATGTTTCAATTAAAAGGATGAAAATGCATAAGAAAAAAATGTATGGCTTAAACTTTAATTATATCAAAGTCTTCAGGTTACCTAGTTTGATCATTTCAATATATGTACTGATATAAGATATTTACTGACTACCAAAAATATACTGATGCAGGGAAGAACAGGTCTTGACCATTCAGTTCAATTGAACAAGCCTTCGTTAAGTACCTATTAGGTAAACAGAAACAATTAAGCAATACATCATGGGTTCTTAATTTATTTTGTATCATGGATCTCTTTGACATTCTGGTGAAGTCTACAGAATTCTTCTTAAGATGATCTTTTTAAATGCATAAAATAATATATAAAGATTACAAAAGAAAGCAATTATACTGGAATACTTTTTTAAAAGATTTGTAGACCCCATGACAAGAAGCCATGGATTAGATAACTGATGAAGTCCCTTCCCAGGAACACAATATTTTATGTCACTAACTGGCATCGAATCAATTTCAATAAAAAATTAAGTGAGATACTGTAAATTAAAGTATTTTTCAACCAAAATTGTTTTCTGACATCTATGTGAAGAGATAGAAAAATCATCTTAAGATGATTAGTCTAAAGTTCAGTGTCAATTTAGCTAATATATTCAGTAATGGCTACAGTGGGGGGGGGGAAATCTAGATTTTCCACTTTATCTCCCCAAATTGCCTAACATAAGATAATCTCCAAATAGAGTAAACAATTACAAGAAAGAGAATCTTGCTATAATTATTTAGTTTTTTCACATTTTTATTTCCCATTTCATGCATTATAAATTTTGTAGACAAATATTAAGCAGTAACTCAGCTGGCATTATTAGCTATTTCTTCTAAAAATTATTTCTCTAGGGATGCTTTTGAGTAGAACAATCTTCATTGAGAAAGAAGTTCCATAGTTCACTTTACCTGTTTTGTTTTGTTTTTAATTAGTTTGGGGGCATAGTGAATTAAATAGACTGAAGCTAAGATGGGGATTTGGATCTCACTAGCTTTCAATTATTGATCATAAGATGATGTTAACATTATTCTTTATTTACAACTGAATTTCTTCTATTGTATTATGAAAAGCTTATCTGCATCTAAATTTAAAGACCAAGGGTAATAGATATCTCAGGCCCCAAAATGGATTACTTAGCAGTCTGAAGTCTTCAACAAATGAGCATTTTATGATGAGTTTCTAGGTAACTAGGTGGAGTTGGCAGAGAAAGCCTGAAGTACTGATAAGATTACTCTCTGGATAAGCAGTGAAGGGCACTGCTGGGAATCTTCTCAACCTTACAATCCCACCCCTGTAGAGGTCTTGGGTAACCCACCTTATTATATCCAGTCAGAAAGCCAAGTTATGATGTCAACTCCCCACGGTTTAACTTCCCCTATAAATCTGTCCATGGTTTATGCCAACTTTGCTGAATCTCTTTTGAGTTAACCCACAACAATGTTCTGCCTCATGGTGTTTTTCTCCTCATCCACTCCTTCATGTTTCATGATGTCTTTCCTCTCCCCCCTCTCTCATGCCTCTTGGTATCATTCTCCTTGTTATAATTAACGTTTTTTAGGGTGCTAACCTCCTCTATGAATTTTGCCTGCCATTAATGGCACACTCCCATCTCATGGATATTTCCTTTCTCCTGTTTAACTGTGAGTTCCATTAGGGACTTGTCTTTTCTATTAATTGTTAAAATCCAGTTCCTTGCTAACTCTCTCAAATCTATTTCATATTTACCACTCCTGATGTCTATTTTATCTCTTCATTTTATTTATAACCTCTTCTCATAAATAAATGTACCTGGGGCAGCTAGGTGGCGCAGTGGGTAAAGCACCAGCCCTGAAGTCAGGAGGACCTGAGTTCAAATTTGATCTCAGACACTTAACACTTCTTAACTATGTGACCCTGGGCCAGTCACTTAACCTCAACTGGCTCAGCAAAAAAATAAAATAAATGTACCTTTTGGAAAGAAGAAAGACCTTGTGAATTCACCACATGTGCCTTGTTCACTGGCCTCATATCTGAACTAGGAATTATTATCCCAATCCCATCATTTGATGCCAAACCTCATTATTTGGTATGCCTACACCAATCTCATCATTTGGTGTCTATTTTAATCTCAACATTTTATATGCAACTTGCCTTAATAATAGAATATCATGAGTGGGCATAATAATTTTATAGAATCACAAACATATTTTTAAAGATTAGCTATTTTAACAACCAAAAAGCTTGGTGCTATTTTTTTCTGATCAAGATTTTATCCTCCAAAACTGAGAGAAAAACCGAGAAAAACCAAGAACTTATCCATCTCTTTTCTTCCACTCACTGGGCAAACACACCAATTCCAACATTCATTATCTCTTTGCTGTTGTACTCTTGGGTATACTATTGAAATAACCTCCTGATAAGGCTCCTTGTTTCCATTCTTTTCTTTCATTAACCCATCTTCCACATAACTGTCAAAATTGCATACTTCAAAAATTTATTGGAAAATATTACTCCTCCACTCTAGCATCTTCCCTACTTTTATTGACCTCATTTGGAGTTCTCTTGACAGAGATACTAGATTGGTTTGCCATTTCCTTCTAAAGATCATTTTACAGATGAGGAAACTGAGGCAAAGAGGATTAAGTGATTTGCCCGTCAAGTAAGTGTCCAAAATAAGATTTGAACTCAAGAAGATGAGACTTTTTTACTCCAGACCCAGCATTCTATCCAACATCACCTACCTGCCCTGTCTCCCTGCTGCCTACTCATTAAAGTTATGGATTCACAGGTTTACAACTGGAAGAAACTTCAGAGATGATTTGGTCCAACCCCATTATTTCTTAGATGAGGAAACTGAGGTGAAGTGACTTGTTTTAGGACACAAATAGGACACAAAATGACTAAAGAGAAGACTCTCAGTAATAACATTTAGATATGGAAATCCAGATAAACAATATAAATTATATATAGGTAATATTGCATCCATTAGTACTACAGTAGTTAGATTTAAACATTTAACAAAATGTTATATGATATATTATAAGACAACTTTTTATTCTGTTTATCCCAGTTTAATACCCACTCCCACAAGCCTTCAGGCCCTCTAACAATTGATTATATGTCTTATGTGCTCTGTGAAAGAGCCATTAGAATGTCTAATTAAATATAAACTCATATACCTCATATATAATTTTTGCAGTTATTCCATGTATATTGAAGGAGGAAGGGGCATTTAACACATGGAAAAAAATGAAATCAAGGTAAGGACAGAGAAATAATTTTAGTCAAGCCTCAACTTATCCAAATCTGAAACTAAACTCTCAAGATTCAATTCTCGTTCAAAATTCACTCACTTGTCTAAACCCCTAAGTAACCAAAATAGTCTTTGTACAAGATTAATTTTATGTCCAGCAATAAAGTAATAACAAAATCCAGTGATTGTTTAAAAAAAAAATAATCCAAGTATAAGCCTGGCCTAATCAAGTTTTTTCAATGCATAGAACTTTCCTCCAAAGGTTGTAATTCAAAATTTGTGAAATGTTGCATGGTATTACAAAAAAGAAATATAGTAGAAACATACTCAACATGCTTGTCATCTAAAGAGACTATTAAAAACTGCTACAAGAAAACATTTCACATGTAGCACATAACATGTTTGAAAATCACATTTTAATTTGTAATTGAGCTGTTCATATTCCCTAAGCTTACCCTTAACATTTTATTTTAAACAAAAAACTTTTCCTCTAAGTTTCCATCCACTGGTGTTTCCTTGAAGCACAAATGCTCCAGGAGGCAGGAAACATTTTCTTTTTATATATAACTTCCTTTTTCGAACAATGTTACCACATGCTAATATCTTAGTGACGCTTAATCAAAATTACAGCAACTATCAAAAAAAATTAGAAATGAGACTACTAAACATTCATTTTCAGCAAAGAATGGACATCTACATCCCAACTTCCAGAGAAAAGCAACTCAGAAATGACTTCACCAATAAACTATCACAGCAACTATAAAATACCAGCTACTTCATGTTAATCTAAAACAACATTGAGTTTCATACTGTAGTTAAATACAATTAATGCCGTTCAACTCGTAAAGGTAATAAATAAATAAATGTCGGCTGGGGCATGAGCACCCAGAATACCAAAGTGTTCGAACTTTGATCAATTTTCCTAATTTTCTCACAGCCCAGAAGGGAAATAAAGCATCAAACACAAGCCTGTGACAGGGGACGAATTCCCCTCAGCCACCAGGAAAAGAAACAACGGCATGCTCTGTCCTGGGGGAAGAAAAGTCTACATGAATACATTTTCTAAAAGACTTCAGCACCAACCCCCACCCCTAAAAAAGAACACAGAACTCAGAAAGAGCAATTTCTCACCACCCCCCTGATTCCATTCATTTGCTTCTCATTTCCATTCCTTGGGCTAGTTTCTGGGTAACTTAAAGACTTGCAGAAATAGATTTCCAATGCTATGGGGTGGGGTGGGGTGGGGTGGGGTAAGGGGTGTGGGGTGCTCTGAAGTTGTCAGTTCGTTCTATCAGAAATAATTTTTTAAAGAAACACCTACATGTTTTCCATTGCAGAGGAGATTTAAGGTAATCACACTCAAGATGGGATCTGCGGCACCCCCTCCCCAATTTTTTTTCTTCTGAATCTTCCAAAAATAAAATAAAATTTAAAAAAATCAGCAAATGTTATCTTCACTGTGGCAGAGGATGCACCAGCGACCGCAACCTGCTCCAGAAGTAGCTGCAGCCGGGGATGAATTGGGGCTTTTTAATAACCTGTGAAAGCCCAGGCTCGGGCCCACCCCTTAGCCTGTCCTACTTTGCAGGAGACTTGGGGCAGGCGGGCTGCTCCCTTCGGAGAGCAAAGGTCTGGAGGCGGGAGAGAGCCCAGATGGAGGAACGAGGGGAGGGAGGGGGAAAACAGTCCCAGGAAATCTGCACACTCAGGACTCTCGAGAGCTCCCCCCTCCCTCCAGAAAGAGAGCAATTGGGAAGGGGGAGCAGGGAGCACCCTTGCCCACTCAGGGTCGGCGCTCAGGGTTCCCCCGGGAAGGGGACGAAAGATAGGCGGGCAGGGCTACCCTCGCTTTAGTAGGCGCGCGTCTTCACCTCTCCTTCTGAACGATCCCGGCCTCCAGGCGCTCGCGCTCGGTGTTGGGCTCGCGCTCGGTGTTGGGCTCGCGCTCGGGCTCGGGCTCGCGCTCCTCCTCCTGCGGAGGCTCCATCTTGCCTTGCGGCTCCAGCACCCTGTACACTGTCCCGCACGCCGGCTCCCGGCAGCAGCCAATCTTGAGGGCCTGACACCTCTTCCCCCAGGTTCTGCTCGCGTCGGACCGGCTGGTGACCCAGAGAGCCAGCAAACCCAGGCAGCCGCCCAGCGCCGGGAGCCTCACCATAGCCCCGGTGGCTGCACCCCGCAGCGACCCTGATTGCTCCTTGTCCCTTATTTACTCCTGCAGGCTTGATCCAAGTGTCCGCATACCTGGACCTTTACCAAGATGGCCGCTCAGGCTGCTTTCCTGCTGCCGAAACCATTTTGGTAAAGGGGGCAGTCAGCCTCTGCTCCCCGTATATGGCACCCTTCTGGACAGCAGCTGCTGCCTCCCAGATCACTTCTACACCTGCTTTGCTCTTACCACCTATAGACTGGGACTACTTCTCACAGAGCCCCAGGGCACTCTAAGTCATCTTCTAAGGATAAAAACAGCTTTGCTTTGATGTTGTCTGGTACCTAATAATAAGATTATCAGTCAGAGCTGGAAAAGCCCTTTAAAAATCATCCAATCCAATTTCCTCTTTTTTCACATGAGGAAACTGAGGCCCAAAGAAGTTAAGTGATATGTTGTAGATAACGGATGCGCCGGCATGTATCTGAACCCAGATCCTCTGACTTCAGACCCTGCATCCGGATATTGACAGTGCCATCCCCTTCCTACAAAAATTCACATTATTATTAACGCTTAAGTAGATCAACGACTTCATCAAAATGGGCACTACTTCTTTCAATGTAAATAAAATCCCATCCAGATCTATTTTACTTAAATATAGATTCTCGTGCCCTGGGACTGAGCTAGCCAATATCTTCAATTTAGAGCAGTAATTAAAAAACGGAGTGGCACCTATGCCATATGCCCATTTGGAAAGAAGAGATATTTTAATCTGACGTTTGTGAAGCTCCTGGTGTGAAGTAGATATTAATTATTAATGATATCAGTGTTATTACTCTGGAAATGTCCTACCGGTTTAAACAGATGTTGCAATCCTCAGATCATGCAGTTCTCATTTAAATTATCTCATTTCCCCCCCTGTAGTGTTGAAGCTAAAAAGCTGCACCATCACTCTGACGAATTCCCTTAAAGGATATACTTTTAAGGTTCCCAGAATTGGACTGAGCAACACATCTGTAATCTAGAAGGATAATAATAGTTGACATTTACTTATATCACACGTTAAATAATGTATTTACATTATCTCATTTGATCCTCACAACAACGCTCTCTGTTATTAACTCTTTTTACAAATGGAGAAACTGGACTGGAGAGTTTGAGGGCTGCCTTAATTATCAGCGACAGAATCTCTCTCAACTCTAGGTGCTGGCTCTTTTTCCACCTGCCAACTTTCCTTTCCTTGCCTCAGGCCAATTGTCTCCAGGGAGAGCAAAGTGTTAGATTATGGCAGGAAATAATATATAGAAATATATAGAAAAATATAGAAGTAACTTCAGGAAGCTGCAAACCAGTCTTTTGTATGGTAAAAGTAATTGTTATTCAGTAAAAGAAGCTGTTTCCCTTATTACTTAATCATAACAAGGTTGGTATCAAATAGGCTTTATCCTGCCTCTCTCACTTATTATGAATGCGACTTTGGAGTCTCAGTTTCTTTACCTGTACAATAAAAGTTTGACCTAGATGAACTCTATATTTGCTTCCAGCTAGAACTTCCCTAATAGCTGGGTATTACTTGACTTATTGTATCTTAAAACCAGGCTGAGTTTAGGTGAAGCTAAGAAACTGCCATCTTGCCACAGACTCAGAAAATAATCACAGCCCCAGAATTAACAAGTGAAGGAATGACCTAGATTACTGTTAATGACCTTTTGAGAAGACCTAAACACTCACAGCCATCTCCTTCAAAAAAGGGTTCAATCTTTAATGAATAGAGACTGACATTTCCTCTTATTCCCATCAAGCATATCATATGCTAACAGACTTGTCAAAAACTGTGCTCAGTCTGGGTACTAGGAGGGCAGATGCATAAAGATAAACAAATCTTTCCATGTACCCAAAGGAAGGACCAAGAAAGAATAGCCTTCCAATTCAGCATTAAAACAAAATTGAATAACTAAAATAAATAAAGGTGCAGGGTGTCAGAGTAGATAGAGTGCCTGTCAACAAGTTAGAAAGACCAAGGGTCATATTTTGCTTCTCTCATAATATCTGTCACCATGGAAAATGTTTTTTAACCTCTAAATAATTTAGACAACTTTAATTCATTTATCGTTCAGTCATGGCCAACTTTTTGTGACCCCATTTGGGGTTTTCTTGGCCAAGACAATGGAGTGGTTTGCTATGTCTTTCTTCAATTCATTTTACATTTGAGGAAACTGAGGCAAACTGGGTAAGTGACTTGTCCAGGGTCACACACTTAGTAAATGTGTGAGGCCAGATTTGAACTCAGGAAGATGAATCTTCATGACTCCAGACCCAGTGGAGTGCCCATTCTGATTCATAAAATCATAGATTTAGAGCTGGAAGCCTCCAGTGATTACCTCGTCATTTGAGAATATGGTAGTTGAAAATAGAGTGAGCAGCCAAGAAGTACTTTCCAGTGGAAAGGCTACTGAGCTAGGAAGTAAAAAGAAGTGGTTCTAGACCTGGCCCTGTTTCTAATCAGCTGTGTGATCTCAGGCAGATCTTTCAATTTCTCAGAATTTCAACTTCCTCATTTTGTAAGTAAGAAAACTAAACCCTAGATGAGTTAAGTGAATTGCCAGTCGTCCCTAGGTGTTAAGTGACAAAGAAAAGATCTAAACCCATATTTGTGACCCCAACCAGTGTGTTCACCAAACAGCAACTCAATCTCCATTAACACTCCAAATAACAGATAAATTGCCAAATCTGCATTAGTCGATTGATGGGAGCTTCAACTAGATAGAAAATTTTCTAAAGAGAACTGGACCAAAAGGAGGGGGAAAAGTAATAAATAACCATGATGTATATCCAAACCAAACCAAACCAAACCCCCAAACCCACAGGATTTCTAACCAACACAGCCTATATACACAGAGAAAAGAAATGAAAAAGGAAAAAAAAAAAGCTTCTGAGTTGTGTTCTCCAGACAATGAAAAGGCATTGTTCTGTGTTAAACCATTTATATCAACCCACCCCCTTCCCCATACAAATCTTCTAGCAAGCCCTATTGCATGGTACAGCTTGCACAATGCACTCTCTGCATTTTATTCATGACTATTTCAGATTGTCACTTGGCTGAACTGGGCCTCATTTATCCTTTTGTTCTATGCTACAGCTAGCACATATACTTACCCAGTCCATTATAAATAATGGTATTTACTCTTCTCTCCCTTCAAAATATTACTTACTTTGAAATGTCTTCCACCAGAAAGGAAAGATAACAGTTACATTCCAACAATCCTCTAGGAGTTGTTAGTCACTAATAGGAATGTTTTTTAGGTATAGTAATAAATAATATTAACAAAGCACTGGGCAGGATATTAATAGTACATAATAACTTCAGAGGAATTATATTGAAAGAATGCTGACTGAGGGAGAGACTCATATCTTTAGAGAAATGAAATCTTTGCCTTCCCTGGGACTCTTGGCTCAAGAATTTCAGGTATGGCTAGACCAGAAGCTAAGCACATAGAGAAAGCTTATTTATAGTTCTACTACACACATTGTTTAACCCCAGGCCAACCGATTGAAGCATTTTGATTATCCTTAAAGTTTTATAGATTATTTACACTTAGAAGTAATCAAGGAGTTGAAAATATAGTGGACTAGCTAGCAGCCAGGAAGTAGTTTCTTCTAGTGGAAAGAATGGTAAACTAGAAAGTAAAAAGACCTGGTTCTAGACTTGATCCTATTTCTAATCAGCTATGTGATCTCAGTCAGATCATTCACCTCTGAATTTCAGCTATCTCATGTATAAAATGAAAGTTGGACTAGAATAGGAGTGCTTAACCTTTTTTGTTCAATGGATTCCATTAGTAATCTGATGAAACCAGTGGACCCCTTCTCAAAATAATATTTTTAAATGCATAAAAAACCCAGTATTACTATAAAAGAAGCCAATCATATTGAAATAAAGGTAAATTTTTTTCCCCATCCAAGTTCATGTATCCCTTCAAATTTTTCGGTGGACTCTACTCCCAGATACTCTAAGTTTAAAATACGGGGACTAGAAAGATCTCTAAAATCTCTTCCAACTCTCAAATTTTCTAAGTTCCTTATGAGTTTAGAAAAAGCAGAATTATACTCGATATCTTTTTAACTATGTCACCGATTTTAACCTTCTGAAAACAAAATGAGCTTAAATTTAAAGAACATTTTAGGCAGAAAAGATGGAATTCAGAAATATGGCACAATATTCAGAGATGTGTAAATAGGATCCAATTTTCAATATTAATGTGTCCTTCAGGAAAATTATTATTAAAGTAATATTTTCCCAGCCCAACTACCTAATGAATCTTTAAAACTTGATAGTTGGAGAGGAGAGCCCTGAAGAATCTGCCCGTTGTCACCTGAAAGAGAACAAAAGCAACATGAGGAAGCAGCTACCACAAGAAAAGGGAAACTATAAACTAAAGTTTTTTAATGTCACAACAGTAATTTCTTCTAAGTGTAAGAACATACTTTCACTACAATATTTATCAGAAATAGGAAAAGATAGGCTAGAAAAATGACAGTAATATTTAGTAATGTAAAAAGTAATATCTGCCTCTCAGTGTGTTTGCTTTTCTCTCTAAAGATTTCAAAATTTTTTCTAAAAATAATAAATACACTGGAAAAATGTGCACATGCATGCACATGCACACACAGAGCTTCCTTTAAATGATCAAGGTTCGACTAGTTTAACCAGTGCTTTGCACATAGCAGGTGCTTAATAAATGTTTGCTGAATTGAATTAGAATCACAGCTTTTCTGTTTTGCAGTAAATGGACTTTATATTTGAAAGGGAATTTGTGGGAATTCTTCAGATATTTGACTTCATCATTCACAGAAGTCCAGTTAATTCTGTATTTGGGGTTTTAAATGAAGGCTTAACTTAAATGAGTCCTGTTTTGGAAATAAACACATTATTATGATGATTTAAAGACCATTGTTGGGGTGGATATGATTTAGAAAATTCACAATATATATATAAACACTTGCATCAAACCGGCCAGCCTCTTTTTTTAAATCAGCTGATGTTAATGTTCAGATACTTTTTGTATCTTGTTGCTGAAAATATTTTTTTGCATTTCAGCACATCAAGTTACAATAAAGTTATTACTTATGCAGAAAAAAAATAATAATAAATACACAATGTAATCAAATGCAGAAATTATTATTTGAAAAGGAGAATACCAAATTCTTGGAGGTAAAAGAACATTATTTTTGCCCCAAAAGAGTGGCAGAAAAAATATCAGCAAGTGCCAATTTGTATGGCTAATTTCTCATGTCTATAAAATCTTATAATAATCTACATGCTTATCATTGATGAAAGCATGAAAAGGAAACAATCAGGCTCTCTCAAATATTCTTCAGCAGGACACATCATTGCCATCATGAAATTGTAAAATTGTAAAGAATATAAGGTCCCACTGTGTTTTAGATTGCTTATATTTTTTAAAAGGGATTTTGTTAGTAGAGCAAAATGCTTCCTTGAAGACCTTGCTCCAACAAATCTCCCATGCATGTATTTAAATTACATAAGATCTCTTGACAAATATAACAGGAAAAAAATTGTGACAACCTTGATGACTAATATTGAGCAAGGTATAAACCAGAGAGACACAAGCTCCCCAAAGGGAGTTTGCCATTGTTATTGAAGATATCCAGCATAGAGTCCAGATACTAGAGAGATTTTGTATACATGTTGAGATCCTTCAGATGCTCCTTTTTGTGGTCAACATCATACTAATTGCATCAAGTTCCACAAGATTAAGATTTCCAAATGAGATCTATAATCATTCAAAGGAGTTCAGTTACAGGAACAATCTAGTAGATGGAGAATGCATATTTTTCATATTTCAGAATATGATATGCAGTTGCATGGACAACCCATGGACCTGTTACATGTACCATGGACAGATTCTGCAGATGGACAGTGGATTGGGCCTAGAATTGAGTAAGAGCAGGAGAGTGGAGTAGATTATCTCTAGAATACTATGATAATAAAATAATATATAGCATTAATATGGCACCTACTATGTGCCAGATGCTGTGCTAAATGCTTTATGAATATTATCTCATTTTATACCAGTGCTTTTAATAATTCCAAACTGCTTTCTGAAACAATAATCTATCTTTTTAACATTAGTATTCTTCTAAGAAGGTTGTCTGACTTCAAGTTAAGGAAAACCATATTCTAAAAACAACAAAAGTTCTGAAACACCAAAAGAGCAAGGAAGAGGTTAGGCCACACTACATTATGGACAAAGAATTTAACAAGAAAAGTAGTACAAGGGACAGCTAGGTGACACAGTGGATAGAGCACCAGCCCTGAAGTCAGGAGGACCTGAGTTCAAATCTGGCCTCAAACTTCCTAGCTGTATGACCCTGGGCAAGTCACTTAACCTCAATTGCCTCAGGAAAAAAAGAAAAAAAAGTAGTACAAAAGACTTTATCAGAGAAAAATATAGCAGGAAAAGGAAGTGGATTGGTGTTGAGATGAGAGTGAGAAATAACTGATGAATAGCCTGCATGCTTTATTGGGTGCCCAAGCTATATGAAGAGATCAAGAGACCTCTAGAATGTTAGGAGGACTATCTGTGAATGATATGCAGAAGGTAGGGACAACAATGTTAGTATTACAGCACAGTAGGTGCTTAATAAAAACTTCTTGATTGATTGGAAGGATTATCTAAATTGATGGTCCATCAAAAAATTAAAATCATAATGGCATTAAACTTAGTAGCTTTGATTTGTACTTGATGTAACCAGTTTTTCTGGAATCAGTTATAAGGTGGCTACCACATGGATCATTTAGAGATCCCAAAATATTGGAAAATTTCATAAAACTTGGGGATTGTTTGGACTGAACAGATTGTGATATATGGATGTAATATATTATTTTGATATAAGAAATTACAAAATGGTAAGTTTTAGAGAAACCTAGAAAGGTTGATGCAAAACCTTATTTGTACCATAGTAACATTGTAAAGAAAAACAACTGTAAGATTTAAGAACATTGACTAAAGAAACTTCTGACCTGACTTCAGGGAATCAGTGCTGAAGCACACTATCTCCCTCCTGACAAAAAAGTGATGATGCACTCAAGGTGGAAAATGAGACATATATTTTTGGATGTGGCATATGTACAGATTTGTTTGGCTTAAGTATGCTGATTTGTTGCAAGTACTGTTTTTTCAATGAGGGGAATTTTTCAAATGAGGGGAATGAGAGCTAGGGATAGTATTACAGATAACAACAAAAAGAAATGAAAGAAAAGAGAATCATTGAATCATTAAAAAAAACAACACAGAAAAGGACAGGTTGTAAAGTAACACATTTATTATGTCCTTTTTAAAAAGCGTACTACATAATAGAGATATGATTTCACAAATAATCATCCCCTTTTTGGCTACTCTTTATACATGTAAATGTTCTCTCCTTTTTTATATTGAATTCAGAAGAAAACAATTAGAATCTCTTCTAATCTAAAATTCTATGATTCTGTGTGGAACTATGATTCTGTTCTTGCTAGGATGTGAAGACAATGGGTCTAGAGTGGTTTAAGTATCTTTAAAACGTAGAGCCTGTACCTACACAGAAACCATAATGAAAGAATGTTCAGAATACGAAGATTTCTACAATCATTATCATGAATCCTTTTTTTGGAAACTAAAATTGAACCATTCTGGTGAGTTGGGGAACAACATTCACTAGGAGGTAGGATATATATGTTTCCTTTCTGAACTGACTTGGGGGCATGTCTCTTTTCTCTTCTTTACATTCATATTGATAGAAATATTTTCCATATTCCTGATATCTATAGTAAGTAAAACGAATGTTCATAGGAAAGGTCAAAACACTTAGATTTAGATGTACCCAAGAAGTCAGATCTAGATTATTTTGGTTAGAGAATACTATTTTCTGATATATCTCTGAGGTGTGAATTTAGGTCTCTGGGAGTCCAGAGAAGCTATAAGCCATGGATCACACCTAAAGGAAGAGTTTTACACTGTCTTCATGTAGTAGGAAAAGGACCAACGGAAAGGCCCATGCCAGTTGTCTCAGGCTAAATGAGATATTACTAGTACTTAGTTTTAGAAAGTTGACCTGGTGGTAGAGGTGGTAGTGGTGGTGGTGGTGGTGGTGGTGGTGGTGGTGGTAATATCTAGAAACCAGAAGAAGGTGTCAGTGACCCAAATTCTGGAACTTGTAATAGAAGGAAGGGAGATTGGGAAGAAGAAAGAAGGAAAGATTCCAGGAGTCATTCTGAGAAATCAGAAGACCTGGGTTAAAATTGCACCTCTGATACTATGTGTGTCACCTTATATACCTTACTGAATTCCTACTAGGTTCAATAAAATGAAACAAGGAATGGACTTTATTTTATTACTACATTTTTTACTGGGGTCACTTTTTAGTCTAGATCAATGATCTTATATGTCTTGAGCACTGTGAAAGATCCGTTGTGGTTTCAAACTGATTGCTCTAAATGGGAGGGGGGAAACACCAAAGTGCTAAAAGGATTAGGAAAAAAAAGTAAGTTCCAGTTTCTCCCAAAGAGAAAGACTACCTTCCCATAAATCCAAAAGCAGGTAGAAGCTTTTTGGAGAAGGAAAGATAGATATTATCCCATGACTTTAGTAGATCATAGTCCTTGAGAACCAAATTCTGAAGACAAAATTATAAATGGCTTTGATTGGAAACTAAAAGGGGAAATTAATCAAACTCACTCTATGGGAGATAGCTTTAATGAGCTTAGGTTAAAAAATAAAAACAATCACAAAAGAAGGAATTAAGGGACAAACAGCCATGTTCAAGTACAAACAAATGGCATGGGTGTAGAAGTACCACTTCCTTCCTATGACATTAGCCTTTTTGTGTAAGAGGATTCCTTCTTTAAAGAACAAAAATTATAAGGACCTCCGAAAGTTACAATTTTATTATTTATTGATTGAAAAAAATTTAAACTGCTGTGAATTAAGGAAGATTTGATGGGATAGTGGAAGTATATTAGCTATATCACAGGACATGGGTTTAAATTTTTTCTGTTGCTCATTATCTGCTTCATTTGAAAAATGAAAATACTAGACTAGTTCTCTAAGTTTTCTTTCTTGATCTCTCTGATCTATGATCCTCTGATAAATTCAATAATTCTTTGAAATAAATCTGTATTTTATTTGTCAAGGAGGTATTAAAAGTTTTCCTACATTTCCATAATAAGGTGTGAAGAAATTCCTCAATAACCTTGACAATATTATAAAGCCTTAGAAACTGACATTACACAGAAAACATTTACTGATAGGCTAACACACTGAGTCATGTTCTTTGGGTCTATATACATAAAGCAAGTTGATTGGGAGCTACCCTCCCCATCTATCCTACCCTACCCCCACCCCCAGAAGAAGATACCTCACTGACTAACTGGAGACAGTTTGAGAGAATACAAAGTATATTTGAAGGAACAGAGAGATGGAGACACAGATACAGAGATGCAGTACCTGGAGGCCAGATGTAACTTAAAGGAGCATAACCTCTGGAGGTAGAGAAGAGAACCTGCTATGGATTCAAGAAGGTGCTGGTCGTGGCAATTGAGATTTGAGCTTTGTAAGGGCTTCTCCAGGAGAGACTTCAAAACATACCGGTCCTGAAAGAGTAAGTAGCATTGGCCACATGTGTTCCCTGTATATGTAACTTATTACTATTGACCTCCAAGTTTGAGCCCCCCTTTTCCATAGAGTCTATACACAAAGTGTATTTATGGGAGAATGCTCCCCATGTTTATAAGGGAAAGAATGTTTTGTAGCTTCTGTTCTTACTATACTTTGCTAAGAGCTAATTATATCTAATGACTGACTGTTAACAGGAAAGCACAACAATGCTTATGTATTGTAGTTTTTAGGATATACTAGAACCTGTGGCATTGGTAATCATCTGTGGCATTGGTAATCATCCTCAGGGGGAGTAATTAGTCAAAAAACATTAATCACCTTCTATGTGCCAGGCAATGTGTTAAACATCAAGAGTATCCCAGAGGGTTTGCTCTATATTAATCTCATCTATATATATTTGAAAAATATTAATTTATGTATTCAGTTCAATTTAGCAAACATTTAGTAAGTACCTAGTATATTCCAGGCACAAGCCCTGGGGACACAAATAAGGCAGGAAAAAAAAAGTCACTGCCTTCTAGGAGGCTGCAATCTGATGGAGGAAGATAATACACAAAAGAAATTTGAAAAGCTAGGGGGAAATTCCTCTTCCTATTATAATCCCCAACAAGGATTATAATGCTCCATGGGAGTTGAAATCAAGTAGAGCTGCTGATCGAAAATGGAGAGTTATCCGGAAACTTCAGCATCTAACTCTCAAAACCAGAAAGTTGTGGAGAGTAGTTTAGTACTTCACCTTCCAGTCCTCCAATCAGAGGATAGAGGTAACTGAAGGAGTGGAAAAGGTGATGGGTATTTAAAACTGAGTCAGTCAGTCTGAGTCAGTATTGTGAGAAATTATTTATTCAACCAATAGAAGGTACGTTTCCTTATTTATTATTGTCTGAGTCAGGCTATGTATTCTGTTGGTATAAAAAGATCAAAATGAAATCCCTGAACCACTGTACTTTGGGGTTTCACGAAAGTCTTAAAGTTGAACCACTTATATATTCTATCTGCCAGCTTTTCTTTTCCTTTTCCTGAATTCCCTAACTCCTAACTTCTTTGTAGGATTACCTCTCAAATATCATGCCACCCTTTCCCTCTCTTCCCTAAAAATAGGATACTTTTCTTCTTTATTAAAAAGCATCTGAGGGGAAACTAAGTGAAACAGGATAGAGTATGGATAATGATAGATACTTCCTTAATCAGTTTTAGTTTAAATGTGGGTAAGTAATCTCATATAGATACCGCCATATTGGTGGTATCTAACAATCCCACTAGACTAGAAGACTTCTTGGAAGTAGGAAACTTGTCTTATTTAAACCTTGTATTTACCCTATTAACCTAGCATGTTGCTGTGTGTACTGAAAAGCTTGTTATATTTATCATATCTTGATCCTATGGACCCAATATGGTAAATTGGCACCTCCCTTTCCCACTTCCTCTCCCTTTCTCCCTTCCTCTCCCTTCCCCTCCCTCTCCCTTTTCTTCTTCCTCTCTCTCTTCATCTCCCTCTCCCATTCTCTCTCCCCCTCTCTTAAGGTACTCTTAGCTCACTTTGCTTTAAATGGTTAATTTATTCATCTTTTTTTTTTTTTATGTGCTTCCTAGGTAGACATTGGGTATGGTCCAGTATTTAAAAGTTTAAACCGACATAATTCTCTTCTCTAAGCCTAGAGCTTTCAAATTCAGCTACCAACATGGCAACTTCCAACTCCCATGACTGCCCTCAAACATTCACTCTAGTACTACCCCTCTGCCCTCTGGTGGCTATTTGGAGATATGCAATATGTAATATCAAAATATTGGGCAGGGTCATATCAACACATCACTGAACAATCTGGGAGAAATTTCAAAGTTAAAAGAATATAGTCCTAATTTTCAAAAAAGTGAAAATGTTCAGCACACTAGTGAAAAATACATAATGTATGTATGTATGTATAGATATTATATGCATATAATTTTATCTTGAAAATATGTATTAATTCTCAAAATCATTCTAGAATGGGCTATCAAATTATTAGAATTTATGGTTTTAAGTATTTAAAAAGAAACACAATGACATTCCTATCAGAATGATGGAATGAGAGATTCTGAAGGGGCCAGGTTGCTAAAAACTAAGAGAAGAAAAACAGTCTAAAAACAATAAAAATAATAAAAATTCCATCAAAATGGAAAATGAACAAAGTGAAGTAACATACTAATACATGCAATTGAAATAACTAAAGAATCAGGAGCAACATAGATGAAAAAAGAAAAAGAAAAATTTAAAAATATCCCAAGACTTCAAATTGGTAAATGACATATTGAAATAATTTAGCTAAGAATTAATATTTGCAAAAAAAGTCATAAGAGCAAAAAAAATTATAAAAAATTCAAAGATATGGGAGAAAGAAAAGCTAGAATTAAAAGATGCTTAAAATGGTCAAAAATAATGAAAAAAATAATCAATATGATGAATACAATAGAAAATCTGAGAAAAATAGTAACTATCAATAACAGACTATAAAACTAAGGTAGGAGCAATAACCTAACCCCTCCCCATCATCCTACCAATCCCCATGAAAGTTAGGCTATTTTATCCTCTAAAGATAGTAAGAATTTCTTCAAGATTTGATTTGTTCATGGAATTAAAGACTCAGATTGTTGACATTAATTTCTTATTACCCACAAAGCAGTCATGAGGAGCTCCAGTGGCACTCTTGATTCTTTTCTGTTTGATCAACATGAGCAATTCAAGCAGGAAATTGCTCAGCTCAATCAACTCTAAGTATCCCCAATGCCTATTTTTGTTGAATATTCTTTTTCTGTGTCTAAGTAAATTCTGTTGAATAAACTTTGTGTTTAATTTTGTTCCAATATTTATTTAGTCAATAAACATTTTTGAGGCATCTACTGTGTACCAGGCATGATGCTAACTGCTAGGGATACAAAAAGAAACAAAACCTAAACTACTAAATCCAAACTGCTAGGAGAGTGACCTGAATTAAGTCCAAACCAGAATTACAGCAAAGAAGAAAATTTCAGACAATGTAGATGAAATACAAAAAGAGGTTCAGAAAATGACCCAAGTATTGAAAAAAACTAGTAAGAATACAAATGATAAATCTGGAGAATACATAAAAATATCAAGGTAAAAAAAATTGATAGCTCAAAAGTTTGGAAGTAGAAAAATGTATATAAACACTGTCATATAGGAAACTGAGAAAAAAATTTATAGAATGAATAAAAACTTGCCAACAATTCATGAGTAGAAAGAATCCAGAAGATCCTTAATTTTTTTAAAAGTCCAAACTCAATTAGATATATTATGCTTAAATTCTAATAATGTAATGATTTTTTTAAATCCTTCAACTTTCAAAAGACAGAAATATCTCAAGCAACATCTATAAGGCTGATAGTGGACTTCTTAAGGAAGACAAGAAATGATCAGAAAAGATAGAATAGGACATGTGCATCTCATAGCAAAGCCATGGACTTAAAATCTTTATTCAACCAGCAAAACTGAGTTTGATAGACAAGAGAAGTGATTTTCAAATCATTTGGATTTTGAGAAGTTTGGAGTTACATCTATTTCAAAAACTTTGAATAATAACTAATATTCTAAGTAAAAACAGGTTGATATTTAAAAACAATTCATATTTCCCACATTAAGTTAAACCAATTGCTTAACTAAATGTGAACCACACTGTCAGAGTGCTGTATTAGCCAAACTATTTAATATTTTAGAAGGATGTTTCAGATGTTTAGAAACAAACAAGGGTGAATTGAGTAAAAGCAGGAAAATCCCAAAGCAAATGTCCTTTGAGAAAGAAGTCCAAAGTTTAAAGAAATCTAATATATTTAGCATTAGAGGAATTTGTTTAAAATGGTTTGCATTCCCTTCTAGGAAAGTGAATAGTAATTTAACAAAGAACAAAAGAAACAAATTCAACTAAAACAACTGTAACACTACATACAAATTGAACTCTTTACTTTAAAAGGGGAGAAATATTATAAAACAGATGAGAATATAGAACCTAGCATCATGGTTTTTACCGGACATTTAATATATAAAAATTTGTAAGAATTCAAATGGAAATGATGATCTAAAATTTTTCATAGCACTGCAAAGCAAGAGTTAAAATGATTACCTGCAGCAGAAACTAATATAAGCAGGAGATACATTTCTGCAACAAATTGAAGCACATTGTATTTTAGTAAAAGTTTTATTCACAACATCTCCATGCCTATAGGTTTACAAAACACTTTGCATACATTACATTATTCAAATTTCACTATAATCCAAAGAGATAAACACTAAAGGTATTAGTATGCCCATTTTATAGATGGAGAAACTAAGCCCCAAAGATAAAGTATAACTTGCTCAAAATCACACATCTAATATTAGAGGTAAAGATTCAAACTCAAGTCTCAGTTGAGTTCCAAATCTAGCACACTTTCCCATGAAAGCAATGAAAATGTAACACTTTAAAATACATAAGCATCGGGGCAGCTAGGTGGCACAGTGGATAGAGCAGCAGCCCTGAGTTCAAATCTGGTTTCAGACACTTAACACTTCCTAGCTGTGTGACCCTGGGCAAGTCACTTAACCCCAATTGCCTCAGCAAAAAAAAAAAAAAATACATAAGCATCACTTTTAGATATATAGGCAGGTCTACCAGATCTCAAACTGCATTATAAAGCAATAATTATCAAAACAATTTGGTACTGGCTAAGAAATAGAGTAGGAGATCAGTGGAATAAATTTGGTACAAATTATATTATAGTAAATTACCATAGTAATCTAGTATATAATAAAATCAAGCTTTTAGAACACAAACCCAGTTGACAAAAACTCATGGGAATGATGCAAAAATTTTAAATAAAATGTCAGCAAAGAGATTGCAGCAATTTATCAGAAGGAAAATAAACTATGACCAACTGGAATTTACACCATGAATGCAGGGCTGGTTTAATATCGGGAAAACTATAACCCTGATTGACCATATCAATAACAAAACCAATAGAAATCATGTAATACTCTCAATAGGTGTAGAAAAAGCTTTTGACAAAATACAACATCCATTCCTATTAAAAATAATAGAGAACATAGGGAAAGGAGGATTTCCTTAAAATAATAAGCAGTATCTATCTAAAAACAACAGCAAACATTATTTGTTATGGAGAGAAGCTGGATGCATTCCTAATAAGATCAGGGGTGAAACAAGGATGCCCATTATCACTGTTATTCAACATTGTACTAGAAATGGTGGCTTTAGCAATAAGAAAAGAAAAAGAAATTAAAGGAATTAGAAAAGACAATGAGGAAATAAAACTATCATTCTTTGCAGATGATATGATGATATGCTTAGAAAATCCTAGAAAAATCATCCAAAAACCTAGTCAAAAGAACTCACAGCTTTAGCAAAGTTGCAGGATATAAAGTAGACCCACACAAATCAACAGCATTTTTATATATTACTGACAAAGCCCATCAGCAAGAGATAGAAAGAGAAACTTAATTTAAAACATCTGTAGACAAAATAAAAAACTTGGGGGGCTACTTGCCAAGACAAACCCAAGAACTATATGAACACAATTACAAAACACTTCTTACACAAATAAAGTCAGATTTAAACAATTGAAAAAAAATCAATTGCTCACAGGTAGGCTGACATAGTATAATAAAGATGACAATTCTGCCCAAATTGGATTACTTGTTCAGTGCCATACCAATCAAACTGCCAAAAAATTATTTTATAGAACTAGAAAAAATAATTACAAAATTTATCTGAAAGGACAAAAGGTCAAGAATATCAGGGAAATTAATGAAAACAAAATACGAAGGATGGTGGTTAGCAGGATCAAACTTAAAAAAAATTAAGCAGCACTCATCAAAACCATTTGGTACTGGCTAAGAAATAAAGTAGTGGATCAATGGAATAAATTAAATGCATACAACGCAATAAGGCCTATAGGAATCTAGTATTTGATAAACTCCCAAACTCCAGCCTCTGAATAAGAACTCATTATTTGACAAAAATTGTGGGAAAACTGGAAGACAATATGTCAGAAACTCAGCATTGACCTACATCTCATACCCCATGCCAAAATAAAGTCAAAATGGGTACATAATTTGGACATCAAGGATGATACCATAAAAACATTAGTAGATAGAACAAGGGATAATTTACCTATCAGATCTTTGGATAAGAGAGGGATGTATGACCAAAGAAGAACTAGAAAACATTATAAAAGGCAAAATGGACAATTTTTATTATATTAAATTAAAAAGATCTTGCACACGCAATACCAACAGAAGCAAGATTAAAAGGGAAGTACAAAATTTGGGGGAAAAGCTTTTCAGCCAATGTTTCTGATAAAGGTCTCATTTCTAAAATATATAAAGAATAGTGTCAAGTTTATAAGAATACAAGTCATTCCCCAAATGATAGTCAAAGAATATGAACAAACAATTTTCAGATGCTGAAATTAAAGCCATCTATAGTCATATGAACAAATGCTCTAAATCACTATTGATTAGAGAAATGCAAATTAAAACAACTCTGAGGTACCACCTCACACTTCTCAGATTGGCTAAGATGCAGGAAAAGATAATGATAAATATTGAAGGGGATGTGGGAAAACTGCATTGTTGGTAGAGTTGTGGAATGATTCAACCATTTGGTAGAGCAATTTGGAACTATGCCAAAAGGGCTATAAAACTGTGTATTCTCTTTGACCCAGCAGTGCTATTACTGGATCTGTATCATAAGGAAATCATAAAGGAGGGAAAAATGCAAAAATGTTTGTAGCAGCTCTTTTTGTGGTAGCAAAGAATTAGAAAATGAGTAGATGCCCATCATTTGGGGAATGGCTGAATGAGTTGTAGTATATGAAGATAAAGGAATATTATTGTGCTATAAAAATGATGAACAAGCTCATTTTTAGAAAGGCCTGTAAAGATTTACATGAACAGATGCTAAGAGAAACAAGCAGAACCAAGAGTACATTGTATACAATAACAGCAAGAATGTACGGTGATCAACTATGAAAGACTTAATTTTTCTCAGTGATCCAAAACAATCCCAATAGACTTTGGATATGTGTGTGTATACTGAGGCAATTGGGGTTGTGACTTGCCCAGGGTCACACAGCTAGGAAGTATTAAGTATCTGAGACCAGATTTGAACTCGGGTCCTCCTGACTTCAGAGCTGGTGCTCTATCTATTGCACCACTTAGCTGCCCAGTCCCAATAGACTTTAAACAGAAAATGCCATCTGCATACAGAAAAAGAACTATGGAGACTGAATGTAAATCAACATATGCTATGTTCACTTCTTTTTTCTGTTTTGTTTTGTTTTTTATCTCTTCCATGGTTTTTCTCTTTTGCTGATTTTTCTCTCCCAATATGATTTATAAAGCAGTGTGTATTAAAAATAAATAATTAAAAAAAACAACTAAAAAACTAATGGGAAAATATTATAGCAGAAACTAAGTATAGACCACTTCATACCATATACCAAGATAAAAGTCAAAATGGGTACATTATTTACACATAAAGAGTAATACCATAAGTAAATTAAGGGAGCATGAATAAATCTATCAGATTTATGGATAAGGGATGAATTTAGGACCAAAAATGACAAAGAATTACAAAATGTAAGATAGATAATTTTGATTACATAAAATTTAAAGGTTTTGTATAAACAAAACCAATACAATTAAAATTATAAGGAAAACAAAAAAAATGGTGGGAAGGGCATTTTAAAACTACTCTCTCTGATAAAAGCCTCATTTCTCAAATATACAGAGAAATGAGTCAAATTTATAAAAATATAATTCATTCCCCAGTTTATAAATGGTTAAAGGATATGAACATAGTACCTTTTCAGACAAAGAAATCAAAACTACTTATAGTTATATGAAAAGGGCTCTAAATCACTATTGATTAGAGAAATGCATATTAAAACAATTGTAAGGTACCTTATACCTATCAAATTGGCTAATATGACAAAAAAGGGAGAACTGGGACATTATTATACTATTGGCAGAGTTGTGAACTGATCCAGCTATTCTGGAGAGCAATTTGGAACTACATCCACAAGGCTTTGAAACTGAGCATCCAACAATACTATTGTTAAGTCTATATTCCAAAGATATCCAAAAAAAGGGAGGAAAAGGACCTATTTGTGTAAAATATTTATAGCAATTCTTTTTGTGGTGTCTAAGAATTGGAAACCAAAGGGATATCTATCAATTGAGGAATAGCTAAACAAGCTATATGATCGTGATGGAATATTATTATGCTATAAAAAATGACAAGCAGGATAATTTCAGAAAAACCCAGAAAGAATTACATGAGGTGATGCATAGGAAAGTGAATAGAACCAGAAGAATATTGTACACAATAACAGCAATATTATTCAATGAAGAAATGTGAATGACTTGACTAATCTCAGCAACACAATGATCCAAGACAATCCCAAAGGACGAATGATGAAGCAGACTATCTGCCTCTAGAGGAAGAACTGATTAAATACAAAGGTGAATCAGCATGCTATTTTTCACTTTCATATTTTTCTTCAAGTCTTTTTGTACAAAATGACTAATATGGAAATGTTTTACATAATTGCACATGTATAACCCATATCTAATTGCTTACCAGAATCCCAGGGAAGGAAAAGGAGGGGAGAGGGAAAAGAGGAATATAATTTGGAACTCAAAACTTCAAATAAAAATGTTAAAATAAATATATAGGCACCTAATGATGATGTAATAAAATATATAATGGAAAATATTGGTCTTGCCAGGAAACATTGCTAAAATAATTAGTAACAGAAAGATATTTTAATGCCTCTATCAGAAAAAAAGATAAATTCAGCAAAAAAGATAAATAAGAAGTCAAAGATTATTAAATAAATGATATAATAGGCATATAGGAGGAAAACATAATGAGACAAAGAAAAAATATACTTTTTTTTTCCCCAGACACAGCCACAGAAAAATCTGTTCTGTGTGGAGGTAAAGAAACTAAATTTGTTGCTTTCTGGATTGTAAAATCAAAGCATGAATGTAGAGAAAACAGGATCAAAAGTGGAGGCTAATATCCTTGATGACTTCATCTAGATCTCTTGTTCTTGAATCCACATCAATTTGCATGCCAGCCTGGAGCATTTGGGGGAAGGAGTAAAGCTTTGTTGGCCTTAGTTTATTGGAGGTGTTTTTAGGTAGAATCTTCAAAAGTGGATTGAGGGCATATCTTCAGAAAATCAAGGATTTGATAAGATTTTAAAAGAATTTCTAACTTCATTCTAATTGGTTGGAACAAGGGATAGTGAGCTGGGCCAGTAAAGGAAGAACAATTTAAAAAAAACAAGCAAATAACCTTAATCCTGACTTGAAAGCTTTAGTTGATTTTTTCTGACTGAATAAAGTGGTGAAAACCACAAGTTCTAAAAGTCTTAAAAGGATTCATGATCTCATCTGTGTAGATTCTATAGACCATGATACAGATCTCAACTCATCCCAACCTTCCACATGAATGTGTAATTCTTATCCTTGTCCTTCAAAAATTAACCCCAAGGTACTCACCCAATGTACTAAGGGCCTCTCAATCTCTTGACATTATATTGGTTGGTTATTTCTTATTCTTACCACAGGATCATAAATGGATTCATTTTTTGATCACATATTTTGTTGTCAACAGTACCATATGTGCCTGTTGTTGTTGACTCTATTTGAGATTGAATTGACAAAGACACTGGAGTGTTCTGTCATTCCTTCTCCAGCTTGTTTTAAAGATGAGGAAACTGAGGCAAATAGTTAATTGATTTGCCCAGGGTTATACATCTAATAAGCAACTGAAACTGTATTTTTGAACTCAGGATTTTCTGATTCCAAGTCTGGTACTCTATCCACTGCATCAAATGACTGCCTTCCATATATGGCTTAGGCCATATATATTTTTTCTCTGTGTGTTCTGGTGGCATAATAACAAATGGAAAAATAAATTATTTTACATGGTGGGGAAAACTTGTAACTTGTAACTTATTTTACTGTGCTGTTTGATTAATATTTTTTTTTGCCTTGAATTGAATTCTTTTTGATTGTGTTAGTAAAAATTAAGAGGCAAGCTCAAGAACTATGTCTGTATGGGTGCAAACTTTCTAGCAGGCAAGTGTGTTTAAAAGGACTCCAGGTGTTATAATCATAAACTGAGTCACAAAGGAAATATAGATAAATATAGAGAAGCAGATACTTTATACACTATTATTTCAATCAATCAAAACTACTTACTAGGTGTCAGGCATTTTGAACACAAAAATAAAACAGTTCTTGACATCAATAAGTTTCCATTTTATCAGAGACAAACTGTATATAGCTAAGTATAAGAATAAAGGGTAAACTTTTGGGGAGTGAATAATGGTGTCTTAGGGAATCAGGAAAAGATTTGGGTAGAAGATGCTACTTGAGCAGAGTTTTGAAGTAGGTACATAATTCTAAGAATTCAGGTGTGCCCTGTGTAAGGACTGTAAGTAGGTCATCTTGGCTACAACACCGAAATAAAAAGAGGAATATTGTAGAATAACATTGGAAAAGTAGGTTGGGCCAGATTCTGAAAGGTTTTGTGAGCTAAGCAGAGAAGCGTATATTCTACTGTAGAGGTAATAGGGACCTATTTGGAGTTTATTGAATTATGGAATGACAGAGTTTTAAGTGCAATTTAAGGAAACCACTTTGGCAGCTATGTAAAAAGTATAGGAGAAATCTAATGAGGATCCAAGTGCCATGGAACACAGAGAAGGGAAAAGATGTAAGAAATAGTAAAGAGACAGAAATGACAAAATTTGGCCACTGACCAGATGTGTGGTGAGAATATTTGAGGAATCAAGAAAAAGTGAAGATTGAAAATCTGTATGACTAGATATATAGTGGACTTCTCAACAGAAATAAAGAAGTACAGAAAAAGTATGTGCTTAGGGAAAAGGTAATTAGTTTAGTTTTAAGCATGTTGAATTTGAGATGCATACACAATATACAGTTAAAACATCCAATATTTGGAGATTCGTGACTGAAACTCAGGAGAGTAGTTAGGATTTGCAAAAGAGTGTCTGATCCCATATAAATACTCAAGGTAACTTTGCAAATCAGGTACAAAGTACCTTATTCTACTTTGGAGAAACTGCATAAAATACATAAATAACTTATAGTACCTCATTAATGACAGCACTCTCTTTCCCTCTTTTGAGAATTGCACCTTTCCCCACAAAGCCTATAGACTTGTAGTGCCCGCTAGTGTATTATAGCTCTTTTGAAATAAACTTGGGACTTCTAGAGCCATTTTACTGAGATTCTCTGGGAGTGATATAGTGCTTCATACTTATGGTACTATCTGAAGACTTGAACTTGTGCCAAAAGTAAAATAAAAATGGTGTTACTAGATAGCCAACCTCTCAATATTCTGATGAGTTCTCCTTTCTCCTCTTGACATACCTATAGAAGTATCCAGCCCTATGGAAATACCTTGAGAACTTGGACTTCCCAGGAGAAAAATTTGCTTGAATTAGTAAAGAAGCAACTATATTTCCATTGGACCTGCACTCTCTAAATAAAATGGTTGGAAAATACCTAGTCTAAAGTTTTGCTTGTTCTTATTTTATTCTTCTCGTGTCGCCTTTTTTTTTTTTTACCTTGTTAATCCTCTAGCTATGAGGAATGGGAGGGTAAAGAGGAAGACAGAGATTTTCATAATTCTCCCTTCTCCAAGATGTTGATGCTGGACCAGAATTCCCTTGTATTTCATTTGAAGGCCTGATTATATACTTGAGAAGTTGGGTTTGCCTAAGGCTAATTCTAAAATTCTAAAACTGACTCAACCCAGGGGTTCCCTTCTCTCTCTAGAATGAATCACTTTAATCTTCTTGTGAAGTCTATGTACTCCTCAAAGTGTTCTTAAATACATGAAAAAAAAAACTCATAGGATTATATAGAAAGCCAATTACATTAAATATAATTATCAAAATATTTTTAAAATACAGTTAACACAAAAATTTGAAAAGCTCACAGACGCCAGGTTTCATCTAGAAATCTTGGGTAAAGATCTCCAAATACTTGGCTTTCTGATTCCTTTTCCTAAGATCATGTATAATCATCCTTTGATTTTGCAGCTGCCTATCTAAGATTGGGTCCAGGACTCAAAGTCCAGGAATTCAAATTCCAAGTTCTCCATCACTGCCCCATTGGCTACCATTTTTTAGGTTGAGAAGTTGCCATTTCTTGGGCTAAACAGCTTCCAAGGGAATGATAAACAAGTCTCAGGGATAGGAGGAAGAAATGGCATTGCACAAGTAACATGCATATCCTACCCTAAAATCCAAAGCGCACTCCACTTATAACTTTGACCGACAATCTTTTGATAAGTCAATTCATCTTCAGATGGTAAGATACATTAAATGTCCCAAACAAAGGTTCACCTCATGATAAACTCAAAAAATTGATTATCTCCCTTGATCAATGCCCTAGCTCTGTAAATATTCTTGACTTGATGCAATTAACACAATGTCATCTGCAAAATAGTATTTATGGAAGACCTCATTATCAATAGGAATACTCTCTTTCATTTGGACTCATCAGGACATTCTCCATGATAATTACCTATCCTTGATTCCATGCATCTTTTTATAAACTAAAGTGGCTGGTGAGTTCTCTGTGTATTCATATTGATCTCTTCAGGAAACTTGATTTAACAAAATTGTTTCCTTTTTTGTCTTCAGAATTTCATTCTTGAGTTTTCCATCCCTTTCTGTATTAACTTTTTTTCTTGTAGAATTTTAATCCATGAAATACTACCTATCCTTTCTCTCAACCCTTGGAAATCAACTTTCCCAAAACCTAGGGTACCCGACAGACTATGTATAACTGATTTTGTCTCCTATATCTCCAATTCTAAGAATAAATGGTAACTTCCCCTAAATTTGCTAGCAGTTTCACTCCAGCAACCTGTCCCTCCTTGTTAAGGAGAATGAGATTTAGAATAGAATTTGCCTCCTTATTGCTTCCTCCGCTTCTTAAAGATGATTTTATCATTAAGGCATTGTGAGTGAGATAAATCAGTTCAACCAAAAGAGAAAGTCTTAGCTGTCACCCAAAGGAAAATTCCCCAAAGTCTTTAGTGTAGCAAAATGTGACTAGGAAAAGGAAGATTACCAGTTCCTCTGCATGTTGATTCTTCTCAGAGGGTTCTTGCCTTTTGTGGACCTGAAAAGAGATTGAAAAGTCATATATTCTCTCTTGAAATTGGAAACTAGAAGAGCCCACATTTCCCTTCTCCAGTTTTCACTGACTGTATGTCCCTTTGCAAGCCCAGGACAGTGAACACTCTATCTCGGTCAGTGAAAAGAGGGACATGTACAATTGGTCCATTGAGCTAAGGATTCAGGATATACTGTGCAATAAGGGTTCAATCCTGGAAGTTTGTACCTTTTGTGGCTTGCTCCTCAAAGTGCTCTCTGATGAAGGGAGGGACCCAACTAAGAATGAGCTTTATGCACGTAATACATTTTCAAAGTTTAATCTGCATTATTAATGTTTTCATCACTTTATCTAGATAATCTAGGTATAGCTAGGATATCTCTCATCCTTCTATGCTCACATATTTTTAGGGGGAAAAAAAGGAAGGGTTTATAAATGAAGGACTTTAGTCTAGTGAAGAAAATAAAATTCCTCTCTCTCATTTTTCTATGTCTCCCCCCCCCCCCGCCCAGGAAAGGATCTTTAATAGATCCATTCTGCAAGAGGAAGAGTGAATTTAGCCTTGGAGGAATTTAGCCAAGGGTTTAAAAAAAGGGGGGGGGGAATCTCCTTTCCAAAGGAAGGCCTTCAATTAAGGTCAATCTTAGAAGATTACCCTCGAAGGAAGGGTAAATTTGAAAGAAAGGGCACAGGAGATATCGGTCCTAATTTAATCTAATCTCCAAGGAAATGAATCTGAGTGAAGGAATGACCCATATGGTGAAGGAAGAGAATGAGTATCCAAAAAGAGAGCTTCGACTTGATTTATTTCCAGGGGAGATCTAGAACTCAGATTTTGGATTCTTGGAATCAAAGATGAGTAAACAAAAAAATAAAAATAAAAAGGAATTTTATGATGCTAGGAGAGTACAAGACACATATCCAGGAGACAATAACTCAAAAACATCTACAATCAAATCCTCAAAAGAAAAACAGCTTGCCTAGAAGAATAAGTGGGCAGCTGGATGGCATAGTAAATGGAGTACCAGGCTTAAAGTCAGAAAGACCTGAGTTCAAATCCAGCCTCAGACACTTACTAGCTGTGTGACTCTGGACAAAGCACTTAACCCTGTTGGCCTCAGTTCTTCATCTAGTAAAATGATTGGAATTGGAAATGGCTCAAATGGTGTGACAAAGAGTCAGATGGGATTGAAATGACTGAACAACAAAAAGGAATACTTAGAATTCCTAAAAGAAATTATATAATAGTATTTTGCTATATTTTAAAATGAAATTATGAAAGAAATGACATGGAGAAGAGATTTGGAAAAAAAAAAAACAAAGTATATAAGCTTTCCCTAGTAACAGACTACCTAAAAATTAGAATAGACCAAATAAAAATTAATGATTCCAGGTGACAACAAATATTTAAGCAAAGTCAAAGTCAAAGAAAATAGAAGAAAATATAAACTGTTTAATATCAGAAATAATTGACCTGAAATATAGATCTGGAAGAGATAACTCAGAAATTATTGATCTACCTGAAATCCATGACCAAAAAATGAACCTGATTATCATATATGAAGAATTCATTAAAGAAAATTACCCAGACATATTAGAGCAAAAAGATCATATGAAAACAGAAAGAATACACTAATCACCTCCTAAAAGAAATAACAAAATGAAATTCCCTGGAACTTCATTGTCAAAATCCAGAGTTTGAAGATCAAAGGGGAAAAATAAACCTGCTTGTAACTAGAATATAATAATTCAAATGTCAAGCAACCACAATCAGGATCTTATAAGATTTACTAACTACTACCCTTAATGAGTAGAAGAATTGGAATGTTATATTATAAAAGTCAGTTCTGAGAACTCAGCTCTCTGCCAGACTTGTTGACTTCATACATTTTTCAAAAACAAAAAAGATGGCTCTACAAGTAAGATGAACTTAACCAGTAAAAAATGAATATATACCTACAAGGGAAAAAATGGAACTTATCTGAAATAGAGGACTTTCGAACACAATGAGCTGTCATGAACTAGGCTGTCAGTGGTTTCATACACTTTTCCTCTGGCACTTGTGCCTATATTTGTGAAATGAAATCTTTCTGAAAAAATCAGAGCTGAAATAGAACTTTGAAATGCAAATTCAGGAGTCAGAAGAAAAAATCAAAAGATATCAGAAGCTTTATAAAGATGAACTCTTGAAACTGTAATGGAGGAGAAGGGATGATCTAAAAGTTCTTTTAGAATCCTAATGATATAAGTAAGGCTATGAGGAGTTTGATTTGATCTTGGGAGTGATAGTTACTGGAGTTTATTGAGTAAGGGAGTGATATGGTTGGGTCCGTGCTTTAGGAAAATCCTTAGATAAGTTATGTTATGAAAGTTTGACCTACTTTCAGGGGGGAATTCAGTTATTTTCCTTTGGGCCTGCCATTTATCTCTGCCAAAATTCTGTACTAATATCTCATCACCAGATGAAGGTGACTTTTTGCCCTTGGGGATTCTATTGGGTTGTCTGGCAGTATGGAATGTATGTTTTTCTTTATATAAGATCATTTGACCTTTATTGTTTAGGCTGAAGTACCTAGCACATCAACTAGGGTTGCACGTTTCATAAATATAGGCACAAGTGCCACAGGAGAAGGGTATGAAATCACTGTTAGCCTAGTTCATGACAGCTCATTGTTTAATCAAAAAGTATTGAAAAATCAAATCAAACTCTTGTTTTGATTCCTAGCCAATCGTAATGGCTCCAATATGTATATGAGTCATGTCAATGGTTTAGTTAGCAAAAATGTCAGACTGAATCTCTTTTTATTACCAAAAAAAAAACCCCAAAACAAAACAAAACACCCAACAACCAAAACAAACACAACTTTTTAATGAATTTTTATCATCCAACAATGTATTACTCTGGGGTAGTATTATGATGAAGAAAAAAGTATTTTTTGGTACTTTTCCCAAATTAATCAAATAAATCCATAAGAGAGTGGCATAAATGGATTAACTGATATTTGATAAATAAATGTATGATTCAGGCTAACTTTTAGTTAAAGTGATAATTGTAATTTTTTTAACAAACAAAACCTTCAGGACATAACTACATTCCACAACTATCCTTGACAGATTCAGCAGAATCATCATCCATTAAATTGTTTCAAATGCCATATTATGACTTAGGGGTTAGTATGTAAAAGTCCATTTAGTCTCTGGACCTCAGAATTCTTCAGGGGCTATTTTTGAAATATGAGGTATAGTAGAAAGAGTACGAGTATATTTCAAAGAATTTGAAATCTAGTCCTGGCTCAGCCACTAGCAAGATGTATGACTTTTGAATTATTTCAGCATTCTTAAGTGACCATTTTCCTCTTCTGTATGTGACATTGGAATAAATGACCTTTGAGAGCCCTAAATCTATGATTGTGTGTTGTGACTAACCATATTTCACTGTCCCATATTTCATTTCAGTGCTATTGAGTTCTTCTAAGTCTAAGAGCCCAGCATGTGATGGTAACTATATATAACCATATAACATTGGTCTAATTTGCATAATAGGTTACGTTCAAATTATTATTGGGAAATTCATTTCCCTGCCATACTGGCCATACTTTAAGAACAGTTTTTAAAGTGGTATTATTATTGTAAATTTCCTGGGAGCACAGGATTATTTTGATTAGAAATCCTGAAATGATACAGATGGCACTTCTGTGGCTCTGGGCAGAAGTAATATAGTTCAGGATTATACAGTTGCTAGTTGACTGCTCTTGTACTTCTGGGTCTTTCTGGGCAAGTAAATAATACGTTAATATTATTACCTTCATTCAGTTTTCATTTCTAGGCATCTGCAATTTGCCACTCTTTATTCCTGAGATGTTCTCCATTTTCAAATCCTCAAGATGTCTTCCTTCTCGTTGCAAAGACCAGAATTTTAGCTGTTTAGGTATCTATTTTTAACTTACTAAAAGAGTGACCAACTCTTACCCTTCATAATTCTAAACTAAAGGTCTCCATACAATGTAAATCTTTTTCAGTCATGCATCACCCTCTGTGATGTACATTTTCATCCTCTGTGATGTATGTGTCATATTGTTCTTTTATGCTGTATGTCTGTATCAGTTTAGAATTTACTACATAAGCATCTGAAGGTCAGGTATCAAGTTTGTTTATATTATATAGTGAGTAGCTCAATGGCATTGACAATGACTTAGTAATTAATGCAAACTCTTGGAACCTTAGATAGTAGGATGGATCTATGATCTTATCCAGTAGGATGTAAGTGCCTTGAGGGCAGGGAGTTTAATTTTGTGCTGGTATTCTCACTGACAAGCATGATGACTTATATTTGATAGGAGATTTAATAACTATTTGAGAAATGGAATGGTATGGAACAGAATGGAATGGAATGGAATAGAATGGAATGGAACATATGTGAGTATTCCCTCACACAATACAGGTCTCACCTTATGTGACTTCTGTCCATATTCTCCTGTAAAACCTTCATAAGAGGTCCACTCAACATACTGGAAACCTTCCTGACTTTGAATGAATACCAATTCAGTCTGTTAACTGTTCTTCATTTTTTCTACTTGTCCAATCTACCTCTTTATCTGGTCATTTTTAATGAACTTTTACTTTCACGGTTCTCATTTGATCATATGATAGAGCCTACTAACATTCTATGAGCATTTCCACTGTTCCTTAGTTGATCATTTACTTTAATTTTTTTCAATGAACTGTGGTATCCCATGAATCACAGCTACATGTCACTAAAAGAAAATTGTTGTTAAAACAGTATTTCTTTTATTTAAGGAAGAAACTGGGTGAGAATTACAAACATCATACAATTTCTTTTTTTTTTAAATAATAGCTTTTTATTTTCAAAAAACATTTAAAGACAGTTTTCAACATTCATTCTTGCAAAACACTGTGTTCCAAGTTTTTCCCCCTTCCTTGCCCCTACCTTCTTGTCCTAGATAGCAAACAATGCAATATATGTTAAATGTGCATTTCTTCTATACATATTTCCACATTTATCATGCTGCACAAGAAAAATCAGATCAAAAAGGGAAAAAAAAAGAAAAAAAGCAAGCAAATTACAACAAAAAAAGTGAAAATACTTTGTTGTAATTCACATTCAGTTCCCACAGTCTTTTTTCTGGATATAGATGGATCTCTTCATCACAAGTTATTGGAATTGGCCTGAATCACAACATTGTTGAAAAGAGCCAAGTCCATCAGAGTTGATCATCACATAATCAAGGTTGCCATGTATAATTTTCTCTTATTTCATTTTTTTACTTACTTTTTTTTACTTACTACATTTACTTCATTTAGCATCAATTCATGTCTCGCTAGGTCTTTCTGAAATCATCCTGCTAATAGTTTCTTATAGAATAATAATATTCCATAATATATATATATATATATATACCATAACTTATTCAGCAATTCTCCACCTAATGGGCAATCACTCAGTTTCCATTTCCTTGCCATTACAAAAAGGGCTGCTACAAACATTTTTGCATATGTGGGACCTTTTCCCTTTTTTATGATCTTTTGGGGATACAGACTCAATGGATTGGGGATACAGACACTAATGGATAAAGGATATTCACAGTTTGACAGCCCTTTGGGCAAAGTAATAATACAATTTCTTAAAGATAATCTATACCATTCTCTATTTAGCCAATTCTGATCCATGCTCATTGTCCATGATTACAGTTTGTCAATAATATAGTTACTGTGTAAAGTCAATAAATATAATCTCTGCTGCTGGGGAGGGGGATTTCCATAACTTTCAACAAAAATTTAGAGAAATTTTAAAAAGAAATTTGTCCAAAGTGATTTAAAATAGAAATTTATCTAAATTGATTTCATAAAATGCATCATCATTGTTAAGTATTGCTTATTTAATGTCTGAGTGAATTTGAAAACTATCTTTGCTTGTATTTGGAAAAATAAAATATTATTGAGAGAAAAAAGAAAGGAAAATACAATACTTTACCCGCTATGGTGGCATGTTGTCTCTTAGCCATTTTATGTATTATGTTTAATTATAATGAAAATCCATCTGCAGATTAAGTTCATGGGCTGTTGAGTTGTTTTGTTTTTGATTTTTAGTTATAGATGAAAAATTACACATTGCCTAGTAAACTATTCATCAGAATATTGAAAGGAACCTAAAAAATATCTAGTCTACCCTATATTTGATTAAAAATCCTTTTCCATCCCATCTTCTCCAAGAGATTGCCCCCTCTATCATCCTCACTCTCTCATTTATCTTTAAATTCTCCTGGTCTACTGACTCCTTCCAATGTCTTGCCCATTCTCAAAAAACCCACAACTGATTCTTCCATTCCTATTAACTACCATTCTATTTCTCTTCTGCCCTTTGTGGCTAAACTCCTTGAGTAGACTTTCCACAACAGAGCCTTGATTTCCTTTCCTCTCACTCTCTTCTTACTGTTCCTATAGCCTATCTATCTTAAATTTGCAATCTCTCTCAAATCTTTCCTCTGTATTGTCATAAACCTGGAGTATCATTTAACATCTGAACTATTGCAATAGCCTTCTGGTGAATATGTCTTCCACAAGCCACTCCCCAATCTGATCCATTCTCCATTCAGCTGAAAAAAGAGATTTTCCTACTATCTGGCTTCTGATCTCATTATTCCACTGTAACTCTTTTCTCAAAAGTTATCAATAACCTCCTAACTGCCAAATCCAATGGCCTTTTCTCAATCTTCATTCTCCTTGACCTCTTGAACTATAGCTTTATATAATTTTGCTTAGCCTTATTAGATATGCAATAATAAAAAACATATTGTAAGCAAACATTGATAGAGAGTGTGAAAATGCTATGTTGTGGTTCAAACTCAGATCCCACAGGCTTCTCCCTGGGTGCACATGGCTCTCCTCATCACTGAACAACTGGAACTGGTTTGAAACATCTCCTTCTTGAAGAGAACCAGATCATCCCCAAATCTTTTCCCAGGTACAGACATCCACTTTTAACAGTTCCCAGACCATCGAACATGCCATTTTATAGTGGCATTTTCTGACTATGTGAGAATTCAGACAACAATCCCCATAATCAAAGTTCATAACAATAATAAAGTAAGCCAAGAATTTTTACCTTAAATACTAAAATTTCACTATTGACAGCTTAGGGCTTGAATATCTTTCCTAATGTTTTCTTAACAGCTAATATTTCGTTTATCCTTCACTTTTGTATTAAAACTAAGAAAATATCTGATAGTTGACTCATCATTAATATATTGATATCACATCTTTTTTCTTTTTTTTGTCAAGGCAATTGGGGTTAAGTGACTGGTCCAGGGTCAGCTAGTAAGTATTAAGTATCTGAGATCAGATATGAACTCAGATTCTCTTGACTCCAGGGCCAATGCTACTATACCATCTAGCTGCCTCTTGAACTAACATATTTAATCCACCCTTTCTTAATATCTTAGAATTTCAAATGAAAATTTGCTATTATAATACTATTATTATTATCTGCTTAGTGACAAAATATACTTCAATAAGTATTTAACAAATTTTTTTACATTAAAACATTTTATTTGCAAAACATATGTATGGGTAATTCTTCAACATTGACCCTTACAAAGCTTTCTGTTACAAATTTTCCCCCTTAGTCCCCACCCCTCCCCCAAATGGCAGGAAATCCACTACATTATTTAACAATTTTTAACACCCTTTTTTTTTTTACCACATCCTTTTAAAAGTCCAATTCATGTGTAACAGCATCCAGATTAAAAAGCTGTTTTGTCTAAAAGCATTTTTGTTACAATAATCTCTCAAACTTCATAGCATAAGAGAATTTAGAAATATAATAATAACACAAACAACAAACTTCAGATGACATCAATTCAGTTACTTGCATTTCCAAATTATCACATATAAAAATCATTAGTCTTATTATCTTTGACATCTAAAAACCACTTTTAGGGTGATCAGGCATGGAACAATTACATTCAATTGAAGAAATAATGTAGTATTTAGCATAGGCCAGTCACTACCTTTAGCACTTTACAATTATTGTATTATTTTGATCTTACAACAACACTGGGAGATAGGTGCCATTATAACTTTTCTCTTTACAGATCAGGGACAAATAGAGATAAGATAACTTGCCTAAGAATATATAGCTAATAAGTTTCTGTCACTGGAACTTATTCCAGTTCATCAAGAAACTGGGCTCACCAAGGAAAAAGCCTGGCTGCCCTCCCCTCCTCTACCTCATACTCCCTAGTGAGGCTTTGTCAAGGGCATCAGGACCTTCCCAGGTAGTATCTGTGCAGGACCTGCTCAAGGCTGGGTCTCCACTGGAGATACTGACTGGACCTTGGGGGAGATGGGGTAGCAGAGAACACTAGCTTCAGAATGAGAATCCCAGGGGCTGGAGTGGGGGGGTAGGGAACTGGTACCAGGAACTCCCCATGGCAATAGTTCCTGGTTGCTGGGAAAAGCAGATGCTAGCTATGGGACCTGACCTCCCAACAGCTACAGTTTTGAAACCAGATGTTGTTGGGCCTAGGGCCATTTGCAGCTGCTGGAGTAGGGAGGGCAGGATATACTGCACCTGGATGATGCCCCCAGACTTGCCCAAAGGGGTATTCTGTACAATGCTTGAGGACACAGAGCCATTGGAGCCACTTCCAGAGGGGCTCCCCCTGCAGCTGCTGCCCTCCCTTCACAAGGTAGGGACAATGGAACTTGCACAGCAGAAGGGGCAGAATCTAAGTCATTTCCCTATATTTTTGGAGCATTTTTTCCAACACCTATATTTGGGAATCTGATCTGGGAACAAAGGGGTCAACAAGGAGAGAGTCTCTTGACCTGGGGGAATCATAGGGGAACCCTGGTTTAAACAATCTTTTCTCTTTTCATGCTTAGAATGTCAAGGAAGGGTTAGAGGTTCCTCTAAGATGCAAACTGTTTACCTATTTTTTTCTTCCAAATTAGATGTCTTCCTTCATTGCCCTAGAACAATGAGGCTATTCATCTTGCCATTTACTTTTAAAACTTAATGAAATTTAAACTTTTTTCCCTTAAATTCTTCAGAAGTACCCCAAAACTTACTAAGATATTTTAGAAGGGAATGAGTTCTTGAAATTACCCTAATTCTTAGGAGTTCTCCCCTACAATCTCAGTAATAAATCTTCAAACTCCTTATTCTGCTAAGATGTTTTTAGTTCCCCAAACTTTTATTGTCTGACTTTATTTTTATAATTCCAACATAGCCAAAGCTGAAATGATGGGGGGGGGAAGTATCTTGCAAGTTTTTTCTTTATCTTTTTTAAGTAAACTTATCTCCCATGGAAAACTTAAAGTGGGAGTTAGTCTTCCTTAATGGGACAATGGCTTCAACTATTAAAGCTCATTAATCTTTCTCAGTGTTCTAAATTCTCTGGATACAGCACTTAAAAGTTCTTCTGACTGGTTGCATTTTAAACCTCTCAAGGTAACAGAACACAAACATGACACAAACATTTTACATTTCACAAAGACACAAACACAGACAAAACAACAAGACAGATGCAGACAGATGCAAAGAATTCCAACAAAGTGTGCAATTAAAATTCTAATTTTAACCAGTTCAATTGAGGCACACAGGTTTCTGAGGCATGCAGTTTCAATTTTACAAATTGGCAATTTACAGAGGTGTGCAGTTAAGAAAGGATATCCTTACTAGAGTCATCTGGAGCAAACTGGTCATGCAAGGGGCTCTGAAGTTTTCCTCAAGAAGTTGCTGAGCTCAACCAAGGCAGAGCATGAAGGAGCAGGGACAAGAGAAGAGGACCACTAGAGGAGTCTGACTCCAGAGAAATAAATTTCCTATGACCCCTAGCCTATTCCCATTACACCAGTGATTCCAATGGCCTGGTGCTATGTCCAGTCCCTCTTCTGACATCAATTAATGTCAACCGAACTGGAATCAGCTCTGTGGGTGGTCAGAGCAGAATAAAGAAGCCTAGAATCAGGGGATTCAATAATCAAACAAGTTTAATTTCAAAGTGAGGAAAATGACTTGTAAGCAAGAACTCAGATCTCAGAGCCCCTCCTCTGGGAGAGTGGGCAGTGTGGGAAAATCTCAAGTTATACCTATGGCTATGTAGTGAGTAGTAGTCCTGACAATAATGTGACAGGTTTGCTTAACAGCAGGGCTTCATGACCAGAAACAATTCTAGGATTTTGATGTGACAGATCATTCAGAAGATGAACACAAAGGACTGTTATTAAGCCATGCTCAGGGTACAGCTGGGCCTTAGCTCTGGATAATAGAGTGTTTCCTAATATCTTAACAATTAAAGTACTAGGGATTATTAGTAAGATCATCTAATTGCAACAAGTCTTTGCTTGGGGTTGTCAACTAACCCAAATTTTTTAAGCTTCATTGTGTTTCCAACAGTCTAATTACTTGAATTCAGTACTGAGTTGTGTCTTAGGTTCTACTAGAAGCGAGCCAACTCTCAGAAACTAAGAAGAGGTGATAGTAGAAGAACCCAAGGAAAAGGCAAAAATATGATCATACCTTTAAACAGAGAAGGGGCTTTGAGATTATCTAGTTTAACTCCATTCATTTTATTGATAAAAAAAAAATACCAGAAAGATTAAATGATTTGCTTTTCTTTGTTTCCTTGTGGGTTATTATTTGTTTTCCTCTGTGCACTTTTTACTTTATTCTCTTTTCCCCTTTTCATCCTCCCCACCTCTCCCAAGCAGATTATAGTTAAGCATATATTTATATGTACATATATATATACACACACACACATATATATGCATATACACACACACATATATATTAATGTTCAGCCACACACACACATATACATATATCTCTCTATACATATACCTACATGCATATATACCCATATACATACAAATGTGTATATGTGTGTATACACATATATATTTATTCATATATAAACATGCATCTAAAACAATATTAATGTGGCCGATAAATAATGTAAATTTCCCTCTTGATTGAATCTTTAAATTTGGCTTTATCTAAGATCAATATTACCAGTCTTACTTTTTTCCCTAATAAATTCTATTCCTGATCCTTGTTTTAGTGTTTGTGTATAGCTTTTATTTCCTATCCCTGCTAACTCTTATACTTTAATTCTGCTCCTTAACTTGCCTTGCCATTACTTAATCTATCCCCATCCATGGATTCCTCCCTTATCTTCTCCCCCCACCCTTTTCTTCTCTCTTTAACCCTTTCTCATTAATCTACACATCTTATCCCACTATCATAACTCTAGACATCTTTCTATATCCCACTTTATCCTTTATTCTTTATCCATTAATTTACATGCATTTCTTTACCTCATTTTATCTTTTTTTATTAAAAGCTTTTTATTTACAAAACATATGAATGATTTTTCTGCACTGACCTTTGCAAAACTTTTTTTTTGTTCCAAGCTTTTCCCCTCCTTCCCCCCACCCCCACCCCTAGATGACAAGCAATCTAATACATACTAAATATGTTAAATTATATGACAAATCCAATATATGTATACATATCTATACAGTTATCTTACTGCACAAGAAACATCAGATCTAGAAAGAGAAGAAGAAAAAAAAACAACCTAAGAAGGAAAACAGAATGCATGGAAATATTCACAGAAAGCGTTAAAATGCTGTGTTGTGGTTCACTCTCAGTTCCCACAGGCCTCTCTCTGGATGTATATGACTATCTTCATCGCAGCACAACTGGTTTGAATCACATCATTGTTGAAGAGAACCATGTCCATCAGAATTGATCATCGTATAGTCTTGCTGCTGTGTATAATGTTCTCCTGGTTCTGCTCATTTTACTCAGCATCAGTTCATGCAAGTCTCTCCAGGCTTCTCTGAAATCATCCTGCTGGCCTAGGACAATTGTTACTTCTTCTTTGTTGAGGCAATTGGGGTTAAGTGACTTGCCCAAGGTCACACAGCTAGGGCGTGTTAAGTGTCTGAGGTCAGATTTGAATTCAGGTCTTCCTGACTTCAGGGCTGGTGTTCTAACCACTGCGCCACCTAGCTGCCCCACCTCATTTTATCTTACTGCCTTTCCCCCGATTTCTTTATGGATTTTGGAGGGTGCTTCATGATATATATGTAGTGTTACCTATTTAACCTATTCTCTATGTGACTAGGTTTTCAGAATTACAAGCCTCCCTTCCCCCTTTAATGCCTCTGTGTCAGTACCTCCTCTATACCTTATTTGTATAACAATTACTATTTTTACCTTTTCCTAGACAGTTTCGGTTTTTGGAATTGGCTCATTCTCAATTCTGCTCTTTTTTTTTTTTAACTACCCAATTACGGATGTCAATCTTAAACATATAGTATACATATCCATGTTAAAAACATAAATAATTTGTCCATGTTGAGTTTCTTGAAATTAATCTTTGATGTTAGCTCTTACATTTAAAATTTTCTGGTATGTTCAGGTTTGGTTAAGAGAAAGTCCTGAAAACCTGCAAGTTTTTTGAACGCCCATTTTTAAAATTCAATATTAAGGATAATTTTTCTGAATATGATATTTTTGGTCACAGGCCAAGTTCTTTTGATTGCCAATATATATTATTCCAAGACTTGAGGTCTTTTATTGTGGCTGCTGATAAATTCTGCATAATTTTTATTATAGTTCCTACATATTTGAATTTTTTGTTTTGTTTCTTGCAAAATTTTCTCTTTCATCTGGGGGTTTCAAAATTTGCCAAAAGTATTCCTATATGTTTTCCAGAGAGGATCTCTTTGAAGTGGGGATCAATGGATTTTTTCCTATTTCTACTTTCCCCTTGTGTTTTATCATTGCAGAATAACTTTCTTTAATTATTTCTTGCATTATTGTGTCAAAGTTCTTTTTTTTGCTCACAGCTTTCAGGTAGTCCAATTATTCTTATATTTTCTCTTCATGATGTGTTCCCCAGATCTGCTGTTTTTCTTATAAGATGTTTAACCTTCTGTTCTATTTTTTCATTCATATTTTTTGTTTTGTTTTGTTTTGTTATTTTTTGTTCTCTTTTAGCTTCATTGACTTTCCCTTGCCCAATTCTAATTTCTTTAAAACTCTGTATTTCTTTTTCTTGTTAGTTAACTTTTTTTTTAATAATCTTATTTTTCTTGAATGGTTCTTATTTTTTAATTTTTTTTAGTTATTCCTTAACCTTAAGCTCTCACTTGATTTTTAAAGTCTTTTTTGAGTTCTATAAATTCTTTTGGGACAGATAGCCATTTAGTCTTACTCTTTGGGGGAAAAGAGGCTTTTTTTTTTTACTAGCTTAACTTTCTCTGATGATGAACCCCAGTCTTCCTTATCGCATAACAACTTTCTATGGTTGTATTTTTTCTCTTTTGTCTGCTCACTCAAAAAAAAAATTGTTTTAGTTTGTTAATATATCATTTCTTGTCTTTTAGTGGGGATGGGGAGGATGGTGCCTCTGGTATCAGGTTTTCCTTCAGTTCTCCCATCTGGCTTGGAACCCCAAACCAAGAATTCTTCCTACAACCAGTAGCACTCCTGCTCTGCTTCTCCTGCACTCACCAGGGTATTGGTTACATCTCCTCCAGGGCACAGCTGTGCCTGATTCCTTATCAGTAGGAGTTCCCTCAATTTTCCCCTCTTCTCTCCACCCCCCAATCAGACTGCAGAAACCCCACACTGTCTGAGAAGTGAAAGTTCCTGTGACTGGGGCCAAAACTACCTCTCAACCCTGTTAGCTCCAAGACTCAATTCTTGTTGTTTCAGTATTACTAGCCTGGAGATATTTACTCTTCACTTGGACCAAACTTAACCTGGTGTCTCTCTTCAGATCTTCTCCTATAGTCCCAAAAGGACCATTGTTCTGGCTTAACTCCTATTTGTTTTTAGCCTCTATATTCTCTGAGATACAGTTTTATCTTGTCTGGGGAGGAAGAGAATCTGGAGACAGAATTATTGTGAATTCATGCACTTGATTATGGAGTTCAGTCTTTGGGGAGCCTGACCACCTAAAATAATGTTTAGACTCCTTTCTTCATACTTTTTTTGTTTGTTATACCTTGGTGCTTTGAGGTGGGGAGGCAGTTACTTAAAACTAAGTTATTGACTCATCATGAGTATCCAAAGTTAGATAGGCAGACCACAAGTACCAAGCATCTATTTTTTAAAAATATATATTTATTTTATTCATTCATTTTAATTTTATTTTGAGTTCTCCTTCCCTCCCAAGCTTATATTAGAGAAGGATAACATCTGATGTAGTTACATGTGTAGAACTATACAATACATGCTCAAAAAGTTATCAAACTGTGCATACCCTTTGACCCAGCAGCATTTCTATTGGGCTTATATCCCAAAGAAATCATAAAGGAAGGAAAAGGCCCCACATGTGCAAGAATGTTTGTGGCAGCCCTTTTTGTAGTGGCTAGAAACTGGAAATTGAATAGATGCCCTTCAATTGGAGAATGGCTGAATAAATTATGGTATATGAAT
>JAJPUD010001007.1:499541-513933 GCA_023553655.1 Myrmecobius fasciatus | reverse complement strand
TTATCCTATCTAGCATGTATTAGATTACCTGTCATCTAGGGGTGGGGCCTGGGGGGAAGGAAAGGAAAAGCTTGGGAAAAAAAAGGTCAATGTTGAAAGGTCACTCATATGTTTTGTAAATAAAAAGCTTTATAAAAAAAATAAAAAAATAATCCTACAAAAAAAAGGGTTTTGTGTTGTTTTCTAGGCATCTGACCACAAGCACTCTTTTTTTGCCCTGGAGCTGTTAGGTGAGTTCACACACCATTATACCGTAAGATCTAGTGTGCTGACCAGGGCTGCAATAGAACTCCCACCCCATTGCCACAGATCTTTCCATTCCTCCCTGGTGTCCCTGGGCTGAGATGTTAAGAAGCCTCAATGACTGCTGCTGAATCAGAGGAACCATCTTGCTGATTCTGGGGTCTGGCTGGAACTGGGACCACATTTGCACTGGAATTGTCTACTGGGCTCTAGTTTGACAGACTTTTTTTGCTGATCTTCTAGATTCTCTTTGGTGTCTCTGGGCTAAAGGGTCTGGAAGTCAATGGTATTCTGCTGATTTAGAGGTCGGGTCTGGGCAGGGCTGGGGCTGGATCCAGGACTATCAGTGTGTCCTTCCTTGGTGTGCCCTACCCCAATATGTCCTGTCCTGGGACTCCCACCCTGGAGTCACAGACCTTTTCTGCTGAGCTTCTAAGTTGCCTTAGGGAGGAAAATTTTCTACTTTGACTTTTTGGGGGGTGTTCTGATGCTTTAAAATTTGTTTAGAGACATTATTTATAGGAATTTGGAGAAGTTTGGTGGAAAGGTTGGACAAGTTCCTGCTTTTACTCCACCATCTTAGCTCCATTTACCTTTGTCCTATATTATATTGAATCAGGGAATGTGAGTTGTAAGACAGGTCAGTTATAACACATTCACAAAAGGAATTCTCCCCAAATATACCTGTCAAGTGATTATCCAGCTTCTAAATGAAGGCCTCCAAGAATGTGGAAGTAACCAGTGACTAAGGCAACCGACTATAATTTTGGAGAAGAAGAATTAATAGGAAGGTTATTCTAACATCCAGCTTATATTTACCTCTTCAGAAATTCCACCTATTCTCTTGGTTCTGCCCTTTGGAGTCAAGGAGAACAAAAACAATCCTTCTTCCACAAGATAACACTTCAAATGCTTGAAGACAATTATCATATGGTACCCTCCAATAATATTTTCCCCTTCAGGATAAACATGTCAAATTGATTGTATCAATTCTCATATGTCATAGATTTGACTTCTTTCACCACTCTGGTTGCTGTCCTCTGGATGTTCCCCGTTATATTGTTGTCCTTTAACAAAAAGAGCTCAAAAGTGAATACCATACTTGAATTTAGTGCCTGAGCATTGACTTCAACCTATATCAAGTAATACCAAATTTATTTTTTCTCATTGTTTCATACTCCTTTGGCATTTAACACATTTTCCTACATACAGGTGATTAATATATATTTGTGTTCTGAGTATCTCTCTCTCTGCCTCGATCTCTCTCTCTCTCTCTATCTCTCTCTCTATATATATATACATACATATGTATATATATATATGTATATAATATATATATATACATATAGGCATATATATGTATAGATAGTTTGCTTTCATCTCACAAGAACAATGTGGGCAAGCCAGGACAATTATTCTTATTTCCTGCAAAGGAGTTGAAATAGAAATACATTGATTAAAACACCTTTAAATTCTTTGTCTGTTGTGTCTAATGACCCTTCTGTACTTAGTTTTCTTTCTTCTTATCTAAGAAACTCACTTTACCTGAAACATCTTTGAGCTCTACATGTATGCATAGACAGATTCACAATGCTTTGGTTAGAAAAATTCATTTGTTGTATCCTGCTATCCATTTTGATTTTAGACCAAATAAGATTCACTCCTAAATTTCTAGTAAACTTTTTGGCAAAGAGATTTGTGAGGTTTAGGACTGTTGCTTTCCAGCATATTTTCACTGTACACTATAATTGCAAACACTTGTTCAAAATAATCTTCTTACCCACTCACCCAGATAATTTGTTGGAGAAAATTATGTATATACACTGTGTATACATACATATGTACAAATGTATGTACACATATCTATATGTGTATATATCCATCTACATTTTCCCTCTATGATTGTTTAGTATTCTTTGCTATCCTATTATCAGGAAAATTGTAACGCAAAGGGAAAGTATCAATACCTACTAAAGGGATCATCAGAATCTTTGCTTATGTTGTCCTTAAACTATACATTTTTTCCCTCTTGGTTTTTCTTTCCCTCCACTTTGGCATTTATATTTAGCACCTTAAAAGACAGTAAATGTGTCTTTAAGAGATACAATTACATGTGAAAACTATTTAAGAGGGGGAAAAGCACACAAGGGAAGGGTGAAATGGCTTATTTTGAAAGTGTGATTCACACATTGGAACCAGTTGTGCCACCAAACAAGCTATGGAAATCCACCTTGGGAGGTGAAAATGTGATTTTCAGGAACGTGATAATAGTTTCTGTAGAGTGCACCGAAAATGTGGTTGAATATTTGTCATTCCTGCTTTTTTCTCACTATATCCTTAGAAAATTGAATGTGAGGTTTTGAATGAAAAGACCTAAAGGTAAAAACCAAAATATTCTATAACACTGAACTTACTTCACAAATTTAACCCTTAATGATTTTCAGAAAAATAAACATACTTATGCCCATTTCACAGATACATACATTGACACAAGAACTTTTTTGGGAAAACAACAAAGACCCATGAAAGAAATCACCTCATCCTAAATTTATTTACAGTCAATGCAATCAAATTCCAGAGAGATTAGATAATTTTCCTAAGGTCAAACAGCTAAGTAAGTCCTAGTGCCTTGTCTGATATGCAGGTCAGTGAAGTACTCATTGCACTTTATCTTCTCTTGGATACAAGTAAATATCCACTAACCAAAAAATTAAAGAAAAAAATATAAACACAGAATTCAAAACTTGAGTTGATCAACATCTCAAGTGGCCATATTACTTAGCAAAGAAATACATAAAGAGTATAAAGTTACTTCTCAATATCATTGTGAATAGGCAATCATAAGGGACAGAGAAGAAAAGAACTGAACTTTAAATTAATTCCAAAAAGCTGCAAATGGCCACAAGATTACTGAAAATTAGACATTAACATGCCTAATCGGAACCAAAAGTAAAGCATATATCCTTTTTGTGAAATTCATTGGTTCCAGTGGAGATCTCATTATATACTGTTTTAGAGATCAAGCCCTTAATTCAGAATTCTACACTGAGGAAGGCATAAAAGGAAAATTAATGAGTAGTCCATCTTTTCCATGTATAGGTCAAACTTTTCATTTCAGATGATTTTAAAGTTGTTCATGGAAAGCATATTTCTTACAGAATTTCAGGCATCAACAGAATTCCTACAAGGAGACTACCTAAAAAAAATCTTGGGGGAATACAAGTTTCTGTGAAATGCTGCTCTGGAGTATAAAGAGACAGAGATCAAAATGGCGAATTCTTATTGGCTAATGTAGTTTCATCCCTTGCCTCCAAAAATGGAGGGATATGATTTGCAATTAAAGCACATGGTTTGATATGTGAGCACTTATACTTTTTCCTTACATATTTCATTCTTCTTCATATGATTCTCAGGGAAAATACACTGGTTTATGCAGTTAGAGGTTGTATGTTTAACTCTTACCTCATCTACTTGATACTTGAGTGACCTTGAGCATGGTCTTTGAAAAGTCCTTAACTCAATATTTTCTTATCTATAAAATAAGGGGCTGGACTAGATGATGTTATAGTTACATATTTGCATAAAAGTTAGGTCTACACTAGATGAGAGCAAGATTGGATTTGTGTTTCTTTTGATCAGCTTACATAAATGTGTCAGCTTTCACATTTAGAAAATGGAGATTTCACAGTCTCCCAAAAGTACAAAATTTTAGAGTAAGAACTCACATGAAGGACTATCTACACTAATCCACACCCAAAAAGGTAACCCTAAAATACCATAATAAATTTTTATCCCAGTCTCTGAGGGCAAAAAATTTCATTGCAAGAAATTCTGTAAGCAACAAAATAGAATAATAATTATATTTGTGTTATTATGTGGTCAGATTACTTGGATATATTTGTCTTTCACAATATTCCAAGTTAGGGTACTCTGTATTTGTCATTCATGTCTTAGTAGCCACACAGAAGTCAGTATAGATAACTTGTCTTTGCTTCCATATTAAAACACAGAATTAACTTATATTCTCACTCTCTATAAAGGATATAGTGATAATATATGTATATATATATGTAATACATATAGAAGTATCAATACTTCCATCATCAAAAAGTTCCAACCAGAGCAAAAGCCCTGGATGGAAACCAATTATATTTTAACAAGTGATTTTTTTTTTGCTGAGGCAATTGGGGTTAAATGACTTGCCCAGGGTCACACAGCTAGCAAGTATTAAGTGTTTGAGACCAGATTTGAACTCAGGTCTTCCTGACTTCAGGGGTAGTGCTTTATCCACTGTGCCACCTAGCTGCCCCAACAGGTGATTTTTAACCTGTTGAAACTATATGTGGAACAGAAAATTCCAACTATAGAAGACTTCTCTCCTCAAAAAATAAAACAAAACAAAACAATTCCAACATTCCCTTTATATTAGCATAATAATAAATTTGAAAAATATTTTGAAAACACAAAAAAATGATAATATAAATTATATTCTGGTTGTGGTGAAATTTTAAATTTTTTTCTATTAATATCTCTTTTCCTTTATCTCAATTAGAAAAAAGAGGAGTATTCTTGTCTACTTCCTCTAAAAAAGTTAGTTATTTTTTTTTTCTTTTCACATTAGCAAGCAAACTATTTTTCTATCAAGTAGATAGATCCATATAAAGTTAAGTTATTGGGTATCTAGGGTATCTCCAGAGGCTGAGTTAGAAAGTTAGGAATAACTCTTCAGCATTTTTCAGGTGGCTTCTGAGATATATACTTGCTTTGCACTTATAAAAATGGATGGTTGCCTTTCACTTGAAACTCTATTTAAAAACATGTAAACATGGAAGTTTGCTTGACCACTTACTAAAATTGTCTAATCCTGAATCCTGAAGCATAGGGTCTGTCCTAGAATGAATTTTTCTTGATAAAATAAACTGAAATAGACAAGTGAGTTAAATATTCAATGTATTGAATTTGTTGATTTTTATTTACTCTTAAAAAGAAAAGTCAGTTACAAGAAATGGAGATTTACAGTTCAATGTATAACCCTCTTTTCTTGTTCTACTATATATTTGGAAATACACATTTTAGTTAGTGGTTCTGAATTTTTTGATGGCAACATTATTTGAATGTCATCTCAAAGTCTTATCTTATGCCATCTCTCCTGAACCCCAAAATGACCTTGGGTGGCTTTCATCTCTGTTATGTTCCTTCACTTCTCTTCTTCAATAAATCATCCATTTCATGGGCTATATTTTCTTAAAAACTATCCTTCTATATGATAGCATATTTGATTTATAATCAAACAAATCATTCTCAGTGGACCTATTCGAAAAATAACATGCTACAAAAGATGTAATGATAATGTAGTTAAAATGGATCTATACAGAAGACATTTTTATAGGAATTAAGAATATTCTAAATCTCTTCACATGTGTACTGCACACACACACACACACACACACACACACACACACACACATGTTCACACACTCCGAATCAGAGTAAATGCAATGTAATGCAGATGGAGATATGATGTGGAGGGAATGCTACTAACTGGAGGGAGGGAATCATGAAATGACTTGCAACATTTTTGCTCTGGTTTTCCAAGTGAAGGAACACAACGAAAGATATGGGTAATAAGATTACAGTATATAGACACTCTAGTACATAAATCCAGACCTGATGCTAACTGGGACAGTATATGACTCTCTTGGAAAGACCTGGTGGGCTATTTTCCTCAGAGTGGGTGAACTTCAGACCACAGCATGTAAAGCAGCAATTAGCAAAACTCCTCTCGGTGTGAGATATATCTGTCTCCATGGAGGATGGCTTCATGAATTTTTTTTTCTTAAATGATAAAGAATTCTTAAGTTTTAGTTGTCCAGTAGAATAAAGTTTCAATCATTGATATGTAATTTTATATTCCTGGATACAAAATTTCAGTCCATGTAATAGCCCAAGATCTTTTCCATAATATAAGAAGGACCACTTCAACACACTCCTCCCTCTAGCAGTTTGGTGGATGCTGAGTGGGAAGAAACAATTGATTTGAGCATGGGGCTATCAGAAATAGGTAGGTAAAAGTAGGAATCTTTAGCTCCTTGTTATAAATTAGCTGAGATGTCCCCTGTTACTGAATGGGCCTGTGATTATCTCTTCTTTACAACCTTTGATGATACATTTTGTATCAAATAACTGGAATAAAGTTAGTGACATATAGCAAGATGAAAAAAAAATTCTACTTTTTGAACTGGACATTTCATACATTTTGCTCTTTCTAAATTATATTTATGTCTATCCTTTCCCATTCTAATGTACATATGCACATGTACACATAAGTTAGAATGGGAAAGGAGAGACATAAAAATTATTTATTTACAAAATGAGAGGTTGTTTGTTTTTTTAAAATACTTTATTTAAATTTAGCTAAATACTATCTATAGCATTTCTTTGACCTCCCATCTTAGCAACACTATATAAAAAAGGAAATGAGGTAAGTCTGGTAAAATTTGTCTTCCTGAGTTCAAACTGAATCATTTGGAAACGTTTTCAGGGGGTTATTAAACATTTCTTTAATAATATTTAATTTTATTTTTTAATAATATTTAATTCTAATTTTGGTAAGTCTGGCTAAATGATACATTTTTTAAAATGTCACAACATTTGACCATATTGCATAATGTAAATTTTATATTCCATAATAGTTTAGAGATTATTTACAATCTCATTTGGCAGGTCTTTCAAAGTTTTAGGATACTGTTAATTTTGGCAAAGTGACGAGTTCATTAAACCAATTAAATACTAGCCTACTCCCTCACTATCTTGATTATCAGCTTTCTATTAATCAATTTTTTTTTTGTTCTTTCCAATCCAAATATCATTCTCCTTGCAGAGGAAGCATGCAAAATAATAGTTGAATATATCTTTAAGTCTCTGTATCATCAGTTACATAAAACATGGTCATATCTTTTCTTTCACCCTACTACTTTCATAAGCACAGTTTTTAAAATGTCCTTTGAGCTGCCCTTAGTGAGGATCTTTCATTAGTTTCTGAAATACAGTACATCTGACATTACTCTTATAGGCCTGTGAAACATGATTGTGACCTTCTCTAATTCCTGTTTTTGCTTCCAGCTTTCATAAGTGTATATTTTTAATTATGCAATTATGAAAATACTTCACCTCTAGCTCTTGATGTATTTCTCCCTCTGATTCTGTCTGGAAAGTCAGCACTTATGAAAAATAATAAAAAATAGAGGGTAAAACAGTTTAACAAATATGTCCAATACATAAACAATCTGATATTATAGTGAGTATCACCCATACACTCTACCTCTTTAAAAAAAAAGTCTTTTCATATCCCTTATGTAGGAACACATTTTTCAATATAGTTTCATATAATTGAGTTCTGATAATTATCTTATTCTTTATGTTAATTTTGTTGTAGTCATGCTTATTGTTCCCCTGATTCTGTTTATTTCAATTTGCATTAGCTCAAATAACTCTTCCTTTGCTTCTCTATATTAAGCATCATCATTACTTAAAGCCAACAAATTTCCATTTCATTCTAGTACATGTTCTTTTATTCCCAAATAGTGAGACTCATGTGTCTTTAAAAATATAACTTGGATTGAGAGTAGATAGTGATACCTCTCTGCCTTTATTGCATCAGAATTTGTTTTTGCATACTCACAATGCTGTTCAAAGTTTTATTTTCTGGACTTTTCTTCTCCTCTAAAGAATTTAAAATATTTTCCTGAACCCTTTGCTCTCTTCCAAAATACAGAATACATATTAAATAGTTTCTATCTTCCTTCAGCTTTATCAAAAATATTGAAATAGTATGGTCAGTTCCAATACTATGTACCTTATCCTTCCCATGCAATGGGATTTTCATATTAAGGAAAATCAAGTCCACAATATCTGTTCCTGTCATTATTTTCTCCAACTTTTGAAGAATGACATTAACATTTAGGCAAATAAAGGCATCTTCAACTGCTATGTTTTGGGGAGTGATGGGCTGTTCTAGTAGATGCCTAAATAATTATGGATCCCAATTGTTACTGTGCCTCTGTGTCAGTCTCATGTTCCTTCATAAATTCCTCACCTATGGGCTTTTTCTGCCCAGAAAACCTATAATATACTCTACTGACAAGATTGCTTACCTAAATGCTCCTCTAAAAAGTATTACCTTGATGAATATCATTATTGTTAGTTTTTGATGTTTCCCCCCATATAGTACACATTATTGATCTGCAATGTTCTCATATGCCTCTTCAATAATATATATATATGTGCATATATATATATATATATATATTTATCTCATCATTTTTAATTAATGCATAACTTTCCAGAACCACATTTCAAATGTGAATGACATCCTACCACGATTCAGGGAAATCTATAGCTTTCTTTGCATTAGAATTTCTAGTTCACCTTACCTTTTAGCAATATTTTCTGAAAATTTCTATAGACATATGAAACTATCTTTTTTTTCTGTTACTTTTTTTAAAGTTTTTAGGCCTTTTTTGGGGTTTTGTTCTTTGTGAGTTTCTGCATGTTTCAAAGGCCAGTCTGTCCATATTTTAATTGTTCTGTATAGTAATTATCATGACAGTTGCAAAAACTTTAAAGACTCAACAACCCCCCCCCCACTCCTAAAAAATAATAGGGTATAGAAAAGAGGGATTCCAACTTATTATCATTTGTATTTGGGAAGATGGAAGAGCCTGAAATCTGAAGAAAACTGAATTTTCGAACAGGAACTCAAAACTAACGAGTTATTTTTCTTGGCCCAAAACTATACCTCAGTTATTTTTAATATAAATTTCATTGACAATTCTATTTTTTCATGACCTATATTTATTAATGTATTCATCCCTTTGGCCTTACTAGGCAAACATCCCTCATCATAAAGACTTTTAAAAACCTTAAAAAATGTAACATCTTAAAAAAAACTACCATCATATGAGGGGTTCCAACAAACAGCCCTCCTCCTCTGCAAATAAGTGTATGTGTGGGTGGGGGAGCATTTCTTATATGCCTTCTTTGGGGTAAACCTTCCTGGTAATTTAACAGCCATCAATTTTAATTATTTTGTGTTACTGTTTTTTTATATATAATTATAGTGTGCTGCTATCCTCTTAAGAATTTGATATTAGATGTACAGAAGAATTGCAATGTTTGACACAAATTGAATTACTAGCACTCTAGGGGAGGGGATGGGAGGAAAGGAGAGAAAAAATTAGAACACAAGGTTTTACAAGGGTGAATGTTGGAAAATATACATGCATGTCTTTTGAAAATAAAAAAAGCAGGGCGGAGCCAAGATGGCTGAGTGAAAAGGTGACTCTCTGCTTCCTCCTCTGATCTTCTCTCAAATAGACAATAAAATAAACCTCTGAACTGATCTTCAAGTCAACTAACTCAGAAATATTTGGACACTGTTTGTTGATATCTCTGAAAAACTTCAAATCAGGTTTGTCTAACTCAGACAGAGGGATAAACAGAGGACTCAGGTGTCAGAGGACTCCATTGTAGGCCGGAAGTGAGGGTGGGACTCAGCTCAGCTCATTGTGGCAGAAATTACAAACTCCAAACTCCAAATTCCAAATACCTGGAGTATATCTGAGGCACTCGGGACACTCTGCCCTGATTGGGGGCAGGTGTTCTGGCAGACTTGCCTTGTTTAAGGAGTAATTCGGACTTAGTCCTAGCCCCCACTGGCCCAGCACCTTAAGTTAATTCACGTAAGTGCTCCAGGGCAAAGATCTCCAGCCGCTGTTTCAGCTGCAGTTTGTTTTCCCTACCTTAAGGAGATATCCAGGCTGTCTAAAAAAAAATGAAGAAGCAAACGAGAGTTCTCACCATAGACAGCTTTTATCAAGAGAAAGAAGGGATGACCCCAGATCCTGAGGTTCCCTTAGACAAAACTCCAAAGGAAGTTATTAAGGACCATCACCAGTCTCCTTTTCAAAAGGCCTTTCTGGAAGATTACATAAAGAACCTCATAAGAGAGCTGGAGGATAATTGGGAAAATAAACTGAAATCAGTGTAAGAAGGATATGATGCCCTGCAAAACAGATATGAAAAAGACACCAATTTATTGAAAAATAAAATTAGTGAAGTAGAAACAGAGTGCAATGAACAAAAAAATTCAATTGGCCATTTACAAAAGGAGCTTAAAAAGGTAACTGAAGAAAACAACACTTTAAAAATAAGAATTGAAGAAATGCAAGTGAATGACTCAATAAGACTTCAAGAATCAGTCAAACAAAAACAAAAAAATGAAAAATTAGAAGAAAATATGAAATATCTCCTAGGAAAAACAACTGACTTGGAAAATCGATCTAGGAGAGATAATCTAAGGATTATTGGACTTCCTGAAAGCCATGATGAAAAAAGAATCTAAACACTATCTTCCAGGAAATACTGAAAGAAAACTGCCCTGAGATTGTAGAATCAGAAGGTAAAATCACCATTGAAAGAATTCACCGATCACCTCCTGAAAGAGACCCCAAAATTAAAACCCCAAGGAATATCTTGGCTAAATTTCAGGACTATAGCACCAAGGAAAAGATTCTGCTAGCAGCTAGAAAGAAACAATTCAAATACCGAGGATCAATAATTAGAATTACACACGATCTGTCAGCCTCCACATTAAAGGATCAAAGGACCTGGAACCAGATATTCCGAAGGGCAAAGGAACTTGGATTACAGCCAAGAATAACCTATCCAGCTAGAATGAGCATAATCCTACAGGGAAGAAGATGGTCATTCAATGATATAGGTGAATTTCACCTATTTCTAATGAAAAGACCAGATCTGAACAAAAAATTTGACATCCACACACAGAACTCAAGAGATGCAGAAAAAGGTAAAAAAGGAAAGGACTCTTGAGAACTTTATTTCTACTAGGGGGATACTTAAAGTTTGGGGGTATAATTAATTAGATATTACTTTGATAATATGAAAAAGAGAACTAGAGGGGGAAAGGTTGTCATACTGGGGAAAAGAGGGAAAAAAGTGGTAAAATAAGATCTAAAAAAAAAAGGAGGTAAAAACAAGGTAAAATTTCTTGAGGAGGCAAAGAAAACCTAATATAATGGAGAGAAACAGGGGAGGGAGATGCGCATTGTGTAAATCTTACTCTCATCAGGTTGGGCTCTAAAAAGTGTATATCAGACACATGATTTCACATAGAAACTTGTCTGTTGCTAGAGGGAAGTGGGAGGGAAAGGAGGAAAAGTAAGGGATAAACTAATAGAAGGGAAAATAGAAGAATCAGGGGAAAGGAGTAAAAACAGGGGGAGGGACCGAAAGGGTGGAGTATTGTTTGGGGGAGGGGGTCATCAAAAGCAAAGTACTGAGGAGGGGGGAAGGGAGAAAGGGGAAAGGAAAGGGGAAAACATAATTTGGGTAAATATGATGGCAGGAAATAAAGAATTAGTTATTCTAACTGTTAAAGTGAATGGGATGAACTCTCCCATAAAGCAGAAGCGGATATCAGACTGGATTAAAAACCAGAATCCCACGATATGTTGTCTACAAGAAACACATCTAAAACATAGTGACACATATAGGATGAAGGTAAAAGGCTGGAGCAGAAAATATTATGCTTCAGGTGAACAAAAAAAAAAAAAAGCAGGGGTAGCAATCCTTATTTCAGATCAAGTAAAAGCCAAGATAGATCTAATCAAAAGAGATAAGGAAGGAAACTATATTCTATTAAAGGGTACCATAGATAATGTAGCAATATCTATACTAAATATATACGCACCAAGTGCAATAGCATCCAAATTCCTAGGGGAGAAATTAAGAGAGATGCAAGAAGAAATAGACAGCCAAACTATATTATTGGGGGATCTCAACTTTGGTCTCTCAGAATTAGATAAACCAAACCACAAAATAAACAAGAAAGAAATTAGGGAGATAAACCAATTGTTAGAAAATTTAGGTATGATAGATCTATGGAGAAAGTTGGATGGAGACAGTAGGGAGTTTACTTTTTTCTCAGCAGTCCATGGAACATATACAAAAATTGGCCATGTGTTAGGGCATAAAAACCTCAAAATCAAATGCAGAAAGGCAGAAATAGTAAATGCATCCTTTTCAGATCATGATGCAATAAAAATCACATGCAATATAAGGCCTGGAGAAAATAAACCAAAAGTTAATTGGAAATTAAATAATCTAATCCTGAAGAATGAATGGGTGAAAGAGCAAATCATAGACACAATCAATAATTTCATCCAGGAGAATGACAATAAGGAGACAACATACCAAAATTTGTGGGATACGGCCAAAGCGATTATAAGGGGCAATTTTATATCTCTAGATGCTTACTTGCATAAAACAGAGAAAGAAAAGATGAATGAATTGGGCTTATTATTAAAAAAAACTAGAAAAAGAACAAATTAAAAACCCTCAATTAAATACCAAATTGGAAATTCTAAAATTAAAAGAAGTAATTAATAAAATTGAAAATAAGAAAACTATTGAATTAATAAATAAAACTAAGAGTTGGTTCTATGGAAAAACCAAGAAAATAGATAAGCCTTTAGTTAATTTGATAAGAAAAAGAAAAGAGGAAAATCAAATTGTTAGTCTCAAGAATGATAAGCGAGAACTTTCCTCCAATGAAGAGGAAATTAGAGCAATAATTAGGATTTACTTTGCACAACTTTATGCCAGTAAGTTTGATAATCTAAATGAAATGGAGGAATATCTACAAAAATATAGATTGCCTAGGTTAAAAGAAGAGGATATAAATTATTTAAATAGCCCCATATTAGAAAAAGAAATAGAACAAACTATTAACCCAATCCCTAAGAAAAACTCTCCAGGGCCATATAGATTTACATGTGAATTCTACCAAACATTCAAAGAACAATTAATTCCAATACGACACAAATTATTTGAGAAAATAGGGACAGAAGGTATACTGCCAAAATCCTTCTTATGAGACTAATATGGTGCTGATAGCTAAACCAGGTAGGGTGAAAACAAAGAAAAAAAACTATAGACCAATTTCCCTAATGAATATTGATGCAAAAATTTTAAATAAGAAATTAGCAATGAGATTACAGAAAGTCATCCCCAGGATAGTACACTATGACCAAGTAGGGTTTATACCAGGGATGCAGTGCTGGTTCAATATTAGGAAAACTATCAGCATAATTAATTATATTAATAACCAAACTAACAAAAACCATACGATTATCTCAATAGATGCAGAAAAAGCATTTGATAAAATCCAACACCCTTTCCTATTAAAAACACTAGAGAGTATAGGAATAAATGGGTTCTTCCTTAAAATGATCAGTAGCATCTATTTAAAACCATCAGCAAGCATCATATGTAATGGAGACAAACTAAAACCATTCCCAATAAGATCAGGAGTGAAACAAGGCTGTCCACTGTCACCATTACTATTTAATATTGTATTAGAAATGTTAGCTTTAGCAATAAGAGAAGAAAAAGAGATAAAAGGAATCAGAGTAGGTAATGAAGAAACCAAATTATCACTCTTTGCAGATGACATGATGGTATACTTAGAGAATCCTAGAGACTCAACTGAAAAACTACTAGAAACAATTCACAACTTTAGAAAAGTGGCAGGATTCAAAATTAATCCACATAAATCATCAGCATTTTTATATATTACCAACAAAGTTCAGCAGCAAGAGATACAAAAAGAAATTTCATTCCAAATAGCAGATGTTAGAATAAAATATTTGGGAATCTATCTGCCAAGGAAAAGTCAGAAACTATATGATCTAAACTACAAAACACTTTCCACACAAATAAAATCAGACCTAATCAATTGGAAAAATATTAAGTGCTCATGGGTAGGTAGAGCGAACATAATAAAAATGACAATACTACCCAAACTAATCTACTTATTTAGTGCCATACCAATCAAACTCCCAAGAAATTATTTTACAGATCTAGAAAAAATAATGGCAAAGTTCATTTGGAAGAACAAAAAGTCAAGGATTTCAAGGGGATTAATGAAAAAAAAGGCAGATGAAGGTGGCCTTGCTGTACCAGATCTAAAACTATATTATAAAGCAGCGGTCATCAAAACCGTTTGGTACGGGCTAAGAAATAGGGCAGTCGATCAGTGGCACAGGATAGGATATCAGGACAATCTAGG
>JAJPUD010001007.1:467192-499141 GCA_023553655.1 Myrmecobius fasciatus | reverse complement strand
ATAAAATATTTGGGAATCTATCTGCCAAGGAAAAGTCAGAAACTATATGATCTAAACTACAAAACACTTTCCACACAAATAAAATCAGACCTAATCAATTGGAAAAATATTAAGTGCTCATGGGTAGGTAGAGCGAACATAATAAAAATGACAATACTACCCAAACTAATCTACTTATTTAGTGCCATACCAATCAAACTCCCAAGAAATTATTTTACAGATCTAGAAAAAATAGTGGCAAAGTTCATTTGGAAGAACAAAAAGTCAAGGATTTCAAGGGGATTAATGAAAAAAAAGGCAGATGAAGGTGGCCTTGCTGTACCAGATCTAAAACTATATTATAAAGCAGCGGTCATCAAAACCTTTTGGTACTGGCTAAGAAATAGAGCAGTCTATCAGTGGCACAGGATAGGTTATCAGGACAATCTAGGCAATAATCTTAACAATCTAGTATTCGATAAACCCAAAAACCCCAGCTTTTGGGATAAATACTCACTATTCGGCAAAAACTGCTGGGAAAATTGGAAACTAGTGTGGAAGAAATTAGGGCTTGACCCATACCTAACACCACATACCAAGATAAGATCTAAATGGGTTCATGATCTAGATATAAAGAGGGACTTTGTAAGCAAGTTAGAGGAACGTAATATAGTTTATCTCTCAGACCTGTGGAGATGGAATAAATTTATTTCCAAAGAAGATCTGGAACTCCTAATTGAACACCAGATGGATAATGTTGATTATATTAAGTTAAAAAGTTTCTGTACAAATAAAACTAATGCAGACAAGATTAGGAGGGAAGCATCAAATTGGGAAATCATCTTTACATTTAATGCTTCTGATAAAGGCCTCATTTCTAAAATATATAGAGAATTGTCTCATATATATAAGAATTCAAGCCACTTTTCAATAGATAAGTGGTCAAGGGATATGAACAGACAGTTTTCAGATGATGAAATTAAATCCATCTCTAGTCATATGAAAAGTTGCTCCAAATCACTATTGATCAGAGAAATGCAAATTAAGACAACTCTGAGGTACCACTACACACCTGTCAGATTGACTAAAATGACAGGAAAAGATAACGATGAATGTTGGAGGGGATGTGGGAAAACTGGGACACTGATACATTGTTGGTGGAACTGTGAACGGATCCATCCATTCTGGAGAGCAATTTGGAGCTATGCTCAAAAAGTTGTCAAACTGTGCATATCCTTTGACCCAGCAGTGTTTCTACTGGGCCTATATCCTAAAGTGATCTTAGAGGAAGGAAAGGGACCCACATGTGCAAGAATGTTTGTGGCAGCCCTTTTTGTAGTGGCTAGAACCTGGAAACTGAAGGGATGCCCATCAATTGGAGAGTGGCTGAATAAATTATGGTATATGAATATTATGGAATATTATTGCTCTGTAAGAAACGACCAGCAGGACGATTTCAGAGAGGCCTGGAGAGACTTGCATGAACTGATGCTGAGTGAAACGAGGAGAACCAGGAGATCATCATACACAGCAAAAACAGTATTACATGATGATCAATTCTGACGGACAAGGCTGTCTGCAACAAAGAATTGTCTCAAACCAGTTCCAATTGTTCACTGAAGAAAACCATATACACCCAGAGAGAGGGATATGAAATATGGATCACAACGCAACATTTTCATGATCTCTATTGATATTTGCTTGCATTGTGTTGCCTTTCTCTGATTTTCTTTTTTTTTTCTTGTAGATAGGATTTTTCTTGCATAACTTGTCAAGTATTTCAACATTGTTAACATGTAGTGGACTCCTGCCATCTAGGGGAGGGGAGGGGACTGAGGGTAAAATTTGTAATGGAAAGCTTTGTAAAGATCAATGCTGGGGAACCACCCATACATATGTTATACAAATAAAAAGCTTTAATAGGAAAAAAAAAGCTTTAATTTAAAAAAAAGAAGTTGATATCGGTGTCATTTGTTCCAATATATAACCTTTATGAAAGGGAATATTTAGTCTAATGCGGTTGTTGGCTTCAATAAAAGAAGTCATCTGGATGTATTTTTTTTATTTTTTTTTAGATTGCTAATGAGACAATTTTCAGAACATATCCTAATAAATCAACATAACCAGACCTATACATAATCTTGCAATAAACTATCTTTTAAAAATATGGGAAATTTCCCTCAGTTCCTATTTCTTGTTTAAGCTGTATTGAGAAAAGTAGGATTTATATATATATATATATATACATATATGTATATATATATATATATATATATAATGGACATCTCTATGTATATACACACATAGAGAAGGACAGAGAGACTGATGGGGGAGAGAGAGAGAAAGAAAGAGATATAGAGAAAGCAACAGAGAGAGAAAGAGAGAGAGAGAGCAACAGAGAGAGAAAGAGAGAGAGAAAGAGAGAGAGAGAAAGAGAGAGAGAGATTTTAAAAATGCAGGATAAAGAAGTTTTGGTGAAACACAAATCCTTTTCAATCCTTAAAAATTACCACTGCTTTCAATGAACCCAAATACCTTATTGCTTTAAAAGCAAAATTTAATGTTGCTATACTTCTAATATGAAGCAATGATGGAAGGATAAAGTCATGGAATGTAAGGTGAATTAGTAATCAGAATAAAGGACTAGAAACTGGCAGAAGGGGGTTTAGAAAAGTATCATGTATAACATGCTGCTTAATTTGTGTCTTAAATAAAAATAGGGCTTCTTGTGGATATGGTAATAAGGCTCCAATAGAGATCACACATTCAATTGGCTGTCATTTGCAAATGGGAATGCACTGCAGTATTCACATCCAAGCAGCTAATGACAAAGTATGGGACCAAAGTGTCTCCCTCTTCTTTACTCAAACTCCAAATTAACTATAATGCAATATCTGGATGTATTCATGTGTATATAATGCTATTGTGTACACATACATATATACATATGTATGTATATGTGTATAACACAGACAAGAATATGTGCATATATATAATGCATACATGCATATAAAGCATATATATATATATATATATATATATATATATATATTATCTAAATATATGAACACATGTTGCTTCCTATACCATGGAATTTAAGGCTCTTTACAGATTGGTTTCCCTATTCATCTGTAAGCTCTGACTGATTTTGTTGTTGTTGCTTAATTTTTGCTTTGTTTTGTCTTTTGCTTTCTTTATACCATAAGCACTTAGTCTTGTTTGTATGGGGTTCTTAATGCATACTTATTAAGGTGAGAAAAACAAGGGAGTATAAATATTAACTATGTGGTTTCTTTCTATTAACTTTCTACAGAAAAAGAAAGAGATCATGATATTCTTCTTTCTCTACTTGCCCTTTTACACTTTTATAACTGGAAATGGGAAAAGGAGAGAAATAGGTGTGAAGTAAGCATTTTTGGCAAATAGACTCTGCAAACTATTGATGTTCAGAATAATTTGTTGTAGAAAGAACATTTCATCTCATTTGGAGGAGCAAGCTATTATGTGTAAGATATTAGTTTAATGTGAACAGAAAAATCTAAAAGTTGTTTTCTCCATACTGACCTCAGTTTCTTCAAATGTAAGATAAGGGTGCTAAAGTAGATGATCTTTTGAAATATCTTCTAGTTCCAATATGTAATACTTTTAATAAAACCTAGATGACAATATAAACACAAAGTATTATTATTTTAATTATATCATGATAATACAATGATATTAACAGGAGCATTATCAATGTAGTATCATGATATAATCAATATAATTCTTTTAAATTACAAATAAAGTCTTACAAATACTCGGCATTCTAAGTTTTATCCCCTGGAACAGAATCCATGCTCACATATCAAGATAAACACTTGGAGTTCAGAGTCAATTCATTCAAGCCAAAGACACATGAAGAATCATCAGTTTCAGCAGCTTTGGTTTTTAATAAGTTCCTCCAGCAATGAAGTAAAGGCTTTATGGCAGCCAAATACGCTTTATTCACAAACATAAAATGCTGCCATTAAATTCTGCCTACATGATATTGGTTTTATTTCCAAAGGGCAGAAGAGGGAGACATTTTGCTCTCAGACTTTATCATTAGCTGGTTGGATATGAATACTGGAGTACATTCCCATGTGTAAGTGGCAGCCAATTGCATGAGGATCTGTATTGGATGGATATTACCATATTCATGCCTCTGATGTATGTGGAGGAAGTAGAAACTGGACTTCCCACAAGTTAAACAAGGTTCCTCTACAAAAATGTTGCTCAGGTGACTGGAAGAGAGAAAAGCAAGTAGTCAACAAAAAGAAAATGCTTTAATATAAATTCATCTGGGGTATCTCAAAATAAAATTTTCCAAGATCTAATCTGTGTTTAATACATGAATACAAATGTAATAGAGTAATAGTGGATGCTGTTGGGGGCAGGAGATTCCTCTCCACCTCCAGATCCAACCTCCTGGATTTCCTTCTGCTGGTTGTATTCCTGCCCGTACAGCTTTCCATATTCAACCTGACTCTCCTTAGGCATCAGCCCTCTTTTAATGTTTAATCTAAGTCTCACAGAATGACAGAATGCTAAAGCTGGAAGGAATTTTAGAGATCATCTAGTCTAGCCACTTCATTTTACAACTCAAGAAACTGAGGAAGTAAAGGATTGCTACTTGACAAAGTTGATAAAATTGATCACTGGCAAAGTAAGGACTTGGACTTGGGTCATTATCCTAAATATCAGTCATGGGATCTGGGGGAAAGTTAGTGAATCCCATAGATTCATTCTTCAAATATTATATTTAAGTGAATAAATAAAATGCAAAGGAAATCAGTTAGACTGAAATTGTTATCACAATATTTTTAAGCTACTCACCCTAGGGTGCAAAGGCCTCGTTGAACAGAAAGAACATTAGATTTCCAATGGGAAGCCAAAGGTTTGAATTATGGCTCTGATACTATTTACTTGACTTCAGAATAGTCACTGAATTTTGTGCCTCAGTTTCCTTTTCTAAAAAATGAGGATATTGTACTAGAAAATTACCAAAGTTTCTTTCCAATCCAGCCCTTTCAGTGTTATTCTATATACATGAGGTAATGTGAACTGCATCACCATAAACCCCCATATAGAAATAGGCATATAAGTAGATCAGTATGAACACCTAAATATTTCATTCATTATATGGCATAGAAGGGTTAGAAAAAAATTTAAATCATAAATTTTCATTTTCCAAATATATGCAAGGTAGTCTGGTTAGAAAAATTTTAATCCAAATTCTGTCTACATTTGCTGTCCATGAGTATGTTTAGATCAAATATGATCACACAATTACTAAGCAGGAAATTAGATTATTAAGCTGGGGCCTTGGGGCAGCTAGGTGGTACAGTGGATAGAGCACCAGCCCTAAAATCAGGAGGACCTGGGTTCAAATCTCATCTCAGACACTTAACATTCCCTAGCTGTGTGACCCTGGGCAAGTCACTTAACCCCAATTGCCTCAGCAAAAAGAAAAAAAAAAAAAGATGGGGCCTTTTCCCTTAAGTACTCTAGTAGATGTGATCTCTCATCAATGCAGGTATTCCCCACAATGATACAAATCACATTGCTTTTATACTTGCCCATATTCTACAAGTTATGTTCAAATCCTTCCAGAAATTTATCGTAAGAATCCAAGCAGTATACTGGAGACTTCCCTGAGTGATCTTGATGTCTTGAGGATACTTGTATACATATTCATGTAGGCTTGAGGACCACTTGTGCAAAAGCACAGAAATGATAGCTATAATATAGCAGGAGGAAAATAAATAACAAGCCAGTATGATTAGACTGACCCATTGTGAAGAGAACTCTGGGATACAAAATGGATGTTTTTCTGTCCTTAGAAATGTACTTTAACCCTTCTGGCACTCAGTTCTTTCATTTATAGAATTAGAGGGCTGAAATTCCAAGTGACTTAGGATGAAAGGTGTCATCCACATTCAGAGATAGAACTATGGAGACTGAATGTGGATCAAAGTACAGTATTTTCACCTTTGTTGTTGGTTGTTTGCTTTTTTTTCCTTTTTTGTGATTTTTTTTCCTTTTTATCTGATTTTCTTGCACAGCATGATGAATACAAGAATACATTTAGAATAATTTCACATGTTTAACATAAATCAGATTGCTTGCTGTCTTGAGGAGCAAGTAAAATTTTTTGAACACAAAGTTTTGCAAAGATGAATGTTGAAAACTATTTTTGTATGTATTTGGGAAAATGCTATTAAAATTTAAAAAAAGAATTAGAGGGCTAAGCTAAATAATCTCTAAAGTCAGTTCTAAATCCAAATTTTACATGATTCTAGATTTATTCAGGAACAAGTTTACAATCTGGGAATATGGAAGGGGCAGGAAAATATTAATTGCTGACATTTGTATAGTTCTTGGAAATTTACAAAGCATATCCTTCACAATGTTTCTGCAAGGTAACAGCCATATTATTAGTATTCTCATTTTCCACTTGAAGAAACTGAATAGCAGACAGATTAAATAGGTTGTACAGGGTCAAATAGCTCGAAAATGTCAGAGCCATACACCAAACTTAGGTGTTTTGATTTTAAGACCAATGTTCAAATGATTTGCTACTATTTTATTCCAAGGGCAGAGTCAATAAGTCAGTCAGCCAGCATTTCTCAAGCACTTACAGTATTTCAGACATTGTGCTAAGTGCTTGAGATACAAAGAAAGGCAAAAAGGAGTTTCTGTCTTTGAGGAACTCACTATATTATTGGGGGAAACTGCATAAAAACAATTATGCTCAAAGAAGATATGCATAGGAGACACTGAGAGGGAGGGAATATTTCCTAATGAAGTCATTAAACCTGAGGGATCTGGAAAAGCTTCTTACAGAATATAGGATTCCAGAAAAGCATTGAAGGAAGGCAAAGATGACAGGAGGCAGAGAAGAAGCTGTAATTCATTCAAGGCATAGAGGATCAGAGAAAAGACAAAGCAAGGAGAAACTGTCTTAAGGGAAAAATAACAGGGAAGTCAGTGCTACCCATTATTGAAATTCACTGCATTTTCAATTCAAAGAAGGAGGGATTGTTTCCCAGACCAAAGTGATTCACAGATTAACTGGGGAGTGGGAGATTCCCATGGGAAACCAGGTAACTTTCCCAAGGGTGATTAAAGTGGGTGGGGATCATTTTTAGGAATTTCCCCAGGTCAGGTGTCCTACCCTCCACAAAGATAAGGGAGACACAGAGTACATGTTCTATCACTTCAATAAAAATAAGTATGTAAGCTCTCTGAGAGCAGGGACTATTTCATTTTGACTTTGTTTCCCTAAAGTGCAGTGTTTTAAATTTAGTAGAAACAATACATACCTGTTGAACTAAGTCCAATAGGTTTCCCTTGACTGAAAGAAAGAATGGTACTTACATTGAAAATGACAGCAAGGTGTTTTTCTTTCCTCATCTTTAAGTTTGGTAGCTCATTTCTTTTCTCCCTGATGAAGTTGGAGAGCCTCCAGCCTGGGCTCAAGCTCCAGTGTTTTATGTCCCAATTCTTTGTGTTTCTGCTGAGATGGCAGCTCTTGGTCAGGCAGTATGAAGAACAGGAAGGATTTTGGTGGCAATCTAAATGCCAGGGCTTTCCCTGGCTGAGCAATCAATCTTGTGTATCTTCCACATACGAGATTGCTCTGAGCATGCAAGCTATGAACTCCTGGACTCTGATTCAAAGCTTTGTGAACACTGATTCAACTTCCAAGTCAGAGCAAATTAAAACTACATCTACTGAGCATTTCAGACCAGATGCATTGAGCCATTGCATAGCTATTATTCAGGGGTGGGCCTAATGAACCCTGAAAATTCCCATAATGCTGGGAATATTTGCAATGCCCACCAGCAACTGCATAAAATGCCTCTGGAATTAATTCAAGCTAAAAGCAGATTTCTTTTGGACTATTTGTTGGCATAGTGGTCCCTTATAATTTAGTTTTACCAATGTAGGGGATTCCCAGGGTGGTGACCCCTTTCCATGGATTCAACTAATCAATTTATTTGCAACTTCTTGTCACAGAAAACTTCTTGTGATAGTGAGAAATCAATGGACTTGTCCAGAGACACAGAGCTAATATGAATGGATTGATGATAAAGACATTTATTAATTACTAGGTGGGAGCCACTAGGCTAAGTCTTATGAATATATGTACAAAAGTGGACCAATCTCTACTCTCTACAGGTTTTGTTCTAATAAAAGAAGGCAATTAGTATATAGTAAGGGTAAGCAGGGATGAGAATGTCCTGTAGAAACTCCCTTTAGTATGATAAAGTAATCAATTAATATACCAATTCCAAGAATGATATTTTGATATGAAAATGGAATGTTTAATGACTTTGCTAATCACCTTAATTTGCTTGAGCTGCCTTACTATCCAGACTGCCCTGGAAATCAGAACCAGCTGACCAATAGATAAAACTGAGTGTTTCTTAAACTGGGCATATGGGAAACTCCTTGCAGTGCTCAAACAGCCAAAGTTCCTTGAGATATTAGCCCAGAATTCCTCCTGCTATGTTATATAACCAGCTTAGACTGATTCATGTCAGGCATGATCTGATAAGACCACTAGGCACCTAAACACCCCACATCATCCCCTTTGATTTTTATTTTTATAACCCTTGCTGCAATACCCACCCTGAGCTCAGTTACAACTGTGCTCCCATGTATACATGTCTGTCTACTTAGGAGGAATAAACCCATAGATACAACCTTTCTCCTTTTCCCCCCCCCCCCCCGGGGGGGGGGGTGAGAGAAAGATTGACAAGTATTATTCTGATCATCTTGGGAGCATAAAAATTAAAGGGAAAGGGATTTGAGGGATAGGTTACCTACCCTAATGGAGATGTAGAGTTCAAGACATAAGAGACAGCTGGCTGAAAATGAATTGTGCTCTGACCTGATGATTGGTCTCAGGAAGGTAAGCTAGTTATCATGAACTAGTTAAGTTTATATTCAATAATTGATGAAACAAGAGTTTTCCAAGTATAATTCTAAAATAAGAGTGGTTTAACATTCTTCAAGGACTTAAAATTGTTTTATGACCCATGGCAGAGATCAGCAAATTACAACTGTCCTGGGGCTGCCTATTTCAATCCTCTAGCTAAGATTTTTTTAATTACATACAATAAACATTGAAAAACCCTTTACTATACAGTAGAAAAGTAAACTGCAAGACAAGATTTGGCCCAGGAGTTATAGTTTGCCAATCATGGCTCTATATTACAATAATGATGGAGAAACATATCAGCTGTAGGAAAGATGGCCAGGGCAGATGGTCATGTGAGGTTTCTGAGGAAACGTTTGAACCCAATTCTCCCTGACTACAAGATTGTATTTCACTGTCATTTTACCTCTCTGAAGGTGTCTATACACATAAAAATCTAGTTTGTCATATGACTGAATTAAGTAACTTATATTACCCACTTACTGATTCCGTATTTGACTGAAGTGGCAAACAATTTTACAATGAGACAGGTCATTTTCCTTTGGGACAGATCAATTGTTTGAAGGTTTTGCCTTATATGGAAGTAAGATTTACTTCTTTCAACTACCCTTCTATTATCCTTATTTTTTTCGTTTCTTCTTCTACCTCCCCCCCAATAGAATAACTACGATCTGTCATCTACATGCCAACCTTTCATAAAAATCAAAGATAACTGGAATATCCTACCCCAAAATTTCTTCAAGCAAAATGATGCTAGCTGAGCTGTGTATAGCATGAATTCAGCTCCTTTCACCATCCTCTTTGCCCTGTAACTAATCAATATCCCTGAAATATGACAGCTAAAATGAAATACAATATTGGAGATTATAATTTCCCCATTATACTCTAAGACCTAATTAGTTTTTCAGGTTGCCATAATCACACCATTCCCTCTTCTTGAATGTTCAGCCCAAAGCAAATAATACCTCAAAGGTTGTTTTATCCCCTTTGTTCTTGAAGTTCAATGACATCAACAAGGTATTGTCTTGACTTGCAGATGAATTGGATTTAAGTCAAGTAGAGTTGGGCAGTTATTAGCTTCAGTCTGTCTTACAAAATCATGCCAGTGGCATGATATACGACAAGATGACTGGTGTGTAGTGAGAGACCTTGACCTCTTTAAGCTAGGGTCTTTCCCAGTCTCAGTTTGTCTGAGGCAATGCCCATTAGTAGTTAAGGGATAGATAAAAATTGAGCACAAAGATGACTTAATTTTCCTTCACAAAAGAAACAGTCTGGGAGGGGAAGTTTCTTACCAGAATAGAAATAAATAATATTGTAATGCTCAGGGAGAAACTGAGACAGTATCACACATTGGAAATTAGGTAATACTTTATTGATGTTAATTGAGAGTTCAGAATCCATAGTTATAGATCTGGACTGCTGGGTCCATTATGAGTTTAGACTAACAGACATGTCAGTTGATTAAATAGGACTAATGTCACAAATTATTCAGTACCTCATTTAGGGGCATCACAGGTTTTATAGTTTCCATAGCTCAGGGAGACAAAGACATTCATGGGAACAGCTGAGAACATCTGGTGTCCAAGGAAACTATAAATTCAGTTCTGGCAGGTAGGGAGTGAAAAAGAAGCCTGAGACAGAAACTAGGAAAGGAAGACAGTAAGTCTGAAGCCAAAAGATGGGTATGTCGAGGCTGGCCATCTGGAGGTTTTATGACTCCTTTGGAATGTGAGTCCAATTATTTCTGATGTTTAGGAAGTAGGGGTTGCTATTTTTGGGCAGAACAATTAAGGGAACCTGAAACAGCAACTGAGGGAAACTGAGACATGGGAACTGTGGCACAACAGTATTAATTGGCTTCAAAAATAGGTTGGAGTCAGAGAGTGAGATCTGTATGTTCCAGACTAAGATATTTGTATTTAATAATATTATAGAATGTCACTGAATGATTCTGAGCAGTCTCTTCAGCCCACATTCAGTAATTTTTTCTCCTTTGAAGTTCATTCAACCTATATCCTCCACCCAAACAATCAATTGTGGTCTACCAATTCTTGGAACAATCCTCTTTTTTCTGCAATGATTTCAGTACCTGGCTCATGATTGCTTCCTTTCCAAAATTTGCCGTCATACCAGATGGCTTCAACATACATATTAATACTCCTTCAAAGAATATTAATTCTTCAAATTGTTCATTTCCCATAGCCAATTCCTTCCCCCCACCTTAACTATATGCAGAATTAAGAATATTTTTGATTTTGCATCATGTACAAATGTACCATTTTTATATTTATTGTTGCAGTAACTCAGTCATTTCAGTCATGTATGACTCTTCATGAGCTCAGCTCATTTTGCAGGAACTGAGGGAAACAAGTTTTACTGACTTGGCCAGGATCACACAACTAGGAAGTGTCTGAGGCTGGATTTGACCTCAAAAAGTTGAGTCTTCTTGACTCTGGCCTCATGTTATATTCCCTGGGTCACCTAGGTCCCCATAGACTCTGCAATTTTCTTATTTATCTTAATTTCTTGTCATTTCATTTCTTCTTCAATATGATCTCCCAATCTGTCAAACCCTTAGTTCTTTCTCAGAATTCTATACTTACAATAATTACATTCTTAATTCTTTCACATCTTCACTCATGGGTAAAGAAGTTCAACTCTACAATGTTCTCTTAAGTTTCTTACTACCTTTCTATTTTACAAACTTGCCATGGCAATCCTCAGCTTTGGATCTCTATCTTTGCTTCTACTTACATAAGACAGAAAAAAAAAAACTGGACAAAGTCACTAAAACATGATGAGTAGGTCTACTATGATGTTATATAATCTTCACAGGTCATTACTAAGATAAAGCAATACTTTTATATCTCACTTTTTATACTTTTATATATCACTGCAGCTTTTTCAAACCCTTTTAGCCCTCCTCAAACTTCCCATAATTCTTCCTCCTCCTGCCCTCTTATCTAATACACTTGCCCCACACTACACTAAAACACTAAGGTCATTCAATGAAAGCTTCCTCTTCTTCCCTTTTCTTCTCACACCTTCCATGTGCCTTCTACTTCTATATGGCCTTCACACATATCTCATGAAGGGCTCTCCTCCTTGATAAGGCAAATCATTCTACTTGGGTAAATGATCTCTTTCCATTTCATTCACTTCAGCACATTGTCCTCAGTATCATCCTTATTCTCCTATCTTTGATTTTTCCTTGTCTACTGGCAACTTCCCTACTGCTTCCAAAAATGCCAATTCCTCCATGTTAAAAAAAAAAAAAGGTCACTAGTTCCATCCATACTCATTAACTCTTGGTTCATATTTCTCCTCTCTTCCAGGATTAAACTCTTTGCGAATGTTTACTAAAAAGTAGCTCTGCCTCTTTTTCCTCTCATTCTCTTCTTAATCCTGGATTTATTTTATGAACTCATCATTCAACTAAAATAGTTTTATCCAAAGTTACTAATGACCACCTAATTGCCAACTCTAACAGACTTTTCTCAATGCTCATATTTCTTCACCTCTCTGTAGCTTCTGACACTGTTGAACACTCCCTGTTTAGTACTTTTTTTAGCTTTTCATGAAACTACTCTCTATTGGCTTTCCTTCTACTATCTCACCACTGTTCATTCTCCTGCTAGAACTTTATGAACATTATGCTGCTACACATCAGTGTGTCCCAGAGTTTTCTCTTCCCTTTCTCTTTCATTTGGTGATTTCAGCAACACCCATGGATCCAACTGTCATTTTTATGCTAATGGTCCTCAAATCTACATATTCCCTCCTAACCTCTAGTCCCCCATCTCCAAATTCTATTGTAAATTTCATACTGTATGTCCAATAAACATCTTAAGACAAACATATCCAGTAGATATCTCAAGATCAACAAATCCAAAACTAAACTCATTGTTTTCCCTACAAACCCTCCCCTTTTCCTAATTTCCTTATTAATTTCAATGATACCACTATCCTCTCAATCATCCAGGCCCTAAATCTGAGTGTCACCATCACATTCTCATCCTCTGTCACCACTCATATCCAGTTTCTATCTACAACCTGTCAATTTATCTACATAACATTTTCCCTACATGCCATCTCTCTTTTGACACTGACACTAGCATTGTATATTGTCTCATTGTCTCACACCTTTACTACTGCAAAAGTCTGCAGGTCATCTCCCCATCCCAAATGTCTCTATCCTTGAGTTCAGATTCAATTCACTTGACAAAGTCATCTCCAAAACATATGAGAATTATCTTTTCATCCCCCTACACAGTAAACTCCAGTGACTTCATACTATCTGCCATATTAAATATAAAGTTCTTTTTTGATATTCAAAGCCCTTATTACCTATACCTCACTTTTCCAGTCTTCTTGGGTCTTACACCTATTACTTCTTCAATCTAGTGACACAGACTGCTTTACTGATCCTTGAACAAAACACTCTCTGTGCCACTTCTGAGAATTTTTAAAGCTTAGTCCCTATGTGTCCTAGAATGTTCTCTTTCCTTAACTCTGCCTACTGGCTTCCTTGTCTCTCTTCAGTCCCAGCTGAAATCTCACTCTCTGCAAGAAAGCCATACTTGATACCCTTAATTCAAATACCTTCACTCTGTTGATTACCTCCAACTCTTTATAACTTATTTGTACATGGCTTGCTTGATAGATGATTCTCATTTGCTCTTTTATCCCCAGTGCTCAGCACAGCATCTGCCCATAATAGTTCACAAGAAATGTTTATTGATGATTTTCCCAAATCAGTTATACAATCAGTACAATCACAATGATGAATTTGTTAGCTATAGGACATATGAACTGAAATGGAGAGAAACTAAATGTAGGAAAGTTAGCAGACTATTAAACTAGTCTAATGGAAAGGGGCTCCTATGCTATTTTTCCAATCTTCTTACACTTTACTGCCCTCTATGTATTCTATAAAGCAGCAGCATGTTTTCATGCTCTTCCTACAACATAATATAACAACATAACATATGACCATTTTCTGATTCAGACTGTTTATTGACTTTCTCTGATGCCTGAAATGTTCTCCCTCTTCATTTTTGTCTCCTGGCTTTCAAAGTTTCCTTTAAAGTCTGTCTCATATCTGCTCTTCTGCAATAGGCCTTTTTCTATAACAGCCACTGCTAGTGTTTCCTTCTCTAAGATTAATTTTACTTCTTTTTTTTTAAAACTTTTTATTTGCAAAACATATGTATGGGTAATTCTTCAACACTGACCCTTACAAAGCTTTCTGTTATGAAATTTTCCCCCCTAGTGCCCACCCCTCCCCTAGATGGCAGGAAATCCACTACATGTTAATTATGTTAAAATATTTAACAAATCGAATATATGTATACACATTTTCACACTTATCATTGTTGTGCAAGAAAAATCGTATCTACAAGAAAAAAATCAGAGAAAGGAAACACAATTCAAGCAAATATCAATAGAGAGCATGGAAATGTTATGTTGTGGTCCACATTTTATATCCCTCTCTCTGGGTGTATAGGGCTTTCTTCACTGAACAATTGGAACTGGCTTGAAACATTTCATTGTTGAAGAGAGCCATGTCCATTAGAATTGATCATCATATAGTATTGCTGTTGCCGTGTATAATGTTCTCCTGGTTCTGCTACTTTACTTCTTTATTATCTGTATTACATATATATGTATATGTATGTATACATATACATATATATGTAATACAGATAATAAAGAAGTATATATATATATATATATATATATATATAAAAACGTTTTTTTTCCATATTATTGTGGCCATTATATTATAAGTTCTTTGAAGGCAGTTAACATGTTATATTATTTTATTTTTATCCCTAGCTTTTAATACAATGCCTATCACAAATAGTAATACTAGTTGTTCTTATTGTTTAGTCATTTCAGTCATGGCCTACTCTTCCAACCCTCATTCTGGGTTTTCTTAGCAAAGAAAGTATATCTCTTTCTTCTCCAGCTCATTTGATTAGTGAGGAAACTGAGGCAAACAGTATTAAAAGAATAACCCAGGGTCACACAGCTATTAAGTATCTGAGGCCAGATTTGAACTCATTTAAGATGAGTTTTCGACTGGCTTTAGGTTCTGGCCTCTATTCACTTCACCATCTGGCTATTCAAGCTACCCAGGCTACCTTAGTTGCCTGCCACATAATAAGTATATAAATGCTTTTGAACAAATTGACAAATGGTGAACCTTGATGCTGGGATGGTAGACAACTAAATGGAGCAAACAGGATACAATGGAGAGTTATAATTGAAGTAAAATTACCAAGATTTGTGGGGTAAGAGAGAAGAGAAAACAAATAGAAGATAGATAACCCTCTTCTCCAAGACCTAAGCAGAGAATCTCTCTGATTTATCCACTTTCCCCATTTAAAAGTGAATAGAGGAGCAGCTAGATGGCACAGTGGATAGAGCACCAGCCCTGAAGTCAGGAAGACCTGAGTTCAAATTTGGCCTGAGACACTTAATACTTCCTAGCTGTGTGACCCTGGGCAAATCACTTAACCCCACTTGCCTTAGCAAAGAAATATAGAAATAAAATAATTAGAAAATAAAAAATAAAGAGTTAAAAAAAAGAAAAGTGAATAGATCAGTGTGTAGCAGGGGTTAATTATCTAAGAATTGCCAACTTCCTTTCTACCATATCATGTAATTCTTAATGAAAATGTAATCATCTGGTATCCACTAATGAGCAAACTTCAATAATTCCAAGCAAAGAAGGAAAGGAGAGAGAGAGAGAGAGAGAGAGAGAGAGAGAGAGAGAGAGAGAGAGAATATGAGCAAAATACTATTTCTCATAAAAAAAGATAATGGGGTTCATAACCAATATTTTATTCACAGCTATAGTTCATGGTAATTCCCTTTTGTGTAACTGTATATATCCACATTTCTGCCTCTGATGTTTAAAGAAACAGAAATTATAGGGGTAATGAGATTGTATACCTGCTTTCTATTTGGAAGCTGCTAAAATAAGTATTACAATAATATTGAGTTTGAAGTGCCAGTACAACCTGCAAGGGCAGATGTTGAATAGATAACTGAAAATGGGGGCCTGTCCATCAACTACTTGATGGTCCTGAGTTAGCACAAAAAAGACAAATCATTCAAACCTCTTAGCATAGTGAAAAATAGCTTTTTAACTCCTTAGTATTCAAGGCCATATGATTTGCCATGCTTATAGATTAATCACAGATCAACACAATGGGAAATTCATCTAATGAGCCACAATCAAAAATGCACATGCATGCAAAAAACCTCAAGGGTGGGGGAATGGGAGGAGTGATGATTTACCATTGCAACAAGGAAAGAATTTGAGGAGAATGAAAAATAAGTGAAGAAGTTTTATTTGAAAGCTTTTAAGAGGCAATTACAGACAATGAAGAGTAAAAATAAACAATAAACTAATCATTGAAAGCTTATGAATAACAGATAAGGCTTATTCAGGTAATAATAGGTTGTCACAAAGTTGTTGGAGAGTAATATTCCATCAATATTAAAAAGAAAGCCATGCTTAGTTCTTTGAAGAATAGCACTCATGCATGCATTTCATTGCTCTTACAAAAGAAAGAAAGAAAGAATCTAATGAGCAATACAAAGCTTTCTGACTCTAATTAGAGTCAAATTTTTAATAATAAGTCAATTGCTAAGCATATAAAAAGGGCCACACAAATATCATTGATTAAAAATGTGAATTCCTGAAGATCGAGTACAATTTTCTAACAACAATACTTAAATTGTACTTGGAGTTTAAATTACAAAGACAAAAATGTAAATGTGAATAGTTAAATTTGTTTTAATAATCATATCTTGGGGCAGCTAGGTGGCGCAGTGGTTAGAGCACCAGCCCTGAAGTCAGGAGGACCTGAGTTCAAATCTGGTCTCAGACATTTCCTAGCTGTGTGACCCTGGGCAAGTCACTTAACCCCAATTGCCTCAGCAAAAAGCAAAAATAAATCATATCTTAACTTGTTTTATTTGTTTTTATTAAGTTACAAAGCAAATGCGATGTGTGATGCCAATAATAAAAGTTTGCCTGGAAAAGGAGTCTTTTTATTCATCAAGCATAAACAAGCAATTACAGGAAGACAATTTATATGCTCCATTATTATTCTTGAACTATCAAGGTATTAGGGTTTTGTTCATTGTTTGTACATTGTTTGTACATTGGGTATATTCCTCATAGATGATTTATGGAAGGATCCCAAATTCACTCCATCAAAAGCATTTACACACTGCCTACTTTGTATTAAGTATGTGTTGAAGATATAAAAACAATAATGAAACTAATATGAGTTAATGCTCTCCTAAATGAAAACATTATTTATACATATGTATATATATATGTAACATATATGCTGAGAGCATATATTATCTCTCCTAATTCCCATTCCCATTGTCAAGCTGTTTTCTCAGAGAGTGATTAACAATTCAACACCTCTTATGGTAGCCATGAATAGTTGTGGGGTAATATTTAAATACTCTTTCTCATAATCCCCTATCTATTGTATTCTTCATTGCCATTTAACCAAATTTTCCCACTACCAATTAGCCAATTAATGGCAATTAGTTTTTAAAAAGGGCATATTTAATGAGAAGATATTATAAAGTATAATATCATTTTCCAATAATAACCTGTGATTTCCAGTGATCTGAACCATTTAAGAGACCTGAAATTTTATTTCCTCATGATGAATAGTTTATCTTTGGACCACTGCTACTCATATGATACACTAGCCAACAACACTAATGGGAAGCCAAATCTTCTGACCCTTTGATTTTCATAAAATTTCCTACTGGAAGAAAGATGAAGGCAGAGAAGAAAGAGATTCTTCTTTTTTCATATTGGAGTCCATCTCAAGGGTTTGAATAGAATAGATCCTTTAGTAGCCTAGCCTACTATTGGAATGCCAGATTTTTATTGAGTGGTTTGTTTTTTAAGCTCCAAAGGGCTTAATAATCTCTTTAACCAAATTCATCCCAATGTCTCAAAACATTTAACTTTTTTACTTACTGATTAAAAATGTGTGTGTGTTCTATTCAGTTTATGCCTTTGATTAAATAATTCAATAGAAGCGTCTTGGAATTATTCAGACCCATCTTAGAGCTTTCATTATTTATTTGTTATCCAAAGAATCATGCCATCTTCATCTGATGAAAGCATCATGGTGTAGACCATCCTGTTGGTAACATTACCTTGAGTGGTGGTGATTAATAGATTAAAAATGCCTGATTTGTCTCTGGCTCAAAATATCAGATTCCAATTAGTTTGAAGGTTTTATATAGGTTCCAGAAGGCCCAATCCCTCAGTCATTCTCAATGGACTTATTTTCCCTCTTAAGGAGATATACAGAGTATATTGACAGTAGCTGAATAAGAAAAGTAGATTTTTTTACCTGATCAACGAATAGGACTAGAGTATATGGAAATAATTTTTAACTCAAATTTCTAACTCCTTTCACAGTTTTATTATTTGCTATTCTTAGCAAAACTACTATAGTTTGTTCAGCAAAGTTCTAGATAGCTCTCTAGTGACTTGGGGAAGTTAAGCAATATTCTTTATGAATGTCTCAAGTGTCTTATACTAAAGTATCTTGGGAAAAGTCTAAATAGTGCAGTTCAAAGTCATCTGGAAATTAGCATCCTTTAGTACTTTTAAATATATAGTCATATAATTTAACAAACTAAACACCATTTTACAATGTTCTTTTAGGTTACCTCATTCCTCAGTGCTTATAAAAAGATCTTCCCCTACACAAAGACAAGGAAGAAGAAAAAAATCAAACTTATTTTTCTATATAAGAAGAAAGTATGGTCTTTGAGAGCTTCCCTTAACATGTTGGGCTTTCCTTAAAGGGATAACAGGATTTGGAAATATTGAGAAGTCACACCTTCACGATCAAATGAAAAAACACACAGTGATTCTTTGATACAGTAATGTGTAAGGCCAGCTGGTGGGTTTCTCAGTGGCCAATTCTAGATACACAATGCCAAAAATTTGACCAAGGAAACATTTGTGACCCTATGTTCTATAGGAAGAAAATATTTCTTGAATCTATATATAAAAGTGAACCTCTAATTTCCTCATTGAGGCCAATCCCAGCATAATTCCAAACTAGTCAACAATAAGACAAGCAGATGTTGTTTTTTAAATAATCCTGAATATGTATGGGATTCTCAGACAATAATTAAGAAATTAAAGTTGATTATGTGCGGTTTCTAGACCAAAAGGCAAAATTTACCTATGGATCTTCATATTATAAAATCTGATTTGACTTATGTCACATTAAGGTAATCATTTTTGGTTTGCTTAAATCTTTTTTTTTAACGAACCTTTTTTTGGTACTATTATAATGTGCTCTAGGTGAATGGTTAGGCCCTGGGTGAGCTTGAATACATGGTTATAAAAATACAACAGATTATTACATAAGTATTCAAATAACTAAATTTATCATAAAGAAAGAATTCTGATTTATAAGGAAACACTGCAAGAAAGTGGTAATTGTACAATCACAGTCTAAAAATAGAGAGAGAAAGAGAAAGAGAGAGAGAGATTTTTATCTAATGCATTCTAAAAACTAAAGTATATAGTAACTAAAGTATTGGGAAGGGAATTACTAATTATTGATCACATATTGCTCAATGTCTCCTAAGATTGACATGGCTTTTTTTGATCATCATAACCATAATTTGCTTTAAAAGTTCAGTTAACATGAGATGAAAATATTTAACATTACTGTCCTTGTATTCTAAAATATTACCTTTGGGATAGTAATTTTAGAGGTGGAAGGGCTTTGTAGGACATCTGTGCCATATCCCTTATTTTATGAGGGAAAAATTGAAAAAAAAACCAGAGCATAGCAAATCAATAAATCATGGCAAATATCTTAGAAGTACTAGACTACTTTAAAGTGCTGGCTAGGAGTTTCTTGGGGAAAGCTAGACTAGGGTTCAGCTTTGAAAGCCAAAGAGAATTTCCAGAGGGAAGACAGGGAAGGAAGGGACAGCAGAAATTAAAAGGAACAATATGAATCATAGCAGCTTTTTGATGTATTGGATTACTTACCAGGCCTGGAGTCTGGCCTCACATACTTGCTAGCTATGAAACCCTCGGAAAGTTACTTAATCCTATTTGCCTCAGTTTCTTCATCTGTAAAATGAAATGAAGAAGGAAATGACAAATCACACCAACATCTGCCAAGAAAATCCCCAAAATGGGATCATGAAGAGGAAACTTGACTGGAACAACTGAATTACAACAACAATAAAATAGAGCAACAACATGGGATATCTACTTGGCTGTTCTGAGATAAACCATCATTACAATCATTATCATTATCAGTTTCAAAAAATATTTCCCAAACAATTGACATAGTCATTCTGAAAGGTCCTTTCTTCCCCCAAACCCAAATTTTGCTATAAAAATCATTGATTTACAAATTTTGGCATGTGATAAAAAGATCAACTCCAATTATGCTTATGTTTTCTCTTTCATTTGCCTTTGCTGTCCCTCAACCCACCTTAGCCAATTAATTTGTTGCCATGGCTTCTCAAGTCTATTACTCTGTCATCTCCCAATATGTATCTTATTCCCTCCTCTTAGGTAATTGCCCCCTTTATTCAGGTCCTCATCCTATCTTTTTCTCAACTCTCATAATAGTCTCTGTTTTGAGTCGTCTATTTCCATTCTCTTCCCAATTCTTTCTCTGCACAGTTGCTCAGTTGATTTTCTTAAAAGACACATCTAACTATGCTGCTATCATTAAAACAAAATAAACAAATTAAAGAAAAAAATGTTCAATTGCTCTCTGTTGAATCTAGGATATAATAATAATTCCTTAGACTCACGCACAACCTGATTCCTAACTACCTTTCTGGAGTTATTTCCCATTGCTCCCTTTAAGAACTCTATATTTCAAATGAATTTACCCTCTAGCAGTTTTTCAAATGACCAGGACTTCTAAACCAGGATGCCACCTTTAAGTCATGATACAGTATCTCTCATTTCTAGAACAAATTCTCTCTTCACCTGCAGTTCCTGGGATCCAAAGTTTCCTAAGACTCAGCTGATATTTCACCTTTGATTGTTATTTCTGTTTTCAAAGTTACGATTAAACATAATTCTAAAATTGACAACACTACAATAAAGCCTAATCTCCTTGAAATTTTTTCTTCTTTTTTCTTTCTTTCTTATTTTCCTTCCTTCCTTTTTCTTTCTTCCTTCTTTCCTTCCTTCTCTCTCTCTCTCTCTCTCTCTCTCTCTCTCTCTCTCTTTCTCTCTCTCTCTTTCTCTCTGTCCTGTCTCTGTCTGTCTCTGTATCTTTCTTTCTCTTTGCCAATATCAATCACGTTTTCTTGTATCTAGTAAATATTTAATAATTATCTTTTAAATTAAATAATTGAATTGATTTGAAGGGATGGAACTACTTAATTCTTTAAACTTCATTTTCCCCTATATAAATTTTGGAATCTGAGGGAGAAAGGTGGGGAAAAGGCTTCCAAATTGTTTCTTTTGTTATATATGTATTCCTGGGGTAGGTGTATTCATAGGTACTTACTAGGTAAGGGGTTGATATATAAAGAGAGCTAGATTTGCAGCCAGGTGATTTGGGCATCTTAGAATAGTACTTTGAGTGAAGGAAGAGATGTGTTCAAATTCCACTTCTGACCCTACTATCTGCCTAATCATAAGAAGCTTATGAGTACTGTGAGCCTTATAGACCTCATCTTTAAAATAGGCATATTATAATACTTGTTGTATCTCATTCAAAAGATTTCAATAAGGATCAAATGAGATAATGAATGTAAAATACCATGTAAATCCAAATATATTACACAAATATTATTATTATCATCATATCTAATGATGTTTATGACTATATGAGACAGTTCCTCATTTTTACACACACACATAAACACACACACACACAATACTCACACCTTATAAAATGGGCTGGATGATAAAAAATTATGTTACCTCCCTTGCAGAGTCACATTTGAAGAATATATGAAATAATGTACTTAAAGTGCTTTATAAACCTTGAAGTACCATATAAATGGCAGCTATTGTTATCGTACAATTCCAAAAGGGGAGAAACTGTCTGTTTCTAATACCTAGCACAGCAAGCATATTGTGTGGGTGGTTAATAAATGCTATTCAGGGATAATGGGAGTTTGTGCCCTTCTATTGTGGGGTAAAAGTGTGTAAGTAATTTCAAAATCAACTAGACTATACTGTCAGCATCTCCTGGGGTGCCAGGACATTCTGTAATTCACAAATGTACTAGAAACATCACATTCTTCTCTGCCCCACCACCCAAAACCAAAATAAAATAACTTTTGTTGTTTAAAATACAGTAAAAAAAGTTCTAATAAGGTATTTAGATGTGGCTTCCCTTTTCTAAAATGTATTCTACTTTTAATAATTTGAAGGAGGCGATTAGTTTTCATCACAATTACAAGTTCATGACTAGATAATGAAGTTAAACCTTAACACAGTCCCTTAAGTAAAATTTTGAAGTAGACAACTTAGATGCAACAGAATCCTGATTAAGAATTCTTCACATACACTGATTGAAAAGCTTCAGGGGCTTCCTGTAATTCCTTAGATTGACTTTTCCTAGCCTTTAAGCCCAAAGTGTTAGCTTACAATTAAAATGATTGTGGTTACATTTGTGGGTTATGACTGCACCAACATTAGCAAACCCCTAAAGTCTTCCCCCCCTTCAAAGCCTGAAATATGCTTTGGGCTTCCACTTCAATAGGAAATTCATCCATGAAGTAATTAAAAGAATAGTAGACTGTTTTCAGTTTACAAGAGGTGAAAAAGTTACAGATTTCTGATGCTGAGATAATCTTGTCAGGTTTTCAGAGCAACTAATATATTAATAGCTATCAATGCTTCTTTAAATCCATTGTGTAGGGTCTGGTATCTAAAGGTGCATAATAAATTCTTGTTGAATTAAACTCTATTAATAGTCTGGGTTTTAAAATGATTTGTAAAATATGAGGCAACGAAAGATTGTGGAAAGTGTCATAAACTGGATGAAAGACATCCTTGATTCTAGTCTTGGCTCAGCCTAAAACTGGATGTTTAACCTGGAGCAAAACAATTGACCCTATCACTAAACCCCACAAATCAATCTATCTGCAACCATTCATTAAGCAGTAATATGACATATTTGCAAAGTCCTCATCTAATCTAATTCCATTTACAAATGAAGAAACCATGACTTTCTCCAGTTTTGAAGGCCAGCAGATCCAGACACTCCAACGGAGATATTCTGGGTTCTAAGGTTTTATGATTTGGGATCTTCCATCTTGACTCCCTGTATTTTAAGATAAGTAGTTATTATCATGCAGAATGCTGAGCTTGGCATCAGAAGGGCTTGAGTGCAAATGTTTTCTCAGATACAAAACAACTGTATGATTCTGGGAATATCACTTAATCTCTTTCAAAGTTAGTTTCTTTTTTCCTGTAAAAATAGGAGGACTGAATCTGGAGTAAAGAAGATATGAGTTTAATATTAGTTTTAGTTACTATGTGTATGATCTTGGGTAAACTGCTTATATTCTATATGCTTCAGTTAGTTGCCTCATTTATAATGTGGATATAATACCTCTCTCCCAAGGGTTTTTGTGAGGATCCAATAAGATGGAAGATTAAAAGTACTGTTTTACAAATCTCCTCCTCCTCCTTCTTCCTCTTCCTTCTTTTTTTGTCCTTGCTCTTCCTCTTCTTTGCTATCTTTTTTTTCTCCTTTTTCTCCTCCTCCTCTTCCTTCTCTTCCTCTGTTCACTTCCCCCTCATCATTTTCATTTCATTAATACACTTTTTTTTAGTATTCTAGGCATTGTGCTAGGATTTGGGAAGAGAGATACAAAGTATTTGCACTAGAGAAATTCTAACATATGAACAATTTTAATCACTGAAGATACTTTTACTACCTAAAATGTAGCATAATGAGAATAGCACTGAGTCTGGAGTCACAATAATTGTAATTATAAGCACTAAAGAATTGATACAGAGAAAACACTTTTCTACATAATATGTATGTATCATCAATCTATAAAGCTTAACATTTATCCAAAAAAAATTTAAGAACATTATTTTTATCAGATGTTGCAAAATTCATCTGTATCTTTTCTGCATTGTGTAAAATGAAAACTTTTAATGCCCACAAATGCCTACAGTCAGAAATTGGTGAATGGCTAAACAAATGATGGTATGTCGATGTAATGTAATAATATTATTATATGAGGAATAATGCTATTATTACATAAGGAATTATTTAAGAAAAATATGATTTCTATAATATCAATAAAGATTTGTATGAAATAACACAGAATGAAGGGAGCAAAACCAAGACAGCAATTTATATAATTACAATGACAATAACATTGTGAAGACAAGACCTTTGAGACACACAAGAACTCTACTCAACACATAGTTACTCATGATGTCAGGGGACTCGAGATGTTGTATGCTACCCAATTTTTGATAAAGTTGATGAGTTGAGCAAAATGGTACATGACCAATGTGAGGATCTCCTTTATCTGATTCTTCAAACGGATTAAAGGAAGTTTGTTTTTTCCTGTTTCTTTTTCCCCAGTGAGATGAATTGGGAGAAGAATAAAATTGTTATTAATTGAAAATAATAGAGGACCCAGGTAAAGAACTTAAAATCATATGGCACATACTGATGCCATTGTCCTCATGGCCCTTGGAATTATTCAGAAGTTTCTTTCAGTATGACTTTACGTATTAATACAGCTTTTTAAAAAGTATTATGTGCACTAACACAACAATCCAGATAACATATCAGTAGCAGCAGCAGCAGCATCTCTTAGCATTTATAAACTGCTTTTAAGCTTTGCAAAGCACTTTATATATTAACACATTTGAAAGGAATAATAATAAGCTAGCAATTTGTTCCAGGAGGACTGTTTCTATATGAAGTCTACTGAAAAGCATAAGAATACATTTAATAATGATGATAGTGTAATAGACATTTATATAGTATGATAAGGCTTGCAAAGTATTTCACACATTGCATCTCTTCTAAGATTCACAGCAACCTTGAGATGTATGCTTTTATTTTTCCCATTTTATAAATAAGCTAACTGAAATTTAAAGGGTCAAGCACAGAATTCAAGATTGTCTGAGTCAGACTTTCTCCCTCTTCTATCTTTGTGCCTTGAGGCCCAATGCCATATCTACTCTGCATCATTGTATTTTCATGCTATACTGAGGCCAGTCAAGGTTTAGTCATTAATGTCTTATGTCATCTTTAGCACTCCGCTTAACAGCTTTGGTCTTCCATTATCTCATTTTTAAAAGAAAAAGTGTTATCCTACAATAAATTTATGCTAAAGCCTTTTCCAGCTTACAACTTTGGGTGCCATTTGGCACAGTACCATAATCAGTATCTCCTGTCTCCAGCTTCACTTAATAAATTAGAGGTTCATTTAATAAACCAAATGGACATTCTATATGACATACCTAGCAAAAATGATTGCTTACTCTGAATTAGTGGCCCCATGTGAAAATAAATGTATATGTACATTCTTAAGAATTTTGAATCTTTCCCAAGCTAATTGCTTTTCTATGACTTTATACAGTTCGTATTATTAATGTCCATCCCTGATGTAACCTTTTCTAAGAGCTCAAAGCACTTAGTAGTGTATAATGACATTTCAATATGCTTTACAGTTTACACAGCACTTTTTTTTCACAATAACCCTATGAGGTTGGTAGTATTAGTGTTATTAATCCTCAATTTTACAGATGAAGAAACTAAAGAGCAAAAGTTGAAGTTACTGGTCTAATAGAATCATGGTGCCAGCTGACAATAGAGACTCATACAGAGATGTATTGGAGCTAGAAGGAAAAAGCTTTTGCAGAGATGACTGTTAAATTTTGAGTGTTAATATTTATACTTTCAAAATTATCAATGCTAAAATTCAGGACTTGATTTATTGTGTTATAGCTCTTCCAGACTTAAAAATGTGATGGAGAAAATGTTAATAATTCAGAATAAACTTGAAAGTATTCCATATTACAACTTTCCCTCCAAAAAAGCCATTTATTAAATATTTATCAGCACACTCGTACTCCAACTCTCAAACTAAGTCTCCTAAATCAGCTTTCTAGCTCTTCCTCTACCATGTTAGATCACGTTACTATACTTTTGCTTATAATATGTATATTTGTATATAGCATGTATTTGTGTATACTATGTAAATACTATTTGTATTTATATGTATATTTTAGACCTAGTTTTCACCAAAATTGAAAAGATTATGCCATCAAAAACAATAGAATGATTATGCCAGCAAAATGAACTATGAATTTCCTGAAAATAAATCATACTGTATTCATTTATTTTAGTGAGCAAACACCTAAGATACTTGTTTGTGGGGATTTCATTTCCCCAGATGACTTTTGTATTGTACATTTGTCAGTTTAGGTTCTTTCATTTCAAAATACTTTCTTAAAGATTTAGCAGTACCCTAAATCCATTTCTTAGCTCTTTAAAATATTCTATAAATTATAGCAAACAAATGAAATTGTTGGGGTTAATGGGATCCTATCTCTTTGCATATATGTTTAGGGAAATGTACAATTATATATTTAGATCTGAAAGACATCTCAGAGGCATCTGTTCCAATTCCCTCATCTCACAGTTAAGGTAACACACTCAGAGAAGAAATATGGCCAAGATGTTATGTGTTGTAAGAATTAGAATACCTCTGTCCTCTGAATCCATAGCGAATTGTTTTTCCATTTTATCACAATCCTCTCCAAGAACTTAGTCAACCAGTCATTCAACAAGAACTTATTCAGCATCTACTATGTATCAGATATGGTACTAAGCCATCAAGGATTAAAAGAAAGGCAAAACAAAAACAAATAAACACAAAAAGGTAGAAAAGAACTTGGAGGCCCCTCCTTTTTACAAATGAAGAAAGGAGACCTAAAAAGAAGAGATTTAAGGGATACAAGTAGTAAGCAACAAAACAAGGATATTATTCACTTAACTACTAGTTATGATTACCATCCTATTAAGAGAAATAAATGGTAGAGGATCACTAATTATAATGAATTCTGCATGGAGAAAGCACATTTGACCCAAATATCAAGTGTTTTCTCTAACATTATTCCTATAATCTAGATTCTGGTGATTTTGGTGCTTAACCATTTACAGTATTCACCCAATTTCATCATTGACTTATAGGTTAAATATGATGATTTGGTGTTTAGTTGACACTGTCAGTGTAGCATAATTTTATGGGAGGCATTTTTGAAGAATTGTATATAAATTTATTATCACTGATTTTATTGAACAGTTCCTTTCTTCTTGTAGTTCTTCATAAATTTAATTTATCAGTTGAACTGAGCAATGTTTGGGATTTTTAAAAAATGTTATATAATCACTTTATGGAAAATTATTCTTTTGAAAAAAATAAATTATATTTAAAAGGTGTAGAACATTGCCTGTGACTGACATTTTCCTTACCTTTTGTTGACCTTATTTATGTTCTTATTTAGAACAAAAAATAGTTTGTTCGCTTTATTCCCATTGGATACGCAGTATGTGGAGAAAATTGACTCAGTTCAGATGTCAGGAACGTTATTTTTTTCCCCAGGGAGGCATTTTGCAATGTCCACTGCTTTTCTGTTTTATTCTTATAGGTAACTTTGAAAAACAAATTCTTTACCTTTAACCCAGAACTCTGGGAGAGGGAATAGAGAGACACAGGCAGATAAAGAAAGACAAGAGACAGAGAAACCAAGAGAGACAGAGACAGACAGACAGATAGAGGCAGGGACAGAGATAGAGACAGAGACACAGACAGAAACGCAGAGAGAGAGACTGAGACACACAGAGAGAAACAGAGACAGAGAGAGAGAGAATCAGAAAGATAGACAGGAACTGAGAGAGACAGAGATAGACAGACTGAGACAGCGAAAGAGACAGAGACAGAAACAGACAGACACAGATACACACACAGAGAAACGGAGAGACAGAAACTCAGAGACACAGAGAGAATCAGAAAGAGAGACAGAGAGATAGAGAGAAAGAGACAGAGACAGACAGAGACAGAAGACAGAGAGAGAGAGAAAGAGAGAGAGAGAGAGAGAGAGAGAGAGAGAGAGAGAGAGAGAGAGAACGAGAGGAGCTTTTAACAAAGCTGTTGCAAGCTCAATCTCACTACTCTGATGAATTCTACACATGCTTCTCTAAGAGACTCAAAAACATTTTCAGCTTTGATTCCCCATGAGAGTTATTAGATCTCATACTGATGGGCACAATATCTGGATTTATGGGTGACCTTGTGTCCACATCAGCAATCCCCAAACCGGAAGACTTGGAACTAAAAAGCTAGCTAACCAATTAGCCAGCTAATCCGTATTCTTCATTTCTCTCAGAAGACTTTAGCTGGGTGAAAGAAGGAAAAAAAGAAAGAAAGAAAGAAAGAAAAAGGTGGTGGCAGTACGTTTTTTCCCCTCTTTCTTTTAGCCCTTCTTTTCTTTCCAATACCTGACTATTACAATTGTTTGTGAACCGCATGAGCGCTTGTGATTCATTCAATAACCTCAATGCAAGTGTGTGCAGTGCAGTGCAGGGGACCCTGCTGCTGGCGGCGTTAATTGATTCGTTTGGAACGCTTCCTCAGATCGAATCCCAATCTCAGGTTCTCTTGGCAAGAAACTGACACTTACCAGGGTCCCGGATGTGGGGGGACCCACGTGTGAGGAAGTTTTTGCATCAGAGCTGCCCCTGCTCCACATCCCCAGGGAAAAGAAACCATTCCCCTTTGCACCTGCACGGAGGATAGGATGATTCCTCCACACCCATTTCTGGCCCTTTTCAGCTTCCCAGGGAAACTAATCTTCAAATTGATCTCTTTCTCCCCTGCTATTTGGGGCAAAGGGGAGGACTGAATTCAGATCACTTTTTAATCTAGGCATTGTTCTGCTAAGGAGGTGCACTCTAGTGTGGAGAAGAAATGAGGGAGCTTGCAGATGTAGGAAAAAAAGAGAGAGAGAGAGATGTGACCAGTAGCGCTTGCCTCCCCCTTGCCCTATATCTCCCACCTACCCCCACTCCCGTCACCCCGCCCTCGGTTCCACTAACACGTGGGATTCCCAGCACTGTTTGGCTGTCATTTTCTCAGCAGGCAATTTTTTAAGCCATAAACGGTGGAAGCGACTTAGAAGTGTGACAGGATGGGCAGAGAAAATGTTCGAGAGGAGAAACAATGTTAAGGGAGTTCGTCTGAAATCTTCACAATTTCAGTGAAAATTGTCCCAATTTGTAGTTGTTTTGGGGCAGTGTAGTTGGTAAGTATTGCAGGCAGATGCCACCTTCTTCCCTGCAATTTGAAATTTTAGGTCGAATTTAAAATGGCATTTTGCCCCAGCTGGAATGCATGCTTAGAAGAGAATCTCAGCAGCTTTTTAGGTCAGATATTTGAAGTTACTAATTTTCTTGAAAAAGTACTTTTGTGATTAAAATATGATTTTATTTGAATAGCTGATTGAAAAAAAAAACTTAAAAATAAAATAACTCAGTGTCCTGGCAGAAGACCAGGTATCCTCAAACAAGTGGAAGCAATTCATCATATTAAGAGTGATTTATGGTGGAAAAGCTTACACCATCATATTCAAATTCTGCCAAAGTGCTGCTATTAGAAAAATGGATCAGGCTATCCTTAAAGAATAATGAAATAAAGACACCTCCTCCACTTGAAGCAATATAAGACCAGGAAATGCAAATCTAGAGAAGTTGCCTTTCATTAAAATAGTCCAGATTTAGAGTTATATTGAAAGCCATGGGGTTTGAGATTATACATCTGTGTATAATATATACTACCACTACTTCACTAATAATAGAAATTTCTGTAGCACTTTAACGTTTCTGAAGTAATTTGTACATACAATCTCCTTTGAGTCTCACAAATAACCTTGTGAGATGTGTGCACGTGTATACACAATGCTTACATACTTCTATTTACACACTCTACCCATACTGAATTTGCAAATAACTGCCTGAATTTATGCTGCCTTGGGTTGTGGGGAAAGGGAAACCTGAATGATTTCCCATCTTCACCCCTACCTCTAGCATCAGAGGCTGTAATTTTGTTGGTGTGGGGGATTCCTAGAGTAGCCAAGTGTTTCAAAAGATATTAGGACTGGGCCTGGAGTCAGAAATAGCCCAATTTAAATTTCACCTCAGAAACTTATTAGCTATCTGTGTGACCTTGGCAAAGACAATTTCTATTGCCTTAGTCTCCTCAGCTGTAAAATGGGAATAATAATAGAACCTCCTTCTTCATATTCTTATTTGAGGTGCTATACCAATGGTAGCTATTGTTATTATTAGATTGTCAACTCTTTTGAAATTTATAGTCTGAAGGAGTAGCTTGGGGGAACCTATATTTTAAATGATTTGTTCAGGACCATATAGGTATTATGGTGGGAAACCTATATTTTAAATGATTTGTTTAGGGCTACATAAGTATTATGTGAAGGAGATAAAATTTGAACACAGGTCTTTATTTTTTCTTTGGGTTATGTCTTCATTAATTGTTCTCTGATTCCTCTCATATTGCCTCTGCATGTTTCATACATATACATATTTGTTTATGTTTGTATAAGTGTCTATCTATTTATGTATAGATATTTATCTATCAATATCTAACCATATCATAGTTTTAGTTGTCACCTTCCCCCTCCCCAAAATCAGACATATAATAGTCTGTTTTTGTGTTCATATAAATTAGCTGAAGGTATTGGGATGGCACTGCATGGCTGGAATAATCTAGAGTAAACACAACTCATTAAAACTGTTAGAGGAAGGCCACCTTTCTCTTGATGTTCCATTCTGAGAGGAACTGCTCTCTTCCTTAAGTCACTAGAAAGTGTTTCCAGGTAAGGCCAATTTTGCTACATCTGGTCTCTGACTTGTAGATTTACTAGGACATGGGGATGGAGGGCTATCTATATATAGCAAGTAGTGTGCTAAGCACATTTTATTACATTATTTTATGTTGACAGCAACTCTATAAGTGCTATTATTTTTCTATTTTACAGTTGAGAAAACTGAGGCAAATAGTGGTTAAATAACTTTCACTTACACTAAGTATCTAAGACTAAATCTGAATTAAGTTCTTCCTGATTTCAAACCCAGTGCTCTATTCCCTTGTCTCCAGCTTCCTGAGAAAAGCAGACATGTTTGAAACATGTTTTTGAAACAAGGAGAGTAAATTAAAAAAAAATACATATTTTATACAGTGGTTAGTTCAATTGGAAGAAAAGTTAGTGGCTAAGTGGTAACTACCTCAGATCCAAACAAGAAAAACTAGAGGATAATTGGTGATTCATTTTCTCTGGTTGACAAGTGTTATAAGGCTGTAGATGTATATATTGTACAAATACTGTGATGAATTTATGCTCTCATGAGTTATACATACCCATTTCCTCTCACTCCCCAACTTAAAATCTTATGACTCACTTAACATCAAATCTAAGGTGGTATTTTCCTCCAGCCAAGTTGCTCAAACCCAATTGAAGAATCACGAAAAACTCTTTGATTACCCTCTTTGGCCAGGTATGCCACCTGAAGAAACAGCCACCAGAAGTTGCAGTCCCTGGTTGCCGTGCTGACAATCCCAGACAACCGAGGAGATTGTGCTCTCTGGGTCTGAGAGTGGGACTGTTTTGTTTTGTTTTCACTATCCAGCCCTTTAATAACAGATCACCAGGGTACCAGTTCAGTTCCTGAGTGAGCAGAGTAGCGTCTCTGAATCCCAGGAAAAGAATCGGTTAATCCCTTAAACTTGCCTACCTCCTCAGTATTCCAGCTTTACCTACTTGGACATCTCCAGTTGTCAGAGCCCGAGGACCCTTCATTAATGACAATTCTCCCCTGCCTCCCCCCATCAAATCTCCAGTGCTAAGAATCTGCACTGCCCTGCTTTG
>JAJPUD010001007.1:429447-467182 GCA_023553655.1 Myrmecobius fasciatus | reverse complement strand
GGGATTGGTCGCAAGTAGGAAGCTTTTCCACTACACCGGGTCTCAGGGAATCTGTCTGCGGTCCCGAGGCTCCCGCCGAGCTCCAAGCAAAGGTAAGACTGGACGGAGGCAGGGCACTGGCTGGGAGCCACACTGCCCAGCCTGGGCAAGCGCTAACCAAAACCACCCCATCTCTTCTCCGTCAAGGGAGCAATTTAAGGGGGGAGGATGCCAGTTGCAGAGGGATGGAGGTAGCGAGGAAGGCGGGGAAGAGTGCTGCCCTGATCAAGCAGGAGGCAGCGCTCCTTGCCAGGGCTCACACTCGTTTTGCAGGAGATGTTCTGCAAAGGCTGCAGACTTTCGGTCTTGGAGGTAGCAGAGACGGGCGCTCTCAGTAGCGGCAGCAACAGCAACAACATCAGCAGATCCGGGTGCTTTAGAGGGTCCAGTAGCCGGGTGCCTGGGCTATCAAAGAACGGGAAGAAGGACTGGGAGCGCACGACTAGCACAGGCGCAGCGCTGTGTGCCCGTGGTCCACAATATTGCTGTGTATGTATTTTGTAGTCAGAAAATAAGTTTGTTGCACGGCCAGCCAGACACAAAACCAGGAGACCAGACGCTCGGATGGTGCAGGGCAGGAGTCCCTCCTTTCCTTCTAGCTTACCTCCCGCAGTCCCTCTAGTTCTGGTTAATTACTGCTCTCCCACTGCTGCTTCCACTCCTTAATTGCCCCTCAGGCTTAGTTTCCTTTTGGTGAACCATTCGGATGCTGTTATTATTTGGGCAGGAATGAAGGCACGTTGGGCTCCGGGGGCTTGTGGGAATATCTCCTTCCGTGGCGTTTTAGGAAGGAAGAGGAGAGAATTAAGCAACCTGGTTTAGTAGTCTGAACTTCGGTTGAGAGAAGGCAGAAAAGACTCCAAGGAAGATAGAGGAGCTGTCCAACACTTGGTACTCTTTCCTTCTCTTGGAATAAGTGGTTGTGAGCCAAGCTAAGTGCTGAGTTTGGAGTAGGATTGGAGGTGGGCAAGGGTTATAGCAACTTATCCAACCCGCAGTTTTGATCCTAATCTGCAACCCCGTGTTTCCAGAGAAAGAGATAGCGACCAGGCTCTATGTGTGAGTCATAGACCCTGAGCAAGTGTGGTTCCATGCCCTGAAAGCTCTGTTCCTAAAATAGAGGGCCTCTGTATATCTACGTTGTTACATATTGTGATTTATGTATTTAGTCATTCATTCATTTGTTTATTTATTTTTTGAATGGGGGCGGAAGAGAAAGAGAAAGTGATTTTCAACTTCCCCACCCCCACCCCAATCAGCCAGGGTGTCTGATAGATTTGGCAGCCAGCATTGGGAAACAGCTTTGCTGAAGAAAGGATTTCTGCATTGGAAGCCCCAAGGAGGTTGATTGCTTGCCTAGGGCTCGAGATTTTGGATGGAAATGCACTCGAACGCTCTGTAGGGCAAATCAATGTTACCGCCTCCCTTAGATTCTAGTTAAGTCGAGTTTGCCAGCAGCTAGTAAAGAAAGCTTTGGTTGTGGGTGCTGTCGGGTAGAAATCCACATAGAACTTTTACTAGTTTGCCTCCCAGAATCAACAGGGATGGGGGGGGGGGAGAGTTTGGTTCCAAATTGACATAAAACGGAATCTTTTCCTTCTCTCTGGTAGGTTGATAAGATTTCTGTTGCACAAACTAGCTATAACAAAGGCTCCTACCCCCTCCCTCAAGATAAAAATGATTGCTATGAATGCAAAGAGGATGCCTGCACAGGATTAAATATATTTTTTGCATTCTGAATGATGGCTTTATATCTTTTGGTGGAGGGAGGAGGATCTACACAGCTAGATCCTTACAGAGAAATTTCAAGCCTGGCTGATACCGCAAGTTATTAGTTTCCTTCCATTGGGTTAAAGAGAACAATATCTCAACAAACACTGATGTTAGCCCGATTTTTTTCCAGTGACATTCATGTTTCATGCTTAAGTTTACTGTGTTTCTTTCTCAGTTTGAGCTGGTCAAAGATTTAAAGAACAGTAAGGGGTGGTCAGAGAAAGTTAAGGTTATTCAGGATATACAAAATAAGCTTTACCAGAAGATTTTTGCTCCCTTGTAAGATGCAGCACTATATAAGATAATAGTCTCCCCCCCAAACCTGGTCACAACTATTACTTCATGTCCTGAGGTGGAAAAGACTGAACACAACCATTAGGCCTACTTAGTTCTCAATCTAAAATCACTCAGTCCATTTGCTATCCATCAGTAGACCTTACAATGCTTCCTTCTTTCCACCCCCAGGCTGAAGTATAACATGATATAACTGACCTCTTAATTAGGTGCCCAGATTGTATGAAAAATGGCATTTCTCCTGCCTTAGAAATGGGTCAAGGAATTGTGGAAAATCTTTACAGAAGCAGATGCATTTCTGTGTTTGGGGCATTCCCCAGATCCTTCCTCCCTTAGCAAGGAAACTTTGTAGTTTGTGGATTATCCTAGCTTTCCCCATCATTTACTTAATTCTAACAAGTAGAAAAAAACTGAATAACCCTTTCAAGTTTTTCCAGTTATTTTTTGTTAAGCATGTAATTAAGCTGATTCCCCCTCCCTTTTGTTTGATCTTTCATATCATTATTAAGAAATGAGTCCATTGCCACTCATACCCAAAGTTTTAATTCTTTTGATTATAAAGTATTTTGCAAAATTCACCAATTACCTTTGTTTGCCACCTTTTTTTCTTTTCCAGATACAAATCATGTTATATACTTATGACTTTAAAAAAAAGAATTTGCCAGACAGTTTTTATCTTGTTGGATGTTTGTTGTCTTATTAAGTTATAATGTCAATTGATTTGTATGCCTTTAAATCAAAAAGTCACTTGTCATAAAAAATAATTTAATATAAATTGAATGTTTAGTACAGTAGAAAATCAAATGCCTGGGGACAAATAATAAATCATCTTTCGCTTTTTACACCTTCTCACAAAATAGAAGCATTCAATGGAAGCAAATGATTGTCCATTCTTTCAGAGTTTTGGCAGGGTTTTAGGTTCTCTAGATTCTGACACAATTTCTGCTATGTCCTGATAATCACCTTTCATCCAAATTGCTAAGCTCCTGAGGTTCCATAAAATTATGAGATATGAGAGTTAGAAGGGATTTTACAGATCATCTACCTAGTCTGATTCTTTCATTTTTACATATAAATGTTGCAAGATGCAACTAGTTTACCCAAAGTTGCATTGAATCAACAGCAACTCACTGACATTTATGTAGGCTGAATCTTAGGACAAGTCATAAGTTTGTTCTTCATTGATAAAGTTGAGTATAGATATACATGTGTATATATATATATATATATACATATATATATACATTCATGCATACATACAAATATGATAAATTTGTTTTGTTTTAAGGGTAACAAAAGTCTGTAACAGTCTGTAATACATTTCACACTTATAGACTTATCTAAGATTAAAAAAAACACTTTTCTTTACAATAGAAACAGATCTTTCTTCCTAACTTCTGTATACTTCCAAAGTTTCCACCAGCCTTCCACATCACACAGTGCCCACATGTCAATAGTCATTGTTAAATTTTGACTTCTGCTATCAGTTTTGCTTCTCTCAATATCTTGAATCAATCTCTTTTCCTCCTTTCTCTTACATATTACCACCCACATTTATACTTTTTTTCTGGTCTGCTGCAATAACCTTCTAATTGTCTTCTATATAATCAGTCTCTCATCTCTTGAATTCATTGTCCAAAAAAGCAAAAACAAAAACAAAAAAAATACCACACAAATATGCTGAAGGTATAGGTATTATGAGATTCCCATTGCTCAAAAGGCTACAATGGTTTACTTATTTTACCTAGGATAAACTATAAACTCCTTTTATTTGTATTAAAGTTCTTTACATTCTGACACTAGCTCATTTTACACAAGACTTCCTTCACTTTCTTTATATGCTAGCCAAATTGCACTATAAGCTATTTGGTGATTCCCAAATTCTATGACCTATCTCTATGCCTTAGCATAGATTGTCCTGCAAAGCCTGAAATATTCTCTTCAATCCAACTTTTTGAAACTCCTAGTTTTCATCAAGGCTTAACTTAAGTGATATTTCCTTTGGCAGGACTTTCTTGCAATAACAAGTTATTTGAATTTGGTTTGTTTTAAATTTGTGTGTGTATGTGCATTTATAAAGATGTAACATAACAATATATAAACTTATATATACATATGTTTTCTGTTATTACATCATTTCTTTTTCAATAGTATTTTATTTTTTTCAAATACATGCAAAGATAGTTTTCAACATTCACCTTTGCAAAACTGGGTGTTCCAGGTTTTTCTCTTTCCCCCCAACAAAAAAGTGCAAGCAATTCTATATAGATTAAACATGTGCATTTCTTCTAAACCCACATGTCATTGCAAGATCCTTGAGAGCAGAGAAAATTTCTTTTTTGTAATATTCCTCACTTCCTGACACAGTGCCTGAGATTTGCTCTCAATAAAAGTTTATTAAATTAAGTAGTACATAGGTGTAGGTAGTAAAATGATTATAACCCACATTTTGTAGATGAGGAAACAAGGAAAGAGAAGAAAGAAAAAGAAATAAAAATATAGAAGGAAAAAAGAAAGAAAGAAAAAGAAAGGAAGGAAGGAAGAAAAGGAAAAAAGGAGGGGAGAGAGGGAGGGAGGAAGGAAGAGGGAGAAAGAATGAAGTACCTCATGGTTTCTTGATCATATCCTGGCATATCAAGTACTTATTGGCATGTTCTGTGTTTTCACATGAACTTAGTATTCCTGTTTTCTATTAAGAACTAAATATTAGGGGCAGCTAGGTGGTGCAGTGGTTAGAGCACCAGCCCTGAAGTCAGGAGGACCTGAGTTCAAATCTGGTCTCAGACACTTCCTAGCTGTGTGACCCTGGGCAAGTCACTTAACCCCAATTGCCTCAGCAAAAAAAAAAAAAAGAAAGAAAGAAAGAACTAAATATTAGCAAAATTATGACCTTTTTGTACTTTGCCTCATTTATCTCCTTGTAAGTGTACCTTTTGGCCTGGGTGATACATAATATTCAGAAAATATCTGGTACATAGTTGGCACTTAATTTATGTTTTGCAAGAATAAAACATTCTTTGTCTCTATCTTTAGATTTTCTGGTCTTTACCAGCAATTATGCATTCAGTTATGACAGAAAAAAAAAATGTGTCTGTTTACTTTCTGGAGCTAGAAAGAAAAGGGGTTATTTCTTAGAAAAGACCAGGATGTCCTCACTAAAAGACAGGTGTGAGTAAACTGGCCATTCTCTTGGAAAGAAGCTTGATTATGAGTAAGAGACTGAGATAAAATACACCTGGCTATTTCCATATGCTTATGCTTTCCCTACCTCCCTGTCCTGAGATACCCATGCTAGAAAATGTTTTAGAAATAGCTGTTTTAAGGAAACCTTTCCAATCACTTGGTTTAGATGGTACCTTTCCAAATGTTCTATTTCTTCCTTCAGTTAAATCCTTCTGAGATACTGAAAAAAAATTCTAAATTACACAGTAAAGAGTTTTCAGAAACAAGAATTTTTCTATACAATGTGGATGTTGAAACCCATGGTTCCTTTGCTCTCCATTAGCACAACTTCTGAGTTGATTCAACTCATAGAATGATTATTGACATCACCTTCCTGCATTGAATCTACCCATTTGTAATGATCTTGCATGCTTTGTGACTACAATCAACTATGACTTTAGCAGGAACTTCAGATATAAGGATTGAATTGAAACTTTCCAGTCATAGGTAACTACTTCTTTTTGCCTTTCCCAGTCTCTTAATGTTGGCTTTCTACAGGTTAGTTGTTCGTTTGTATTTTTAAATGGGGGATTTATGAAAGAGAAGATTATATAAAACTTTGATTTCTCAAAAAGAAGGAAAGAAACATTGAATTTTCTGAAGAACTAAGAATTTTCTTGGGTACACAGAACTAATGATGAGACACATTTCCTGGTTATCACTATTCTTAATAGAAATATGTTCGTCTGTGGGTACAGATATTATATTGGTTTATTGGAGAGTAACAGTGGTGTGAAAAAATCAATAAACGTTTACAAATGATTGTGTGATTCTCAGTTTTCAGGGCCAATTTCACATCTATACCAGTCAAACTTGCTACTCACTGTTGCCCTTATATTTAGGTAATATTCCTGGAATGAGAACTGAGTTTGTGGGGAAACTGGTTTTTCACTGAGATCGGGTTGGAAAAGAGTTACCTGGGAGATAAAACATCTGAGTTTGAATTTTATACCTGTTGTTTCTTAGCTTTGGTTTTGGTTTTCTTAGCTTAGTTTTGGAAAGTATGCATAAAATATAAAGTTAAAAATAAATAAATAAAATATAAAATTATATGAAAATAACTTCTAACAATTGTACATTAGCCAGTCTCTGCCATTAAAATTTAGTCTGAACATTTCCTCTAAGTGCAGGTATTTCTTATATACCACATCCAATGTGTAGAAGGGAATAGGATCAAAACATAACTCAGATCCCAAATGCATATTTTAAACCTTGCATCCAGGCAGGCAACCATCCTTAAGAACTATACATATTTGTATTACCACCTATATTATGATGGCTCTTCTACTCTCAAATATAAATATAAATATTTTCACCAGTGATTCATTAATTTGGCTATTAGCTAGATATTGATTCTAAACACCTTGCCAATTAATGAGTTAATTGGGAGTTTAAATGCTATTGTTGCCACATTTAACTGGATGGATATATAAGGTGCTTAAGAAGCAGAAAATTACCTTTCTTAGATTTCCGATGCTTCCCATAGAAACTCCAGTGAAAATCCAGTTACCTGCAATGTTAAAGAAAGACACTATTACAGACAGAAAAGCATTTTTCCTTGATTAGTTGAGAATTTAACTCTTTAATAACCAAAACTTGTTTATATTTTAATGATTTTATTGGAAATAATGTTTGCTAAAACATTAATTTTCCTCATTTCTTATCCAGAGACTATGTGACATATTATTTTTTTTAAATTTAATTCTGCAAAATCACTACAAATGTCAGTTAGAAAAAGTATGGGAACATTGAGGAAACCTGTAGTATTATATTTTTACTCTCTTAGGTTTTTATATATTGTGAAGCAGGATATAAAAAGGTTAAGCCTGGTAGAATTGTATCTAAAATAAGCCAAAAACAAAAAAAAATCCCAAGTGAAAGGATCTGTTTCATAGGTACACAAACTTTTAATTCTGAACATTGCAGCTTTTCAGTCCTTTTGGAATGTTCTTGTCCTTATTTAAATTGTATTTGAAATGGCAAAGCAAAATTATAATATAATGGAAATGGAGTATGTAAGAATGGGGGACTCTGTGATGGAAGCTGCTGATAATTTACTACTTGCTATATAACAATGTCATTTATTTGTGAAGAATTGAGTGACAGTGGTCATTATGTGTTAGTTATACTACCTCCAGAACAATACATCCTCATTAATGCAGTCTCCACACATTCAACATCTGTGAAAATTCAGGCACTGAATACATTGATAACCACCAAATACAAAGTTCATCAAATTTTTAAAGAAGGTTTTTATGGTCTTGACAAGTAAAGAATATTCTGAAATCAGAATCCTTTCCCCAATTCCCAAATGAAATATTTACATTTCTAGCTCCATAAATAAATTTACAAGTGTCAAAGAAATTTGTTTATGACAGTGGATTGTTCATTATAAATCTATTACATGCTTGTCTTTTGATTTATTTAATTCTTCTTGCTTTTTGACACTTACTTGGACCATTATTTTTATATATTTTTTTCATTTTTCATTTCCATATTTTCACATGGGAGCAATCAAGTAACAGGTATTTATTAGAATACTTACCCTACTTTGTACTGGTCATTGATATTAAGATAATATGCCATATTCCAAAAGCATTCAATCCTCCATTTTCATCTCTTAGAATCTTGGCTTCATACATAACCCAAGTAACATTCCTTATTATGTCTTGCCTCTTCCTTACTGCTATCTTCCTCTTAAAATAATACTGTATAGCTGTACATTTATTTTATATTTTCTTATTTCCATAAGTGAAATTATTTCACAACAGAATGTAAGTTCTTTGGCGACAGAAACAATTTTATTTTTGTCATTGCATTCTCAATCCCTGGCATGTATTAAGGCATAAGATATATGTTTATTAAAATGAATTAATTTGTCATATCAATGTAATAGAAATTAATACTTAAATGTCTTCTTTTTAAAACATTCAAAATTCAGGCTGTGCTTTTTTCTGAATTTCCACAGTAGATTTGAATTAGTAATAGTAGTAATTAAGCAGGAAGAAAAAAGAGGGCTGGTTTGCTAATGGGAAATTAGAGAGCTTTTTTAATGAACCCAAAATTATCTTTGAAATGAAGGTCCTTTTTTTGCTTTCTGTATGACCATAAGTCACAGACACCATGGAATACAGAACATCAGAACATCTCCCCCTACCTCTTCTCTTAGAGTATGAGAGAATAACACATGGTGGATGTGAGCAGGCTGATTGAAAACAAACAAGGTGATATAAGTAAGACTGGAGTAAAGGATGTCATAGATATATATGACAGAAGAAGGTGAGTTAGTCAATTGGTTAGAAATAGTTTAATAGTAGATAAGGATATCCTAATATTGTCAAGACAATTGAGAGAAGGTGTATATCATTTTACTAGGACACCTTGTGATGGACTTATGAGAGTCCCTTGATTGTCTTGATGTCCCTATATTTGGAGGGAACATCAATATTGAGGTCACTGATTTGTTAAGTATTACTACAAATGAATTACTGTTTAACATCTATGGCCCATAACTGACACATATAGTGTTTTAACATTTGCAAAACTTTTTACCTACTTTCTCTCATTTCTTTTTTGCAAACAGTTGAAGGAAGTTGATCATACAATGTTTTTTGTTTGTTTCTGTGCCATTCTTTTATTTCCTAATAATTAATTTAGTGACTAACTCATACTATATATTTCATATGTGTTGTTGTTTATCCCCATTTTACAGAGGAGAAAATTGAGGATCTTAGATGTTAATTGATTTGCACATAATCATTCAATATTTTTGTTTCACGGATAACATGTACCATTAAGACATTTCCATCCCATATTAGAGAAAAAAGAACATTTATAATATATCATCAATAATAATGAAATAAAAAAATTAAATTCAATAAACCAGGAATAATAATCTTAAACTCTGTTTAGGTTGTTATTCACTGAGAGAGCATTGTCTTATTAATGTGTTTGTGTGTTTTTCTCTCAACTCATCGATAGCCTCAATCTCAATGCTAACACTTTTTTTTATTTGAAATCTACATTTTGATACAGTCACAGTTTTAAAACGCAAAATGTATACTTTGAAAATAAAGTTTTTATTTGCCTCTGGAACTGAAACTCTAGGACACACAGTGAGATTTCTCTTGGTAGTTTGGAGCCAGAAGAAGTATTTCCATATTGTATTTGTTTTATGTTTAACTATTACAGCAAGTCACTGTGACAGAACGGAGAGGCGATTAGCAGTATTGGAGACAGTATGTGGGAGAAATGGATTTGGTTATGGTCAAGAATCTTATTTATTAGAGAGAATGAATTACAGAATATTTTATCATTTAATATTCTTCTACGACCTCTGCCCCAACCTTCCCAACCTCTCTAAAAAACAAATGATGCTATCCAACTATAGAAATATAAATGTTTCAAATTACTTTCTGTCCTATGTTACAGAAAAGCTTTATGAAGGATTTCTACAAAGAATTATTTTCCCCTTCTCAAACAATAGATGTCTTCTCATGGAATTTATGACCTCCTTATGAGTGCCTGGAATTCAATACTTTAATTCAGACAGTGTGGGTGAAAATTCTCGATTTAGAATCATAAAATCTGAATTTCAATACAAGCTTTACTATTTATCCCTTACCTTCTCTTATCTTAATTTTGCTCATCTGTTAAATGGAGGTTTGAATATATATTCTACCCCTTAAATCCATGAATTTTAAAATTGTGATCCTATGAAAGTATGAGCCATTTGAGAAAAGCAAATCAGTTAGGAATTAGTGGAAAAGTCCTAATTAACTCTGGATTTATGACTCAGTGATCTCAACAACAATAAATGCTTAATATTAGTGAAATAATAGTATTATTTATTATGTTATTGTTATATATTATAGTATTATATAACACAAACAAATATACATATAGGTGATTTTGTGTGTGTGTGTGTGCATCTAACCTTGACTTTTAGAGGCTTTTTGTCAATATTTCATTTTATTTTCAGAAAAACTGTGTGAGTTAGATATTATTATCCACTTTTTACATATGAGGAAACTGAGACAGATAGAGGTTAAGTAACTTGACCAGGGTTATATAATAAGTAATTTTTTGAGTCTGGATTTAAACTTAGTTCTTCCTTATTATAGGCCCACCTTTCTACTTCCTGTACTGCTTAAGTAGTCTTAGAACCTCTCATATTAAAGTCTGAAAACTTCAAGATATTTCATCCTGGATTTGGCAAGTAAATCATTGCGTTTGCACTTAATGTCTCTTTTATTAATGTATTTAATGTTTTTAACTAAAAGATCCTTTTCTCTCCCTGACACTACCTCCTATCCCTTTCTTCTCCTTATAGATGTCTTCCAAAATAACTTTCCCCTCTTTTCCAAATCAACACATATAATGCAGTTTTTCTAATCTTCTTAATAGTTCACATTGCCTTTGAGGATTTTTTTTTTACTTTACTTTTAACCTTACCCTTAGTCCTGCCCACCTGTACTCATTTGATCTTTTGCTTGGAAACTGAAAGACTTGAGGGTGGAAAAAACACTATGATATCTACTTTGAATTTTTGAAAGGGAAGAGAGATAATCCATATAATCTTTCTGACCAAAGTTAGTCAAAATAGGAGCAATATGCAGAAGTTAGAAAGAATAGATTTTGCCTTGATTTTATGAGGAAAAAAACAAACAATTTATGAACAATGAAAACTCTTCTAAGTTAGAATGCCCCTCAAGTACAAGATAAATTCTATTCCTTTCTTCCCTACTTGCCCCCCACCTTACTATGGGTGTATATTCTTTTGGTGGAATATGTTGAAGTGACCACTAAAGTGGCTTCCAATTATACTTTTTAAAATTTCTGTTGTTAAGGTCATACTTTATTTTTAAAAATTTCATACTTAATTTTTACCAATTATATGAAAGAACAATTTTAATATTCCTTTAATTTTCCTAATTCTGTCTTTCCCTCCTTTCCCCCTCATTGAGAAGGGAGACAAATTGATATATAACCATAAAATTCTAAGAAAATATGTAAAAATAAATTTCTAGCTTGCCAAATAATCCCAGCACCTTTTTATTGCATAAGCTGGTGCTTTGCCTCTTTTGTTCATCCTTCAAGTTTTTGGAGAAGAAAAAATTGTCCCTGAAAGAAAATTGGCTTCCTTATCTTACTTGTAAGCCAGTAAGGGGATATTTGCCTTGGGATCCAAACTGGATATCCTTTTTGACTTTCAGGTCTAAATCAGAAAAAATGGGACTTATATATTGTACATACCCACTCTATCATTAGACTATCACCTGCATAACTGAGGATGGAACTTTTCTCCTTATGAACATGATGCTCATGTGTGTGTAGAGAGCTGCTTCTGAGTTTCTCTCTTGAAAGTGATAGATAGTTCTTGGTATCGTTTAGGGGAGAAACAATGTAGATGTGATAGAGCAGTCTAATGGGTCACATATTTATACACGTACCCAATTTAATTCGTAACCTTGAGTCCATTAGCATCATAACCTTAGTTTCTGAGTTAATTAGCTCCAATTAAGTAAAACAAGGTTACCTTAGGTCTGATGGATGACCTTCTCCTAGGTCTATATGTTTAGAATACCTAGAATGTGCCTAACCAGGCGCCAGGAAGTATGGGAGATATAAAGCAATATAAACATGATCCTGTTATCTAATAATAACAAATTATATGCATTTATATAGGGCTTTAATTTTTTATTTATATGTGTTTTTATATTTGTTATTTTATATTTTATATCTTACCTCATTTGTTAAGTCTATTATCTCCATTTTATAGACAAGAGTACTGGAGGAAGGGAAAGGGAAAGAACTGCTTAGCCAGACATTATACTAAATTCTTTATAAATATTATCTGAGAGAACTACATTTCCTAGGGTCAAACATTTAATGTGTATTTGAGGCAAGATTTAAATTCAGATCTTTCTGATTTCAATCTGATGGTCTATCCACTATATCACCTTTCTCCCTGTAGAATAGTATTCTCCAAGGAATACTTTAGATAATCCCTAAGGAAACAGATATAGTATACCTAGTTTCTGGTGGTGATGACTCTATATAAGTCACTACATTAGGAGGACAGGCTGTTCTACTCTTATTTTTCATATTACTCCAAAGGTTAGACAGCATGGCTTTGGAAGATGTGGACACAGAGAGGGAAAAGGATAGAATTTTGTCAGAGGTACTGTGGCTCAGCAAAGGATATTGCCTCAGATCACAATTGGGGTCTGGGTCAAGTATGGTAACCACTATAAGTGATCAAGAGAAGTGAGGTTTCAAGATCAAAGGACAAAGGTCTAGAACAGAATTGGAGGCCAAGGGAATAGTGATGAAAAAAATAGTCCAGTGGGATTCCTGGTCAGAAATTTTAATCACTTTCCTCTTTCTTCCAAGGACTAGGAAGTGGAAAGGATTTAGACAGAGTCTATGTGAAGTTGGTAATGTGACTGGGAAAGTCCCTGGAGACAAGAGATGGAAGGGGAGGCAGAGAATTACATAAACAGGTACTAACTTACACAAGTCCATTGTGAAATTATCATTGTAAACATTTTCATTATGAAATCAACAACTGTTACAAAACAGTATTTGACTGATTTCTTTGTTGATTGTCTAGATTTTAGAAAGTGATAGAAAATATTGAAAATTCACATTAGACTTAAAAATGTCATTGTTATTTAGTTACTTTCCATTCATTCTTGATTCTTGGCAATCATATTTGAGTTTTTCTTGGCAAAGATATTGGAGTGGTTTGCCATTTCCCATTTCCTGCTCATTTTATAGATGAGGAACTAAGATAAACATGGTTAAATGACTTGGTCAGGGTCACATAGCTAGTAAGTGATACAACCAGGTCTGAACTCAGGAAGATGAGTCTTCCTGACTTTAGTCTGGTGTTCTATTCACTACTTCAGCTAGTACATTTATTTTTGAGAAATGGATGAATATTTTAGCATATTCCCATGTATGGGACAGGTCAGGTAACTATTTGGAACATCCAGACTGGCCATACACTATCTGGTAATAATCAGGCTGTTAACAAGCATTAGTTCAAGCTGGCCTTAAATATATGACCTGGAAAAAATACCTCATTCTCAGTTACCCCTAGTTTCTTCATCTTTAAAATGGACATAATAACTGTATCTAACTCCTAATTTTGTTTGGTTTTTAAGAGAAGAAATTTAGATAAATTATATGATATTTTGGAAAATGTAAGAGTGTATATCAAAACCAACTCTTATTTTACTGATCATTTATTATATCTCATAAATTGGACTTATTCCTGAGGATGGAAAGTTTACAAGCAAAATAGTCCCTGCATTTAAAGATATTAGATTCTATCTGGATACCTGAACATATTGATAATTCTGAAAAATGTAAAATAATTTGGGTTAAAAGATGTTACTATTTATGAAATGAGGAAAGACATTGTGTAGAAGGTAGAACCTAAGCAAAGCCTTGAAGAGAAACAAAATAGTCATCCTAAGGGGTAGACCTGAGAAGAGAGCATATTCCAGACATGAAGCAAAGCCAAGGTAAAAGTCCAAAAAAATAAGAGATGAGATGTTGTATATAAGAAGTGATGTGATACCCAATGTAGCTATATCAAAGGTCACAAAAAGGCAATTATTAAGGAATTTTTACAAAGATTATAAAGATTGTTTCTAGCTGGCCCAGATATCAAGATATTGAAACAGAGGCAGAAAATGAGGGTTAATATCCATAAAGGGGAAAATATTTTAATGTTTTGTTAGCTATGCCAGTGACTTCCAACAGCTTCATTTTGTGGAAGAAAAATAAAATGCTACTTTATCTTCAGCTTCTAAAATGATTCTTGGTTTTCTGTGGACTTGTGTGGGAGTCATTGATCCTGGCCCTTCAAGAACTGCCATTATGATTCTGGATAAATATGACTTCAGAGTTAATGCAGATTATAGCCATTCTAGTGCTTCCACATAATAAATGCAATGAAAATGGAAGAGTATAGAATCCAAGATTTAGAGATGGAAAGATCCAACTTTTCCAAATTCTTCCTTTTATAAATAAGAAAGCTTAGGTAGTGATTTGCCAAGGGACACATAATTGATATTATCTGGGAATTGATCTGACTTTAAACCATGTACTTTCCCAGAACACATTTCTTCCTTATGCTACATTTTCTCCAAAGAGCAGAGTGTATGTATGAACTGGTCATTGGTATTAGTCTGTGATGTGAGTGTGGATATTACCAGCAGTGAGATGGAATCAGTCCATGTTATTTGGAGACTTGTCAGGAAATCCCACCTCCTCATGCCTATTGCTGCCAAATGTGGACATTTGGATGGAAAATGAGAGCTGCTTGCTGCTAAACTTAGATACTCCTATAAAAGAGGAAGATAACACTCCAGCAGCTCAGATATCTCAGGACCATAAATCCAAGAAAGACAAGAAGAGATGCCCAAGAGAAAGATGCTACTGTAAAATTTTTGTAACTGAAAAAAGTTTGGAATCTGAACAATTAGCATAATTATAGAAGATTTTGAGAACTGGCTGGCCAACATGATTTTTTTTTATTTTTTTATTAAAGCTTTTTATTTGTATAGCATATATATGGGTAGTTCCCCAACATTACAAAGCTTTCCATTACAAATTTTACCCCCAGTCCCCTTCCCTCCCCTAGATGGCAGGAAGTCCACTACATGTTAATAATGTTGAAATGCTTGAGAAGTTATGCAAGAAAAATCCTATCTACAAGAAAAAAAAAAGAATCAGAGAAAGGCAACACAATGGAAGCAAATGTCAATAGAGATCATGAAAATGTTACGTTGTGGTCCATATTTCATTTCCCTCTCTCTGGGTGTATATGGTTTTCTTCAGTGAACAATTGGAACTGGTTTGAGACAATTCTTTGTTGCAGAGAGCCATGTCCATCAGAATGCCAACATGATTTTTTAAAGAAGGGGAAAATTATTGAATAATTAGCTTTTTAAAAATTTTATGGGTGGGTTAAAAAGTATAACTAGAGATTAAGGCAATACTCCAGAAAGAGTATTCATTGTCCTCCTATGCTTACTGCCTCAATATTTCAGACAACAATTACAATAAATAATAAGACTCATTCTAATCCAGAATTTTTTTCCTATTTTGCAATTCTAATAACCTTACTTCCTTCAGAAGTTGAAATGCTTTCCCAAGAAGCCTCTGTTTCTTTACCTAAAAAAGGTAAGATCCAGGTTTCTTCATGATTTGTTCATAGCAATCAGTTGCCTCCTATAAATATCTAAGAAGATATAATTGATGTTTGCATACATTTAGAAAGTAACAAGGAAAAATATCATAATTTATCATTATAATCATTTGCAAAGCAAAAATCTTTACACTTCTTTAATTTGTAAATTGACACTGATGCATTTACTTATATACTGTATATCAGATGTTCATGTAGCATGCCTATTATACCAGATATCCTGAGAGAAGATTGAAAAATGACCATCATAGAAGGTTGATAGTGACACCTTCATTCATTTGTTTGTAGCATATTGTATATCTTTCTGTTTTCTAAAGGTTTAAACTAATGCTTTCAAAATAATGTAGCATTCTCAATCATGTTGTTTTCAAAGAAATAATTGTTAATACTTTGGTGACAGCAAAATATTTTATATCATTAATAAATAAAATATTTTAAATTATTTATTTCATTTTTATTGTGTTTTATAATTTACATGGAATATTAGTACAATATATTAGTTATATATGGGGGCATAGGCTCATCTTTTTACTAGATAAGGGTGCTTGATCAAAGTTTGGAGATCACTGCTGCAGGAAGCTAATATTCTAATAGATGAGAAAAACACACCAATAAAAATAATAATTTAAGTGCTCAATTAGTGATATAGCTATTAAGAGCTAGAGATGAAAAGAATCATTGGATATAGGTTTTTCTTTGCCTGTGGAAAATTAGGCTTATCAAAATTCACTTGTTTAGCTTAGAAAAACCAGTACTTTGGAGGAGGAGTTTCCTGAAAAAGCTGAATTCCCCATAACCCTATGCTGCTTCTGCTTATCATGTTGTCTCTTATGTGGAGTCTGTCAAGACCCATCCATTTCCCATACAGCTTTGCTGCTTGATGCCTCCTTGTTTGGGATATCAGAGAATATTCCTACCAAAATTGTTTTATATTTATTCATACATGTGTTTTTGTTTTCTCCTAGTAGTAGTGTGTGGGCCCATTGAAAAAATGCCCTTCCTGTCTCTTGCTTTTTTAGAGAGTTAGTAGCACCTTGTTGAATAGAACTAAATTAAATTGAATCAGAGGGACATACCTAAGAAGCTTTGCTCTTTCTGTGGGAAATGTGTGTGTGTGTGTGTGTGTGTGTGTGTGTGTGTGTGTGTGTGTTGGGGAGAAGTTTTTTGTTTGCCATGTTTGCTTTCATGAAATGAAGTCACATCCAAGAATCTTACTGATTGAACTGATGAAATGACTACCTCAAAAAAATCCGTATCTCTCTGACCTCTCTGAGCTTGTTGTAATGATGCACTATTTCCCACAAACTCTCAACAGATGCCCCTGTATGGTCTGAGTGTCATTGGACTTCAGAGCTTGAAATTGAAAGGATATTGGATATCATCTAGTTCTACCCATCTCTATACTTTTTAGAACAAGAAAACTAAGGCAGAAAATGTTCATTGACTTGGTCGTTGTAATTGTCAGAGCCAGGCTTTAAACCTAGGTTATCTGATTGCAATTCAAGTACTCTTTTACATGTAATATGGCACATGTCCTCATGCCTGTACCTTTCTGACAATATCCCTGTGTGTGTATAACTTTTTTGCTCTTCCCTGCCCTATATTAGAGATTTGAATGTGACTCTTATTTAGGGATAGAGATGCTGAACCATCCTTCCATATACCCTTATGCCTAAAACCAGACCAGAAACCTTGAGGGTCAAGATTAATCCATCAATTTATCTAAATCAGTCATAATCTTTCAGTGCCTTCAAGTTTTAAGCCACTAGGAAATTTGCAGTGGATCAAGCCAATTTCCCTTTGTTTCCTGGGCATCTTCATCAGCCTGTTTTAGCTTATATGAGATAACAATAAGCTGAGTATAAGTGTGCATTCACATTTTATTTGTATAAAATATTTATGCCTGTTTAATGTATTTCATATTTAAACCCAATATGCATAGGGATTACCCAGTAATTTGGGGCTTAAATTAGAGAACTAAGAAAATGAGCAAACAACAAAGTTTATTATGTGCATAATGAAAAAATTCAGAATCCCAAAAGGTAATTAAGTGCATGTATATTTGTAGCATAGGAAGGACATTCATAGCTATGGTTTTCCAATCACGCATTTTTAATTGAGTGAATTTTTTTCTGCAGTCTTTATTTGGAGCATCATACGGCTAACATTGGCTAATTCTGTATATTCCAGCCATCTTGGGAAAGTTAGATGGTTTCAAAAGGTTGGAGGATCCAACATGTTTTAGTGCATCTCAAGGAATTTGATTTATTATTTATCTAGCACTTAAGAGTGATCTAGATATATTTCTCTGCTGAGAGAATTTGACTCTCTCACACACATATACATATATATATTTTTTTTTCCTCTTTAAATGAACTAGGGTATTGAAGATGAGAACCAGAGAATTTTGCCTTTTATTCTTTGCTCTCATTTGCATTGCTTTCTTCACAACTTCATAGCAGAGTGCTGAGAAACAGTTTTGTCAAAGAAAAAGAATGCTTATTCTATAGTCAGGAACATATTGCTACATCTATGATGATTGCTACAATTATAATTTCAGGCAAAACACTAGATCTTCCTGGTTACCACTTTCCTCTTCTCTAAATGAGGGACTTGAACTACATAGTTCACTATGGTCCCTGCCAAATCTAGATCTATGATCCAATTTCTTTTATTTTTGAAAATTGTTTTATTTCAGTCTTAACATTTGAACAGTATTAGAAACAATCTCAACTTTCCTATATATTAACCTAACTGATGTGGGGCAAGTTGATCTTTTTTTGGCTCTGAGTTTCCACATCTGTAAAATAATATCTTATTTATTTCATGAATATCTATATGTTCATGGATTAAACCAATTTTATAACTTTTTGTATTTGAAATTATTTATCTCAATTATAACATGTATTCCATTTTCCTTGAAATTTGATAAATCTTGTATTAGAAGCATCTATGACATAAAAAACAAGAGTAAACTATATGCAGTAACTAACATATTTGCTCAATGATTTTTTTCTCACTCTTTTTAACTCATTTCAAAAATTCTGAAAATCCATCCTACTTGGAAGACTCATAGCTTCCCTTTGGATGGAATTATCAATTAGTAAGATCAATTCTAAAACTTTCTGAGGGCAACAGGACAAATAATCTCTTATTTGAGATTAAATGTGACTAGAGATTTACATGCTCTGAGAGAAGAAGAAATAAAACTAACCTTCAGTGTTGTGCCTTGAAACCTGAGGAGAGGAGAAAATTTCTTTGTCAGTTGTGTTAGGGAAAGTACATAGGGATATCAACCCAATGGTGGGTCTAAAAATAAAAACTCAGTCTATGTGGGCAGGGCAAAAATTGTATATGTAAAATCCTGACCTTCCCTGGCCTGCCACTGAAGGAACCTGAATTCTTTAAAAAAAAATCATGGAATATTTCTCTAAGCAAGTTTTCAAATACCTTTCAGTAGGTGTATGATGTAGACTACTCTACTATCAGACCTGGCCCAAAACTCTAGTTTTATTTACAAGGAAAAAAAAAACATTGGAGTTGCCTGTGATAAGGTATGGATTTCCATGTTTCATGGTCTATGTACTGTTGATGACTCAGAAAGGTATACAATGATTTCAGCAGTGCATGTATAGCTTAGGAAAGAAATCATTGCAAATTATAGGGAAAAGATATTGAAAATGGTATCAGGTCTGGGTAAAACGTGGATTTCCAACAAGGCTTTGATATATGCATGCAAATAGAATTTTTGTAGATATAGTAGATTGGTAATTTATATATGCAAATTATTTTGAATTACAATATTTTTCATTATTCTGGATATGTTTGAGTGACCTACAAAAAGTTCCTGTGTAAATACATTGCTAGTCTAGATAAATTCTCAAATATTCTTTTCTTCTTGTGTGTGTAGAATGAAATTGGAAGATCCTAAGCAGGGTAATTTTAAACAAGAAGGATGAAATAATTTTGCCTACCTGTTATAAAAATGGCAGAAGAAGGAATCTAAGTATGTTGTATAAGTTATTCCAGACTTGATTGTTAATTTGGAATATGCATGCATTTGCATCTTTTTTAAAATAAAATTTAGAAAAATGTGTACCTTGCTCATTTCTTCATTTTGTCATAGTAGATAAATTGAAGAATTTATGAACTACAGCATGTTTTTTTTCAGATTCAAGAAATGATTGTTTTGTACACTAAAGTTTCTCCAAAACATTAGGATACTCTTTTTATCCTTTAGCCCACAATAGTATGGTTTTATTAATGATAAATGAGTACACATTCACTACATTGCCAGCATTAGTATTCATGTATGAACCAAGACACTCTGTAAATGTCAAATGCAATAATTAGGATCATAAAAGTTCACAACAGTAATATTTGTTCCATCTAAACACCTATATAATGAAGGATATGTTTATAGGGATATTGATGTGCCATTGAAATCATTGTGAAAGGACCACTTTTTTAGAATCACTATAAAAACAGCATCTTCAATGGATATGAAGAATTTTGGAGCTGGAAGGAAATTTATACATCTGTTAACTTATTTAATTGACCTGATAACTCATTCTGTAGGAAGAGGTTCCTTTTATCAGTAACTTAGAACATCACAATTAGTCATTTAATTAGTTAAGAAGCATCTACTAAGAGCTTACTGCATACCAGATGCTTTTCTGGGTGTCAAGAATGCAAAGACAAAAATAAAATAGCCCATTCCTTCAAGAGGTTTACATTGGATTGTGAAAGAAAACATTCACAGAAAACATACAGGGTTTGGATAATGCTTGATATACGGGATAGAAGTCAATATCCAAAATGATTTTGACAAGATAAAACGTTGAACCCAATCTAATAGAAATGAAATCCATTGAAGTATAATACTTAGGTTCAACAGTCAAATATACAAATAGAAGGTAGAAGAGACTTAGATAAGAATATATCCAGAACAAAAGAGAAGTTTTTAGAAGACTTCAATCTTAACGTTAACAGTATTTTGGGGCAATCAAAGAAAGACTGGAATTCAAATGTAATCTAAGAAAAGGTTGAAAAAAGGTGTTTTTTTTCTCTTTTCCCTATTTTTAGATTTTCATCCCTTCAGGGTTTTCCTTAGATTTCCTGTTTTTATCCATCCTTCATATTCCAACTCTTTCTTTTACTGCTGACCATTCTCCTGTATGTATAATTTTGATCATTTTACTCAGTTTAAAAACTTTAGGGTCTCCCTATTGCCTAGTGAATAAATTTCACACTTCTTTGCCAAACATGCTATACCTGTTGTGCTCCTAAACTACTCCATATCCCCAGGTTTCTTTCATTCTACTTTCTTCCCCATACATTATGCTTCAATCAGAGTGGGCAACTATACTGGCTGTGCGCACTATGTGTATCCCTCATATCTCGCTTCTGTGAACATTGTTATACCTATACTGGGAATGCTCTCTCTCCCTCTCTGCATGTTGAACTCCTACTCATCCTTTTAAAACCTAACTCAAATGCCACTTCTTCCATACATTTGGTTCAGCAAATTATTTTCAAATTATTTTTAAAACTATATTCAAATTATTTCAAACTATTTTTTCAACAAATTACATAACACTGTGTTAGCATATGGAAATTTAGGCGAAAATAAAAAGAACTTGTTCTTTTAATATTTGAAAGGATATTCCAAGAAAGAGGAATAAGTCTTACATTGTTTGGCCCCACAAAGAAAGACAAGAAATAGTATGTAGGAAATGTAGAAAAATAAATGTACCTTTGAGGAAAGGGAGAGAAATTAAATTTCTTGTGTGAAAATGAAATGAATCAATGACAAGTACAATATTTTATTAAACACTATTATGTCCTAAAAAATATGGAAAGCTCTATACAAAAATCAAAATGAAAATCCTACCTTCAAGGAATCTATATTCTAAAAAGGAGGATACATATAGATCAATAGTGGTCAAGTATGATGATTTTAGTTAAGGGATTTATAGGCATGCTGATTTACAAAAGAAATGGATGTTTTTTGACATACCATTTTTAGAAGTAAAAGTTGATTAGACTTCTCAGGCAATAAGGTAGAAAGAGCAGGCATAGTAATAGATTAGGTGATGGCCAGGGTGAAGAAGACTGATTGGATGTGAGACTAGTTAGTATAGTAGATTCCAATCATTTAAGACAGCACAGTATTAGAATTAGAGCTCCAAACCAAAGTAGCTTTGGATTAGAGAGTACAGTGACAAGACAAAAAGAAATAAAAAAAGAGGTATGACCAAATCATGTTAATAGGCAAATGTGTTTCTATCATACAAATTGAGGATTTTTAATCAGCAGATGAGTGTGCATTTGCTTGCTTTGACAAAAGAAGAGTCTTCTTAGTAAGATAAGGGTTGAACTATAGGACCTTGAAGATCCTCTCAAACTCAAAGATTCTGTGAGTTTGCATTTGAAGCTCTGTCAGTATCTTCTATTCTTATTTCAAACTACTCTCAAATCTTCCATTTTTTAATCACAATTTACTTTCTATATCTTTCATTTCCTTATGATATAGGACTTTAGAATAGTGCCTTTGTCATCTATAAATATTGTTCCGCCAGCTCTAAAAAATAGTATCCTGTTTTCAATAGACTCTTAATAAATGATTTTAAATGGAATTTATTGTTGAAAATCATGAGGTTGGGAGAGCAGGTGCAACACTAGTATAACATTTCTTCTCCATGGGGGAATGAGAACAATCCTAGAAAATTCAACATTGAAAATGCATATAGGAGTGTAAGTTAATTTCCTCTTTTGCTAGGTACTTAATTTCTATAATAAATTTCACACTGCTTAAATGGTAGCATGGGGAATTTAGGTAATATTGGGGCAAAAAGTTTTCTTATTGTGAAGGTCATTAAAGTCACCAGAAATGCTTAAGGGTTTTCTTGTGCAATCTCTCCTGCAGATCTTAAATGAGAGGATAACTTCTTATCTGTCTAGGTGCTTTAAGGCTTGCTGCTACCTCAAGTTTGTGAGATGGATTAGATGACCTCTCCAAGGCCCTTCAAGCCCTAGGAGTCTCACTATGAATTTATGTGATTTCATTTTTCTCTCCGGTGATATTGGGCTTCATTACTGAAAGACAAGTCTTCTAAAGCAACAAATTCACTGGAAATCCTTCTGTCACTGCAAATGGCTTCTTAAGGAAAGAATTTCTAAATACAAGAAAATGTCATGTCTATCCTTGTTGGTGTGTTTCTTTTTTTTTTCAAGTTTTCTCAATTTTAGCCTAGTTTGTTGTTATATAATGTATATTTATCAAAGACTGTGAATTTTTTTGACTAGGATAAAATATATTATTTTTTGGTATTTAAAACCCTTTACAACCAGAGTCCAACATAAGATGCCAGTTCATTTATACATTCACATATTCCATGATCCAGTCACAGTACCCTTCTTGCTGTTCCTTACATACCACACATAATTGTTATTATTTAACATTCTTTATTTTAGTTTAAGTTCCAAATTCTCTTCCTCCCTCCTTCCCTTCCAACACTCATTGAGAAGTCAAGCAATATGATACCAATTATATATCTGAAATGATGTAAAACATAATTCCGTATTAGCCATAATCTGCAAAAAAGCCAGAAAAATAAAGAGAATTATACTTCAATTTGTACAAGGAGTTCATCCATTCTTTCATTGGAAGTGAATGGTATTTTTCATCACAAATATTTTTTTTTGCTTAATTGTAGTAAATTTATTTATTTTTAATACACATTGCTTTCTGAATCATGTTGAGAGAGAAAAATCAAAGTAAAATGGTAAAATTATGGGAAGAAAAAAAACAAAAAAGAAGTGAATATTGCATGTGTTGATTTATATTCAGTCTCCTTAGATATTTTCTGGATGTGCGTGGCATTTTTCCGTCCAAGGTCAATTGGGATTGATTTAAATCACTGAACCACTGAGAAGAATCAAGTCTTTCATACTTGATCATCACAATTCTTGTTGTTATTGTGTACAATATATTCCTGGTTCTGCTTGTTATGCTCAGCATCAGTTCATGTAATTCTTTCCATGTGTCTCTACAATAAATTTGTTCACCATTTTTATAGAACAATAATATCTCATTACTTTCATGTTCAGCCACATCTTGTTCAGCCATTTTCCAATTGATGGGCATCCACTCCTTTTCCCATTATTTGCTACCACAAAACAGTTACTAAAAAACATTTTGCACATGTGGGTTCTTTCCCCTCCTTTATTATTTCCTTGGGATACAGACCCAATAATGTCACTGCTGGGTCTAACTGTATGCACAGTTTTATAATGCTTTAGTTATAATTCCAGATTATTCTCCAGAATGGTTGGATTATTTAACAATTCCACCAACAATGCATTAGTATTCCAGTTTTCCCACATACCCTCCAACATTCATCATTATCTTTTCCTGTCATCTTAGCCAATCTGAGAGGTGTGAGGTGATACCTCAGAGCTGTTTTAATTTGCATTTCTGTAATCAGTTGTGATTTACAGCATCACAAATCTTTTGACATTTTCTTGGATTATCATATTTATCTTTGTAGCTAAGTCTTTCACAGTTGATAATTATTAACATATTGTTGATTGAGCAATCATTACAGTGATCTTCTGCATCTGATCACTTCCATTTGCATCAGTTAATAGATCTTCCTCCCTTTTTTCTTATGAAACCATGCCCCTTATTATTTCTTATAGCTCAATAGTACTCTGTCTCAATCATGTACCACAACTTATTGATCCATTCTTCATTTGATGGACAGCCCCTCCCTTTCTAATTATTTGCTAACTCAAAAAGCTTTGCAATAAAAATTTTAACATACATATAGGTCATTTTCATTTTTATTTAATCCCTTTGGGTTGAATACCAATCTGTCTTGCTGAGTCCAAATAGCTCTAAATTATTCTCTAGAATAGTTAGAATTCTATCAATACTTCATTAGTGTATACATTTTCCCTCACTTTTTCAAGCATTTATCATTTCTGATAGGTATGAGGTGGTACATCAAATTTGTCTTAATTTTCATTTCTCCAATCAATAATAATTGAGAAAATTTTCTTTCATATATACTTTTGATGTCTTTTGAAAACTACCTGTTCATATTCCTTGACAATTTATAAATTGGGGACTATTTAATTTAGTTCCTTTTATATTTAAGAAAAGAAATCTTTAGCAGAGAAATATAATTTATTTTTAATTATTGCAGTATTTATGGTCTCTTTTATAAAAGTATTTTTATGCATATCTTTTAATTAGCTCTATTTTTGCTTCTGCTTTGGCTTTGCCTGAGGACAATTTTTTTAAAAAGTTATATTGAAGCATAAAAGATCCTGCCCTAATCTTTTATTTGAATTCTGTATTTTTCTGTTTCAAGCATATATTTTGTAAATATTTTGTAAATTTCTAATCCATTCTGCTTTCTCCTTCCATTTTATTGGTGAGTTCATCCCATTCACATTCATAGCTATGATTATTTAATTCCCATTCACATTCATAGCTATGATTATTTAATTTCCCTCTACATTATTTTGTTGTGTTTATCCTCCTCTCCCTTTTTTTCTTGCTGCTCCTCAAAAATATGTTTTGCCTTTGAACACTGCCTCCCTTAATCTGCTCTTTCAATTGTCATCCTCCCTTTGTTTTATCCCTTTCCAAGGTCTGAAGCTTCTGCATTTTTTGTGCTTCCATTTTTCATAATAAATTTGTATGTGTGGGGAAATCTTAAGTTTTCTGTACTTTTAAAGTCATGTATTCTGGAGAAAGGTATGGTCAATGTACTCCCAGCCTGCACTCTTGTCTTTATCCAGGAATGACCCCTGTTCCTTCACAATTGCAAAGATGCAATATACACATTTTGGTCCTGAAATATAATTCCTAGTTCCTCTGCTCTCTTGCATTCATAAGTGCTATCATTCCCCTCTCCCCTGGAAATGTGAACCAGAAAAGTTTAGGGGAATAGAGTTACCAGTTAGCACCAAATGCACATAGTGTGAACAAAAGGTCTCTAATCTCTTTCTGATCAATTGTCTTATCCCCTTACAGTCTCTGGGCTAAAAGCTCCTGAAGCTGCTACTACTCCTGCTAAGCCAATGGTGCTGAGCCATGTATGTGCTGAGTTAGGCCCCACCTTAGTGTCACAGATCTCTCCTACTGACCTCCTATTTTGTGCTAGGCTAGAAAAAATGTATCATCTGAATTTTTAAGGGCTGTCTCTCCAAAATTCAATTTAAAGAAATTAAAAATTTTTTGGAATAGTATATTAGGAGAATTTAGTTAGATTGCTAATCTAATCTGCCACTTTGGCTTTGCTTCTGTCCTTCCCCTATAGTAGCTGTTTACTAAATGTTTGCCAAATGAATGAATGAATGAATGAATGCTCTGGATAATTCAGATTGGAACATTGTCTTCTGTGGGGAAAAGTAGGTTACAATCAGTGTGTGATTTGGGTTGGCTCTTCAGGTTATTTAATTTCCCTGGATAATTCTTCATCTTTTTACTTCAACTTGCATAAACAGCCCGAGGTAACATAAGCATTGCCTTCAGGAAAATAGAAAATATATTTTTTCCAGCACCTTCTGCTGCCCCATTTATAAAAAGAAAAGAAAACAAGGGGATGGTTTCTATGAGAACCCTACAAAAAGAAAGGAGAACAAATCTCATAAATTACGCTAACATAGTCTAATTTTGTTGCATTTGTTAATCACCAACATCCCATTTCAGTTCACAAGTTTTATTGAACTGATATTTTGGCAAGCTCATAACATTTTGGAATTTACTAAGTCCAGGCAGCCATGACTTGGTAATGAATCAGTAAACATTATAAGAGACTCATGAATATATGAATTTGTTAGAGTGATTTCTTTTACATAATAGCCATCTGAAGTAAATAGTAGCAGATAATTAGATTCTTTAACATGGTAAGTTTGTTGGTTGAGTATTTTAGGCTGCAACTTAGCAAAAATGACTTGTGACTTTTGGGTTAGTAGTTTGACATATTCTTCATAAGGCTATTTAGCTAGTAGTGGTGACAGAGAATTAGCATGTCACAAATAGAATCACAGAATTTCAGAGTCACAAGGAACTTGGGAGAACATCTAGCCCAATCTTAACAGAAATTTTCTTACAGGATACTCAAAAAATGGCTTTGTCCTGTGCTTGGAGTCATTCGGGGAGGGTAAGCCCTTTTCTTCCTGTAAAATCATTTTACTTTTGATTTGTTTTTGGCTTTTGTTTTCTTTATTTGAATGAACAAAAATTTCCTCCTTCCTCACTCCCAACTAAAAAAAAAGTGAAAACAAAATCAAAATTTCATATTAATTGTGCATAATCAAGCCAAACAATTTCTATATTCATTATATCCAAAAGTTATATTTCAGTATGCACCTCACATCTATAATTTCTCTTTCAGGGTGTAGGCAAGCAACTCCTGAAACAAGTATTTTATTACTTATCTTCTATAATCATGATTAGATGGTTGGTCATTAGATGGATCAGGTTCCTTAAATCTTTAAAGTTATTTTTCTTTATATTATTTTATTGCATAAATCATTTTACTGGTATTTTTCATTCTGAATCAGATCATATAAATATTACCTTTGAAACTGTAACCTTCAATATTTTTATGGCAAATAATATTTCATCAATTTCTATATCATAATTTGTTCAACTATTGCCCAGTTCAAGGATACTTACCTTATAAGACAGTTCTTTGTCATCATTTAGAGTGTGTATATATACATATATATGTAATGTGTATATATATATATACACACACACATACATATATATATATAATATATATATATATATATTTATATGATTCCTTTTTACTCTTTTTGTCATGTCATCTTTTTGGGGACTAGATATAGTACTTGTATTGATGGGTCAAAGGGAAATAACTGAATTGTTAGAAAATTGCATCACTACGTTGCCTCAATGAACATCAAGCCCTTTTGTTATAGCCATGAATTGTTCTAGGTTTTGCTCTCCAAATCTAAATAGAAATCCCATTCCTCCAGCTCTACAGAGCTGTTCCAATATATTTTAAGGCATCTATTTCTATGCTCAGTCTTTTTCACACTAACCGTCCTGTACAACTTGCATGTATGTGTGTGTGTGTGAAGTTACTTTAAGGTAAAAAATAGTGGTAGCATTTAGACATATCAGAGAATATTTTACACAAGAAATGGTATCTAAGTTGAACCATGAAGATGATGAAGAATCTGATGATGTATTTCTAGAAATGTCCTTCATTTTCCTGTTAAATATGAGATTGAGATCTAAACATTCCAAATTCCTCAAATCCCCAAATCCCAAATTTAATTTTTCTTCTCAAAACATTCCTGGACTGTAGTTGAAGTATTAAGATGGTTTGTGATGATCCTGGTAATAGCTAGAGTTTTATTTACTGAATATATTTGATATAGTATATTGTTTCCTCTCAGAATAGCTAAATCATCCTGTTTTTATTAGACAAGTGTGTATCTTTAATCATAGGAAACTATTAGTAAAATTTCATATGAAGGACTGTTAAATTTAGAATCTAGTTTAAGTTAAAATACACAGAGAAGAATGAAAGCCTAAATGCAGGCAGTTTTCAACTTGTACAAAGCCTTAATATATAATTAGACATCCATAAACAGTGAATGGACACCAGAACTTCTGTTCTTTACTTGATACTGCTTTTTAGAATTTCATTCTCCTGTTATCTTTTTCTAGTTACCAGTTCCTCCTTAGGATCGTATGTTCCACATTTAAGCCCCTAGAATTTACAACTGAAAAATGTTCTCCATACCCCCCCTTTATTTTAAACAGACAAAAGAATAGAGAAGCAGAAATGTCAGGTTATTTTGGAAATTCCAAATTTGGACTCAGGATGTTAATCAAGGTCTTCCAACTTTAAATTTCATGTTCTGTTCATCTTATTGGAATCTTAAATGCTTCAATGGCAAAGGCAAATTGAAAAGATGAGGAAATCTGATACTTCACACTTTCGTAGCTACCATTCCCTTGCCTTATTGTCTATAACTTCTATTTATTCATTCAACTCAATTCATCACCACCTCTCTTCCCTGTTCTTAGTTCCCATGAAGAGTATGGAATTAAACTCTATATTTTCTGCCACTTGTATAGTAGGTGATTGTCTTTGGAATCCTGCCAATTTATCACTGTTTTTACTTTGGCACCCAATGCTGATCATACTATTTCATACATGGGGAGATCAGGGCACAGTTACAGCCTTGGTTAGTACCTAATAAACTATGTAATGAAAAGCCCTTTAGGATCTTTGAGTATGTTTTTGATGGTAAAGATGTTATCTGACAGTGGTAATTAAATAACAGGTATCCACCAAATATGCGACTGATAACCCATATCTCTTATCTTTTATTATTTATGTTTTATTCAACCCTTTTGCACTGCAATCATTTGCTGACATATTCTCTGACCCCATATCCCACCACTGACAAGTCTGCACTTCTAGATATTTTATTTTTATAATAGCTTTTTATTTTTCAAAATACATTCAAAGATAGTTTTCAACTTTTATCCTTGCAAAACCTTGTATTCTAAATTTTCCTCTTCCCCTCTTTACTTCCCCCCCTCTCTAGACAACAAATAATCCAATATAGGTTAAACATGTGCAATTGTTCTAAGCATATTTCCACATTTATCATGCTGCACAAGAAAAATCAGATCAAATGGGAACAATGAGAGAAAAAACAAGCAAGCAAAGAACAATAACAACATATGAAAATATTATATTGTGATCTATATTCAGTCCCCATGGTCCTCTGTGTAAATGCAGATGACTCTCTACATCACAAGTCTATTGGAATTGGCCCTGAATCACCTAATTGTTAACAATAGACACATCCATCAGAGATGATCATCACATAATTTTGTTGCTGCTATATACACTGTTCTCTTAATTCTTCTCACTTCACTTAGCATCAGTTCATGTAAATCTCTCCAAGTCTTTATGAAATCAGCCACCTGATCTTTTCTTATAGAATAATAATATTCCATTACATTCAAATACCAAATTATTCAGTCATTCCTAAACTGTTGGGCCTCCCACTCAGTTCTCAGTTCTTTGCCACTACAAAAAGGGCTGTGTATATAATAATGATAATGATGATGATAATAATAATAATGTAAAACCAATCCAGCCCATGAAGTGACTATGACTTAGAGTGTGTGCAATGTATTCATATACATACATATAGACATCATAACCTAACACTCCCTAAGAAGAAGAGAGAAAATAATGTTCATCTTGTCAAATATTTTCTTAGATCTATATTGGTCATTAAAAATATTACAAATTTCACCCATATTTTTTCTTTTCTTAAAATTGTTTGGAATCATGCAAAAGAAGGGAAGGAGGTTATGCTAAAATATAGATTTTATCCTTTTACAACATATGAGGCTCAATTATATTCCCTACATAATTTTTAACAATTTCTGGATACCAAAAAATAATGATCAGATATTTTCATTGATTCTGACAGAATTATGTCTCAAGTTTAAAAAAAAAAGAGTAAGCAATAATATACATTTTCTTGCAGATTTTGCTGAACTGCCATCTTCTTTATTGAGCTCTTTAATTAAGATTTATGATGTTAGTAACCTGATTCATATTTTGAATGAATAAATACCTGAACTCTAATATTTTAAAACAAAGTTTATTATATAGTTCCCTGAATAATGAATATAGAGGAAGATGTATTAAGTAATAATTTTAATAAATAATAAAAGTATATGTGCATATGTATAAAAGCCAAAGTATCAAATAATGTAGAATAAAAAAATAAAAATCATGATCCTAAAATGAAGCAAAAAATATCTTAATTTGAATGCATACATTTTGGTAAAATCTTCTATCACTAGTGCCTTGATTTCAGAATAAAAATATTTTCCCTATTTGTCCTTAGAATCGGTTTATTAGGAACTCAGAGAGTCATTGTACAATTCCCCAAAATAGGTAGCTACATATGCATGCACACTTGTATGCACACACACACACACACACACACACAGAGTTCCTCTCTAGTTGTTTCACTTAGTTCCATCACCTTTAACACTACACTCAGCCACATTCACAGCTATTTGCCAAGCTCAGTTCAACTGTAAGATGCCAAGAACTCACGCCCTCAGAATTTGAAAGATTTAGGCTAAACAGGGGCCCATTTATCATTGTTGTAGAGCCCTGCCAGGGGATAAAAGGTGCTACAGGGAACTATAAGTCATGCAACAAATTAAAAGATGGCAAGCTCCATGGGTGTAGCCAGAAGGAGATTCAAAGCAAAGTGGCTTCAAACCAGGAGTTGAAGAAAACTTGATACAGAGATTCATTCTCCATCTGCGTCTGAGACTTTTTTCAGCAGGGCCCAGAAAGGATTCTGGCTGGTGTAGAGCCTTGATTTTCCTTGTTCGTTTTCTATCCAAATCAAGGGCCGTGGAATAGAATGTGATAAAGTAAACATTCCATGCAAGCCTCATGTTAGCCAGTGTGAAAATAGACTAGTCTTATCATCTGCTAATGATATAGTTGGCTGTGTTCAGTTCAAAAGAGTTGATGATTATTAAAGAGCTTTGGTGACTAGGAAAGGGATACATGCCTTTAGTACCTATAGACTAGCAGGCAGGAGCAGCCAGAAGGCTGACCTTCTGAATTGATTGGGTGCTTATACTAGGTCCTGCATCAATATAGTGAATACTGAGTGTGGATACCATCAGGCTACTCAAGTAGAGACAATTTCAACCTTACGAAAAAAGCAGATCAAAGTTTCCTTGCCTATCAGTAGTAGGGTTAATCAATGAATGGCTGCTGAATTTTCAGATTGAGATAAGAGAGACCCAATATCAAAAAAAAAAAAAAAAAGAATAGAGATTTGAATTCTCTTGGAAGTATAAAATAGGATCAAAAGTAAATAAATGTAAATATAGAGAACGTAATGATCATTTTAAGAAGGCATGAGGGATAATGACTAGGCTGATGTAGTATCTCTTACCTATATTCAGGTATCTATAAAGTATGTTTAAATTAAACCCAATTCTTCCACCACAGGCCGGAGGAGAAAGCTTGGTATAGTGAAAACAGGAAGAACTAAAAGTTTGGAAACCGGGGTTTGACAATTACTAGATATGTAAAAATGAAATATTTACTATGTCAGAGATTGTTTTCTTAGCCATTAAGGGGAAATAATATATGCTTTTATATGGGAGGAAAATACTTGACAAAATTTGATATGTTATTTTAACATAGTTTTATTAATAACATGAATATACTTCCAAACTTTAGCCACTTGACTACTAGGGTGAGTATACTTGCAATATTCCAAATCATTTTGAAATCTGCCTAAGTGAACTATAGTTAAAGTAGAAAATTCTATTGGAAAAATCATTGTAACCTATATTGCAAAGAAATACATATAATTGTTTCTAGATTACAGTGAAAACTTATGTCTAAATGCTGACATCCCAACTCAACAAATCCAATTTCTTCCTTTTGCCTCTGGGACAAAAATTAAGCTTTTCTATGTTAAAGCTACACTTCCTTAATCCAACCCATGTCTTTACTCTCGCTGAACATTACTTCCTTTCCATTGTTCTATGAATTAGTCAAAATGGTCTTCTCTTTCTTCTTCCTTTAGGAGACTCTACTTCTCATCTCTTTGTGTTTATACTGGCTGTCCCTAATACTTGAAATGCAATTCCTTCTTATTTTCACTACAAGAAGTGTCTTTAGGTTATACCACAAAAAAACTACTTTCTTCGTGAAGCAACTAAGAAAAAAGTGAATTCAAATTTGGTGTCAGATACTTTCTAGGCATGTGATCATAGACCAGTCATTTAACCATTATCATCCTTAGATTTTTCATTAGTAAAATGGGGTGAAAATAGTATTTATCTTCCAGAGTTGATAGGAAAGCAAATAAGATATTTGTAAAGCACTAGCCAAAACTAAAGTACTATATAAATGGTAGTTATTTTAAGCTATTATAATGAAGTCTCCCCTGATTCCCCCAACTATTAGTATCATTCCTTCTAAACTACTTTGGATTTAACTATTCTTTGTATGTGTGTATGTACACATATACATATATGTAGGTATATATGCACATAAATATGCACATATATTTATATAAAATGTATGCATGCATATATTACATGTATAAATATATACATATAGGTGAATATATATTCATGTTATATATTTAATATATGCATATGTAACATATACATATATAGCATATATTGTGTATGCATGTCTGTTTTGTGCATCATTTTCATTAGAGTAAAAGTACAGCAGGCATTGATTCGCTCTCATTTGTATCCTCATTATCTAGCATAGAATCTGGCATATAGCAAATGCTTAATAAAGACTTGCTGATTAATGATGGATTTAGATCCCAGAAAAATCCCAATGTATTAAAAATACTTTATTTAAAATAATCCTTTATACTGTTAATAATAATCTTATTTATAAAAAACCCCTTATACTTGTATTGGATAATACAATTAATGAGGTTCTTTACATTAGTATGTTCGCTCCTTGAAGATAGGAACTATTTTCATGTTTTTGTTTTTATTATTTATTCATTTGTTTGTTTATTTGGTAATGCCAGGGTTAAGTATTGGACCTGATAGAGAAAATTGTTAATAAATGTTTGCTGATTCATTGATTTGTCCACTGGAAAGCACTTGAATATTTAGAAGTATCTATTGCAGTTTTCTCTTATAGGCCAAACATCCGTTCTTTATGTACCTAATTCTCACAGAATTGATTGTAAGCTCCTTGAAGGCAGATGATGTATGCCTTTTTAATCATGAATCAATCTCACAAACCTTGTATAATGATTGGGGAAAAAATAAGTGCTTAATTCAGGCTTAGGGACTGATAGTTCTCTCAACAACTCTTTTATTTTGTAGATAATGAAAATGAAATCCAAAAGACTTATGTGTTATATCTTAAGTCTTTGAGCAGTTAACGGCCAAAGTTTAGTCTACAAATAAGCTCTTTTGACTCATCATTCACTGTTCAACAAGCTGTAGATTCTAAACCCATTGTTTGAATTTTTTCTTGTATCTATCCCCAGCATCTAATACTCTTCTTTGCACATAAAGGAGTCCTTCATGTCTCTTGAATTGAATTGAATAAGAATACATAGGGAGAACAGCTAGATTGTACATAAAAACTATTTAGCTGACAAGGCAGACTATAGAACCCATTCATGCAGATTATAAAAAGTGGACTCCACTAAATGACTTCTTTTCCCCACAGATTTGAAGTAGACAGTTATATTTCCTAGAGTCTAGTTCTAATTTCTTAAAACAGGTTTCATTCAGCACATGTACAGGTTTACCAACTTAAAAGCAGATGCCTTCTGAAAAATTCATTAAACCCCCAAATATGCAAGAGGCTTTGGAGAGAAGCTGTCATGATAAGCTATCATAACCTGTCATCCAGTCAACAAAAGCCCTAAACTGTGTTTGAGTAACTGCTGTGTTACTAAGAAAATGGATGACCTTGGAAGCCTTGACTTCATTATTTGTGTACAAGTTTTCCCATCTGTAAAATGTCATCTCTAACTCACAAGGTGGTGCAGGTAGAAATGAGATGCTGGATGTTAAAGCATTTTTGGAAAGGTAGATGTGGCAAATGTGCAAGACAAAGTCTTTATTATATATGGGTATTTTTTGCCTATATTGACCAAAAAACTTGTTTTTAAAAATAAAGCAATCTTTGACAGCACCAGCAGTTTCCTCATTTACATATGTGACTGAAACTGAGCCCCAAAGTAAATGCCACATGAATTAGAAGAATGTTATGGTATAACTGGCAAAAAGTATTGAAAGAACTATAATGATATAATGATCACCATAGTGCATGATAGTTTTTTCATTATACAAAGTATTATTATGGTGTGTCAAACAGTTATCCAAACCATTATGATTTCATAAGACATTTTGATTTGAATTACATTCATTCAGAGCTCTGTGATTTGGGGGTTCATGCAAAGTTTATCTCCAGTGTTCCATTTTCTTTTGTAAAATAGACCCTTTGAATCACTCAGTTTCTGGAGTTTAAATTTAACCCTAGAGGGAAATATGCAATATTTTAGTCTAGCCTATTTTTCCTGAATCTCTGAACCATTAAGAGCCAGAACTGACAGCATAGGCAAAAGCAGTCCCAGGATAGCTCTGTAATTCATACCTCTGATTTATTCAATTCAACAGGAATAAGAGGATACAATATGGCTGAATAGCTGCCCTCTGAGAAACCTACAAGAGTGGAACCAATAGTACTTGATTTAAGTAATAAAATATAGTTCTTAAGCACACAGTAAATTAAAGAGCCAGAAAATGCTATTCTAATTACTTGGCTTAAACAGAAGTATGGTATTTGTGTGGCACATTATTCAATTCTATGCAGATGTGCTCCTTTGGAAACATTTTCCTCTCCAAGGAGTATTTGGCCAGTGCAATATATTTGTGTTTGTGAGATTGGCTTTGGCTATATCTTTACTGGCCAAGATTAAAGCACACATAGACATACATACTTAAGCATTTATATATGCAGGTTTATTTGTATACACATATCACACATCTGTAAAATATATTTATTTATATAAATTTTGTATTACTATGACTTATATTAATTCTACTCATATCTGTTTTGTTTAGCTCTTGTAACTAAAAACTTCTTGAGGGAAAGGATTATATCTAATTGATGTATTGAGTTAAGGATATCATTTAGCACAGAGATTCTGAATGAATATAGACAAAATAAACATTAGAATAGTGAATTCATTTCCTATTTTCCTAAGTTCTCCATTTTTGATATCATTTCCAATAGCCCAGAAACATGTTCATTAAAGTCCTCAAACATGATAAGAATGGGAAAGTGAAGAGACAACATACAAGTAAACAATCTGTAATATCTGATTGGTGATGAATAGAATGAAATGAAGAACCTTAAAATGAAAATCAAATTATATAACTTGGAAATGATTTCAGAGACAATTTAAGCCGCTCCTCCTTCATTAATTTACATATAAAGAAAATAAGGCTTGTTAAGCATATTATCCAAGGTCACATCAATATTGCAAGTTAAAGGTGGGGTTTCAACTTAGGTCTTCATACTTTATAACCAATGATCTTTCCACTGTACCAAATTTTCTCCTCCAATCAGGTATCATAGAAATTCCACTAGATATCTCTTAGAAATTGTGAGGAATTAAGTAATTGCAGAACACTGATATCTATACTACTAGGGACTACAATTGATTGGGAGGAATAGGGAGAGAGGAAAGACAAAAACAAGAAAGAATTAGTATGATATGGTAAAGGGGGAACGATCTCCTATATTCCTGAAATTGTTAATTTGGATTAAATTTAGGAGTGTATTGTGCGTAGATTTTATTTTTTGCTTGGAAAGCTAATTGGTAAAATTTAGCAGCACACTCTTGAATCCAGTGCTTTTGGAAAAGAAAAAAAAAAAAGATGAATCAGAGCCTGGTCTATTTTGCTAATAGATATGGACTGAAAGTTTGTTTCATTGTGCAGAACTAAGGTGAAATCTAATTAACATAGTTAGGAGTGCTGAAAACTACTTTGTATCATTAAGAGGTTTAAATAACCTCTTAGGAGAGTATAATTATAATTGCAAGTTAAATTAATGACTTTCCATATTTTTTTCTTTTTTTGTTGTTAATACATGTTTCTGAGTCTTTTGCCTTTTCTTTTAAGAGTAGAAAATAAATATCTGTTCTGATTTGTTTTACAATATACATTTAATCCTCTTTTGTTCTAAGCATATACTTGCCACCTTTGGGAAAAACAATAAATGATACAAAAAAATTAATTTTAAGTAATTTTTTTTACTTAAATCCTGAGATAGAAGCTTTTATAAGTAGAAGAAAGGAGAACCTAATCCAGTTCTTTAGAGGGTATATTCCTCTCTATCCTAAACATTGTCTGGATAACTTATATTAGTCCATAATAATGACTATACAATTTTAGATTACTTCCAGTTCAGAATTTTTGTGATTCTACAAGATAAAGTTGCTGACAAGACTATACGATGATCAATTTTGATGGAAATGGTTCTCTTTAACAATGATGTGATTCAAACCAGTTCCTATTGTTCAGCGATGAACATAGTCATATACGTCCAGAGAGAGGCCTGTGGGAACTGAGTGTGAACCACAACACAGCATTTTAACGCTTTCTGTGAATATTTCCATGCATTTTGTTTTCCTTCTTAGGTTGTTTTTTTCTTCTTCTCTTTCTAGATCTGATGTTTCTTGTGCAGTAAGATAACTGTATAGATATGTATACATGTATTGTATTTGTCATATAATTTATCCTATTTAGCATGTATTAGATTACCTGTCATCTACGGGTGAGGGGTGGGGGGAAGGAGGGGAAAAGCTTAGGAAAAAAAAAGTTTTTTGCAAAGGTCAATGTAGAAAAATCACTCATATGTTTTGTAAATAAAAAGCTTTATTAAAAGAAAAAAAGATAAAGTTGCTGATTTCTCTAAACATACTGACTTTTCATGATTTTAATATGTTTCGTCCAACTGCAGTTACATAATGGTGTTTCTTCATCTTAGTACCCCAAAGACAAAACTGAGAGTCACAGGTAATATTATTATAGAGGAAAATTTAGTCTTGGATTCTGGAGGATGGGCAAAAAGCTATGCATAAATAGAATGGGCTGTATTGGAGGCTGCCATGCTCCAGATTAACAACTTTTCAGGAATAATATAGAAAATTGTATTTTTTTGATGTTGATTGGACAGGTGAATTTTGAGTTTTTGTTCAGGTTTCCTCCCACTATTTGACAATCTCTGATCTCAGTTTAATGGGGGGTATGGAGAACATGAAAAAAATTCTGAATAATCAAGATATATAGATAGTTATTGGGGATAATCAATGAAGGATATATAGTATCAAAAGAGATCAGGAAAAGCTTCTTTGAATATGTGGAATCAGGGACAGCTAGGTGGCGCAGTGGATAGAGTACCAGCCCTGAAGTCAGGAGGACCTGAGTTCAAATCTGGTCTCAGACACTTCCTAGCTGTGTGACCCTGGGCAAGTCACTTAACCCCAATTGCCTCAGCAAAAAGCAAAAAAAAAAAAAAAAAAAAAAAAAGAATATGTGGA
>JAJPUD010001007.1:394230-419497 GCA_023553655.1 Myrmecobius fasciatus | reverse complement strand
CTCTCTCTCTCTCTCTCTCTCTCTCTCTCTCTCTCTCTCTCTCTCTCCCTCTCTCTCTCTCTCCCTCCTTCCTTCTATTTTTCCCTCCCTCCCCCTCTGTCTCCCTTCCTCTCCCTCTTTTCCCCCTCCTTCTCCTTTCCCTTCTTCCCTCTCTTTGTAGTACAGGATTTTTTTTTATCCATTAGTTTATGGAAGCTAGTTCTGATATATAATTCTAGCCATATCGTTATATATTAGTAAGTGCTAAATTTTTGCACAGAAGAACTCATTAACCAACAGGTATTTACTAAATACCTACTATGTGGCAGGCACTATATAATGTACTACATAAATCTTATGATGTCTCTGCCCAATCTACGGCAATCACTAAGTCCAAATCTCTTAGCAAAACATTTATGAAATTTCTGATAACTACGACCTAGTCCTAAATTGCTGTTACAAATTCCTTTGTTTCTACGAGGAATTCTACAAAGAATTCCATAAGACCCTATAATTTATTCAATACTTCGTTATAATCATATAATTGCTTATATTATACATAGATATTACACAAGAAATCTTGTGCATTATACTTGGATATTGTCAATTTTAGATGTTGAATCAGAAGTGAACTAATATTGATTATACTTACTGTTGCTTTTGGAAGTTGTGTTTTTAGTATGTCTATAACTTATTATTGTCATCCTCATTACCATTTCATCATCATTTTAACCATTATTTATTTGTATTATTCTAAATATTATATTTTATCAATGAATAAACCAACACACATGGGGAAAGGACTTGGCTTTCTTGCTTTTCTCCTTACCAATGTCTTTGCATCTCCCAGATATATGCATACACACTGGCTGATCCCCTTATTTGGAATGTACTTTTCTTTACCTCTGACATATATCTTCCTTGTAATCCTCTGAGACTCTTACCACCTCTTATTATTGCTTTGTAAATCAGTATTGATTTCATTAGTACTCCCATACATTAGCATCTTCATCATTCTATTCATTATTATTATTTTACCACTTCATTATTTCACAAATGTGGAAACGCTAATACCTCCTTTTGTAGAAGTCATTTTCTGGTCCCTATTAGCAAGAGTGCTTTACTTTGGATATTAACTTTCATTTACATTTTTAATAATATCTTTGATATATGTAGTTGTTTCTGTTCTGCCTCCTCTTTTCTCCTGGGTGTTCCTTCACAGGATGGGTCATGACTTGTTTTCTTTGTCTGTCCAGATCTTAGTATAGTACCTAGCACAAGCATCTGCCCTTAATAAATGCTTGTTGAATGATGCAGACATCAACTGTCAGAACTAAGATTTGAAATTATGTTTTTATTCATTTCAAATCCTGTCTATCCCTCAGTGACATATATGCATATCTACTTTTTAATTCCTCTCAAGTGACAATAGAGAGTGAATCAGGAGATAAATTTTGAATTGGAAACAATTTCTATTTTGCAGCAGAAGTTATTACTTACTAACAGTTATAGTTGTAGGTTGTTTTGTTCAGAATCTCTAGTCAGTTGTAACAGTTGAGAGCTTTATAAACCTACAACTTCCAAAAAAATTCACTGAATACATGTAGTTCATTTCCCTATGTTTGAGTGAGATATAAGGATTAAATGAGATATAGTCCTTGACCATATGGAACTCATAATTTTGTAAGAAAATGGGATGCATTCCCATATAACCACAATGCAAAATGATACCAGAATATTTGTGGGGGAAGAAGCCTCAGTCATTTATGTAGTTCACTAATGTTCATTTAATGGCATAAAAAAGCAAAAAGGTCAATGCTTCCAAAGGGGAGAATAGGAAAGGTGTCTCTCTTTATTATAAAGAGCCTCTAAACTGCTGGAAGGCTCTCACCAATGATGCCTTTTACTACTATAATCAGACATAGGGTTTGATGACTAATGAATACTGTAGCTAATGCTTAGGAACACAAAAGAACCATAGATCCTGGTTTCTATTTGTCTGAGCTGTGCATTTATTTAATCTGCAATTTGACATAGTTTATTTAAAATAGCATAGTTTCCCTGTGACCTCTACTTTTAAAAGAATGCCATGGCATGTTCTCCCCTTTTGTCTTTTCCTAATCCTGTCTTTAGTAATCTCCAAGCTGGTTTGAACACTAGTTGGGAATCTCAGTCTCATAGAATTTCTGAATTGGAAGGGGTCCCATTGACCCTCAAATCTAGCCCAAATTTTAAAAAAAAAATCCTTTTTCCATACCATTCCTCCCCAAATTCATCTAGCCAGTACAGAAATGTTTACTCTGGAAGCAACTTTTTTTCTATTTTAGGATAGCTCTTATGTTTAGGAGATTTTTTCTGCTATCCAATCAAAATTTGTTCCCTGTAATTTTCACTTATTGCTTTCATTTCTACCCACTGGGGCCAAACAGAAAAAGTCTAATCTCTCTTCCTTGGAACAGTTCCTTATATACTTGAGTACAGCTCTTACTTCCCATTCCCTTAGTCTTTTCTAGACAAAACTTTCCCAATTCTTTCTTAATTGCCAACCTCTTTATGCTTCTCAGCTTAGTAATATTTTCCCCCTAAAGTCTGGTATCCACAACTGCATACAATGCCTGTGATGAGTTCTGATCAGGCCAAAACTATCAATAAACAGCCAAATATCAATAAACCAACAGACATATATTAAATGCTTATCTGACGCTGTACCAGACATTGAAATAAGTATTCAGGATATAAAGAAAAGTTAAAATTACTCCCTGCTCATATAAAGCTTACATTCTAAGGGAGGCAATGACATACATTATTCAGAATATTTGAGATATATACTAATTAAATAGAAGGTAATATGAGTGGATGTCATGAGTAGCTGGGGAGACCTGGAGAAGTCTCCTGGCGAATAGAACATTTTAACTGAGTATTTGACAAGTAAGCTCTTCTAACAGGGGAAGTTTGGGAGAAGGCATTCAATGTTGGAATAGAGGAAGCTAGGTAGCACAGTAGAGTGAGCAATGGAACTGCTACAGAAAAACCTGAGTTTAAATACATCCCCATATCCTACGCAGATATTTAAGTTCTATTCAACTCAGTTTCTTCTTTGATAAAATGTAAGACAGTAATAACTCACAATTTTCAGAATTGTTTTGAGTATCACATGAGATAGTTTCCTTTTAAATTTTTTTAAAGCTTTTTATTTACAAAACATATGCATGGGTAATTTTCCAACAATGACATTTGGAAAACTTTCTGTTCCAAATTTTTCCCTCGTTCCCCCCTCCCCTCCCCTAGATGACAGATAGTCCAATACATGTTAAATATGTTAAAATACATGATAAATTCAATATATGTATACATATTTATACACTTACCTTGCTGCACAAGAAAAATCAGATCTAGAAAGAAAAAAACCTGAGAAGGAAAACAAAATGCAAACAAACAACAAAAGAAAGCGTGAAAATATGTTGTGGTCCATACTCAGTTCCCACAGGCCTCTCTGTGGGCGTATATGGCTTTCTTTATTACTGAACAATTGGAAATAGTTTTAATCATCTCATTATTGAAGAGAGCTATGTCCATCAGAATTGATGATCATATACTCTTGTTGTTGTCTTGTATAATGACCTCCTGATTCTGCTCATTTCAATTAGCATCAGTTCATGTAAGTCTCTCCAGGCCTCTCTGAAATCATTCTGCTGGTAGTTTCTTACAGAACAATAATATTCTATAACATTCATATACCATAATTTATTCAGCCACTCTCCAATTGATCGGCATCCATTCAGTTTCTAGTTCCTTGCTGCTACAAACATTTTTGCACATGTGATTCTCTTTCCTTCCTTTGAGATCTGTTTGGGATATAAGCCCAATAGAAACACTGCTGGGTCAAAGGGTATGCACAGTGTTTTTAAAAAATTAATTAAAGCTTTTTATTTGTATAACATATGTATGGGTAGTTCCTCAGCATTGATCTTTACAAAGCTTTCCATTACAAATTTTATCCCCAGTCCCCTCCCCTCTCCTAGATGGCAGGAAGTCCACTACGTGTTATTAATATTAAAATACTTGACAAGTTGTGCATGAAAAATCCTATCTACAAAAAAAATCAGAGAAATGAAACACAATGCAAGCAAACATCAATAGAGAGCATGAAAACGTTACATTGTGGTCCATATTTCATTTCCCTCTCTCTGTGTGTATATGGTTTTCTTCACTGAACAATTGGAACTAGTTTGAGACAATTCTTTGTTTCAGAGAGCCATGTCCATCAGAATTGATCATCATGTTATATTGTTGTTGCTGTGTATAATGATCTCCTGGTTCTGCTCGTTTCACTCAGCATCAGTTCATGCAAGTCTCTCCAGGCCTCTCTGAAATCATCCTGCTGGTCGTTTCTTACAGAGCAATAATATTCCATAACATTCACATACCATAATTTATTCAGCCATTCTCCAATTGATGGTCATCCATTCAGTTTCCAGTTTCTAGCCACTACAAAAAGGACTGTCACAAATATTCTTGCACATGTCGGTCCCTTTCCCTCCTCTAAGATCTCTTTGGGATATAGGCCCAATAGAAACACTGCTGGGTCAAAGGGTATGCACAGTTTGATAACTTTTTGAGCATAGCTCCAAATTACTCTCCAGAATGGTTGGATCCATTCACAGTTCCACCAACAACGTATTAGTACCCCAGTTTTCCCACATCCCATCCAACATTCATCGTTATCTTTTCCTGTCATTTTAGCCAATCTGACAGGTGTGTAGTGGTATCTCAGAGTTGTCTTAATTTGCATTTCTCTGATCAATAGTGATTTGGAGCATCTTTTCATATGACTAGAGATGGTTTTAATTTCATCATCTGAAAATTGTCTGTTCATATCCCTTGACCACTTATCTATTGAAGAGAGGCTTGAATTCTTATAAATATGAGACAATTCTCTGTATATTTTAGAAATGAGGCCTTTATCAGAACCATTAAATGTAAAAATGATTTCCCAATTTGATGCTTCCCTCCTAATCTTGTCTGCATTAGTTTTATTTGTACAGAAACTTTTTAACTTAATATAATCAAAATTATCTATCTGGTGTTCAATTAGGAGTTCCAGATCTTCTTTGGACATAAATTTATTCCATCTCCACAGGTCTGAGACATAAATAATACTACGTTCCTCTAATTTACTTATAATATCACTCTTTATATCTAGATCATGGACCCATTTAGATCTTATTTTGGTATGTGGTGTTAGGTGTGGGTCAAGCCCTAATTTCTTCCACACTAGTTTCCAATTTTCCCAGCAGTTTTTGCAGAATAGCGAGTACTTATCCCAAAAGCTGGGGTCTTTGGGTTTATCAAACACTAAATTGATAAGGTTATTGCCTAGATTGTCCTGATAGCCTATTCTATGCCACTGATCGACTGCTCTATTTCGTAGCCAGTACCAAACGGTTTTGATGACCGCTGCTTTATAATATAGTTTTAGATCTGGTACAGCAAGGCCACCTTCATCTGCCTTTTTTTTTCATTAATTCCCTTGAAATTCTTGGCCTTTTGTTCTTCCAAATGAACTTTGCTACTATTTTTTCTAGATCTGTAAAATAATTTCTTGGGAGTTTGATTGGTATGGCACTAAATAAGTAAATTAGTTTGGGTAGTATTGTCAAATTTTATTTTTTATCATATTTTATTATATTCGCACAGCCTACCCATGAGCACTTAATGTTTTTCCAATTAATTAGGTCTGATCTTATTTGTGTGGAAAGTGTTTTGTAGTTTAGTTCATATAGTTTCTGACTTTTCCTTGGCAGATATATTCCCAAATATTTTATACTATCATCTGTTATTTGGAATGGAATTTCTTTTTGTATCTCTTGCTGCTGAACTTTGTTGGTAATATATAAAAATGCTGATGATTTATGTGGATTTATTTTGAATCCTACAACTTTACTAAAGTTGTGAATTGTTTCTAGTAGTTTTTTAGATGAATCTCCAGGGTTCTCTAAGTATACCATCATGTTATCTGCAAAGAGTGATAATTTGGTTTCTTCATTACCTACTCTAATTCCTTTTATCTCTTTTTCTTCTCTTATTGCCAAAGCTAACATTTCTAATACAATATTAAATAGTAATGGTGACAGTGGGCAGCCTTGTTTCACTCCTGATATTATTGGGAATGGTTTTAGTTTGTCTCCATTACATATGATGCTTGCTGATGGTTTTAAGTAGATACTACTAATCATTTTAAGGAAAAGCCCATTTATTCCTATACTCTCTAGTGTTTTTAATAGGAATGGGTGTTGGATTTTATCAAATGCTTTTTCTGCATCTATTGAGATAATCACATGGTTTTGGTTAGTTTGGTTATTAATATAATTAATTATGCTGATAGTTTTCCTAATATTGAACCAGCCCTGCATTCCTGGTATAAATCTTACTTGGTCATAGTGTACTATCCTGGGGATGATTTTCTGTAATCTCATTGCTAATATCTTATTTAAAATTTTTGTAGCAATATTCATTAGGGAGATTGGTCTATAGTTTTCTTTCTCTGTTTTCACCCTACCTGGTTTAGCTATCAACACCATATCGGTCTCATAGAAGGAATTTGTTAGTATACCTTCTGTCCCTATTTTCTCAACTAGTTTGTATAGTATTTGAATTAATTGTTCTTTGAATGTTTGGTAGAATTCACATGTAAATCCATTTGGCCCTGGAAATTTTTTCTTAGGGAATTGGTTAATAGCTTGTTCTATTTCTTTTTCTCATATGGGGCTATTTAAATAATTTATTTCCTCATCTGTTAACCTGGGCAATCTATATTTTTGTAGATATTCCTCCATTTCATATAGATTATCAAACTTACTGGCATAAAGTTGGTCAAAGTAACTCCTAATTATTGCTCTGATTTCCTCTTCATTGGAGGAAAGTTCTCCCTTATCATTCTTGAGACTAACAATTTGATTTTCCTCTTTCCTTTTTCTTATCAAATTAACTAAAGGCTTATCTATTGTGTTGGTTTTTTCATAAAACCAACTCTTAGTTTTATTTATTAATTCAATAGTTTTCTTATTTTCAATTTTATTAATTTCCCCTTTTATTTTTAGAATTTCCAATTTGGTATGTAATTGAGGGTTTTTAATTTGTTCTTTTTCAAGTTTTTTTTAATAATAAGCCCAATTCGTTGATCTTTTCTTTCTCTATTTTATGCAAGTAAGCATCTAGAGATATAGAATTGCCCCTTATAACCGCTTTTGCTATATCCCACAAATTTTGGTATGTTTTCTCATTATTGTCATTCTCCTGGATGAAATTATTGATTGTGTCTATGATTTGCTCTTTCACCCATTGCTTCTTCAGGATTAGATTATTTAATTTCCAATTAACTTTTGTGCTATTTTTTCCTGGCCTTATATTGCATGTGATTTTTATTGCATCATGATCTGAAAAAGATGCATTTACTATTTCTGCCTTTCTGCATTTGATTTTGAGGTTTTTATGCCATAATTTATGGTCAATTTTTGTATAACTTCCATGGACAGCTGAGAAAAAAGTAAACTCCCTACTGTCTCCATTCAATTTTTCTCCATAGATCTATCATATCTAACTTTTCTAGCAATTAGTTTACCTCCCTAGTTTCTTTCTTATTTATTTTGTGGTTTGATTTATCTAATTGTGAGAGAGCAAGATTTAGATCCCCCACTAGTATTGTTTGGCTGTCTATTTCTTCTTACATCTCTCTCAATTTCTCCCCTAGGAATTTGGATGCTATTGCACTTGGTCCATATATATTTAGTATTGATATTACTAAATTATCTATGGTACCCTTTAATAAAATATAGTTTCCTTCTTTATGTCTTTTGATTAGATCTATTTTGGCTTTTACTTGATCTGAGGTAAGGATTGCTACCCCTGCTTTTTTGTGTTCACCTGAAGCATAATAGGTTTTGCTCCAGCCTTTTACCTTCATCCTATATGTGTAACTATGTTTTAGATGTGTTTCTTGTAGGCAACATATTGTGGGATTCTGGTTTTTAATCCAGTCTGATATCCCCTTCTGCTTTATGGGAGAGTTCATCCCATTCACATTCACAGTTAGAATAACTAATTCTTTATTTCCTGCCATCTTATTTACCCGTTATGTTTTCCCCTTTCCTTTCCCTTTTCTCCCTTCCTCCCTCCTTTGCTTTTGATGACCCCCTCCCGCAAACAATACTCCACCCTTTAGATCCCCTCCCCCTGTTTTTACTCCTTTCCCCTGATTCTTCTATTTTCCCTTCTATTTCTTTATCCCTTTATTTTTCTCCTTTCCCTCTCACTTCCTTCTAGCAACAGACAAGTTTCTCTGTGAAATCAAATGTCTGATATACACTTTTAGAGCCCAAACTGATGAAAGATTTACACAGTGGTTATCCCCTTCCTTTCTTTCTCTCAATTATATTAGGTTTTCTTTGCCTCTTCAAGTGATTTTACCTTGTTTTTACCTCCTTTTTTAAAAATCTTATTTGACCACATTTTACCTCTTTTCCCTAGTAGGATAACCTTCCCCCCCCCAGTTTTCTTTTTCATATTATCAAAGTAATATCTAGTTAATTATACCCCCAAACTTTAAGTATCCCCATAGCAGAAATAAAGTTCTCAAGAGTCCTTTCCTTTTTAGCTTTTTATGCTTCTCTTGAGTTCTGTGTTTGGATATCAAATTTTTTGTTCATATCTGGTCTTTTCATTAAAAATAGGTGAAATTCACCTATATCATTAAATGACTATCTTCTTCTGTGGAGGATGATGCTCATTCTAGCTGGATAGGTTATTCTTGGCTGTAATCCAAGTTCCTTTGCCTTTCGGGAATATCTGATTCCTGGCCCTTTGATCCTTCAATGTGGAGGCTGACAGATCGTGTGTGATTCTAATTATAGATCCTTGGTATTTGAATTGTTTCTTTCTAGCTGCCAGCAAAATCTTTTCCTTGTTGCGATAGTCCTGAAATTTCGCCATGATATTCCTTGGGGTTTTAATTTTAGGGTCTCTTTCAGGAGGTGATTGGTGAATTCTTTCAATGGTGATTTTGACTTCTGATTCTACAACCTCAGGGCAGTTTTCTTTCACTATTTCCTGGAAGATAGTATTTAGATTCTTTTTTTCATCTTGGCTTTCAGGAAGTCCAATAATCCTTAGTTTGTCTCTCCTAGATCTATTTTCCAAGTAAGTTGTTTTTCCTAGGAGATATTTCATATTTACTTCTATTTTTTTTCATTTTTTGTTTTTGTTTGACTGATTCTTGAAATCTTATTGAGTCATTCACTTGCATTTGTTCAATTCTTATTTTTAAAGTGTTGTTTTCTTCAGTTACCTTTTTTAGCTCTTTTTGTAAGTGGCCAATTGAATTTTTTTGTTCATTGCATTCTTTTTCCACTTAACTAATTTTATTTTTCAATACATTGGTATCTTTTAAATATCTCTTTTGCAGGGCATCATGTCCTTCTGGCACTGATTTCAATTTATTTTCACATTTATCCTCCAGCTCTCTTTTGAGATTCTTTATGCAATCTTCCAGAAAGGCCTTTTGAAAAGGGGACCAGTGATGGTCCTTGCTGACTTCCTCTGGAGTTTTGTCTGAATGAACCTCAGGATCTGCCCTTCTTTCTCTCGATAGAAGCTGTCTATGATGAGAGCTCTCTTTTGCTTCTTCATTTTTTTAGACAGTGTCTCTTTAAGGTTAGAAAAGTGGTGGCTGTGGTAATTTGCCCTGGGGCAATCCGGCAAATCAACTTAAGGTGCTGTGCCAGTGGGGGCTAGGACTAAGTCCGAATTACTCCTTAAACAAGGTAAGTCTGCCAGAACACCTGCCCCCAGTCAGGGCAGAGTGTCCTGAGTACCTCAGATAAACTCCAGGTGTTTGGAGTTTGGAGTTCCTGCCAGGATTAGCTGAGTCCCACCCTCACTTCCAGCCTGTACTGAGTCCACTGTTTATCTGATATAAAGACCTGATATAAAGTTCTTCAGAGGTAACTGGAAGCAGTGTCCAAATATTTCTGGATTCATTGACTTGAAGATCAGTTCAGAGGCTTATTTTATTGTTGATTTGAGAGAGGATCAGAGGAGGTCACTGAGAGTCACGTTTTTCTCTCCAATCTGAGGGGTGTGTAGTGGTGTCTCAGTGTTGTCTTAATTTGCATTTCTCTGATCAATAGTGATTTGGAGCACCTTTTCATAGACTAGAAATAGTTTCAGTTTCTTCATCTGAAACTTGTCTGTTCATATCCTTTGGCCATTAATATAACGTTTCTAAAGAACTTTGTAAATTAAAAAAAAACTACACTAAACATATGTTTTTATTGTTGTTCAATTGTCACTGAGTTTTTGTGATTTCCTGTACCAGATTCTCCATGGGATTTTCTCAGCAAAGATACCAGAGCAGTATATCATTTCCTTCTTCGCTGATTAAGCTAAGCAGATATTAAGTTATTTGCCCAGGATCACACAGTTGAGATCAGTTTGGAACTCAGCTTTCCTGACTATTGGATCAATACTCTCTCCAATAAGCTACCTAGTTACTTCTATTATTATTTTGTCATGTTCATCATCATCATCAAAAATTAAGCATTTCTTATCAGGAATATAAAATAGGCCTATAATATATATGTGTGTGTGTATTCTATAGAATATAAAAAGATTAAAATGTAGGAAGGATTCAGGTCGTATGATGCTTTAAAGACCTGATGCTTTAAATTTAAAGAAAATCATTTAAAATTTGTATTATAAAAAAAATTTTATGTTCACTGAATAGAAAAAGTAACATATTCAGGCCTATTTAGGAAAACCACTTTGGCATCTATGTGGAGGAAGAATGGTGTGGGGAAGAGTTTAAAATGAGAATTGATCAGGGTCTGAACAAGGGTAGTAGCTATTAGCTACTCCTTAATTTCTGGATTCTATTCCTTCAATGCAGAAATGAAAAGTGACCTATGCCTTTCCCCAAACTCAGAATGGATGTGGTATAGTTTGAATATGCCAATTATGCTCTGAGTTTTACCTTCTTTTCATGAGGCTGTTAAAGAGCAATGGTTCAGATAATGTTCATTATGCCTTCTGAAGGTCACCTCTCACTCATCTACATTAGAGACATCCAGTTGCCATCTCAAACTGATTACTAAATTGGCATGCTCTTTGCAGCATGGGGCTTCTGATAGCATAAAACAGATATGTGCCATCTTTGTATTTCCTTTAGATGTTCTCTCATCATGGGTCTGATTGTTTTCAAATCCTTCCTCCTAGCAATGTTTTAAGCCCCTGACATGCATACTAACTTTATGAACATGGAAATTGCAGTGAAGAAATATGCAGAAATGTCTTAAGTGACAGATCATTAAGTCATAGAGGCAAAAGCCAACTCAGGTCTCCCAGTATGAAGCCTCAGGCCACTTGGCCATGTTGCACTACCCACAGGGATCTACTGAGAAGTATACTTAGTGTGCACTCTAAGGATAATTGTATTGGTGAGTGTAAGAATAATTGAGAAAGCATCTTACAGAAAAATAAAATCCAAATAACCTCAATCCTTTGTGTCCTGGCCAATTTGCATTAAGCTATTTTGAGATTCAGTGTCCCAATCTGTAAGTGATGCTCTTTGAAAGTCAAGATTTCTATGTATAAAATACAAATTTTCAGGGGCAGCTAGGTGTCCCAGTGGATAGAGCACCAGCCTTGAAGTCAGGAGGACCTGAGTTCAAATTTGATCTCAGACACTTAACACTTCCTAGCTGTGTGACTCTGGACAAATCATTTAATCCCAACTGTCTCAGCAAAAAAAAAAAAAAAAAAAATACAAATTTTCCCACAGTGCTAAAAATAATTGGATGATTTGTTACTTGTGCATTTTATTTTAAACCCCTGGAAGTCCATGAGAAAGGGGACATTGGAAAAGAGGATAAGGATGATTTTTAGATGGCTCAGTAAATCTGAAATCACAAAGACCTAAGTTCAAATCTGGCCTAAGATAATTTCTAGCTGTGTGATCCTCTTAATTGCTCTCTACCTCAGTTCCCTGATTTGTAAAATGAGTATAACAACACTTAGCGAGGTATTTTGAAGATAAAATGTATTTAAATTAGGAAAGTGTTTTCCAAACCTTAAAGTTCTATCAGCAGCAACAGCAAAAGCAGCAGCTATTATAATCACTTACAGAGCTTTGGATGTAACCTGGTTTCTGGAGTGGACTGGATTCCCCCTGGAGCACTAGATCTGGAGTTAGGAAAACTTGAGGTGAAATACTACCTGAGTAACCTACTTGTGAATTTGTAAAATAATTTAAACCTTGTGTCTCTCTCTCTGGTTTTATGTATATATATGAGGGAAGTTAGGTTTAAAAATCTCCCAAACATTTAACAAATATTGATTGATATTAAAATGAGATAATATTGGAATAGTTCTTTACAAACCTTAAATCAATTCTAGTAATGTCTTGGCTCTCAGCAGGTTCTCTGTTTCTTTCTGGTATTTTCTTCTTTAAGTTCTTGCCTCTTCCTCAGTGTAGCAGAAATTTGGGCTCTACTTATCTTTACACCTTTCTTTTGAAATGTGGTGCATTTCTTCCTCCAGTTATGCTCTTTTTACCAATTCAGAACCATGGAGAGCTCTCCTTTCCAATGGACTTTTTAAGGAAAAGAATAAGTTAGTCATAGAAAAATGTAGATTCATTGTCAGGCATTTAATGAAAGATCTTAAGAGAGAATTTTAGGGTCAAGTTTTCCTGTGGCTTTCAAGTTTTTGTTGTTGCAGCATAGTGCTACCTTCTTTATTCCTGCAATTGTAAGGCAGTCAGAATGTGTTTTACTCCTGTTCACCTCTGAACAGGCAAGACGCAGAACGAAAGCATGAAAACCTTAACCCCTTTTCTTCTTTCTCTTCCAAGTTGATTAAACTATGTAGCTATACTTTATGCTTATATTACATAAGGCATTGATTTTAAAATCAATCCTCCCTTCTTTCCTCCTAAATAGTATAAATGTCTATACCTCTATCATACCTGGGTATTGTTGCTTTGTTAATTTCAGTTTACTAGCAGCTCACAGTTTAAGGATACCTATTAATTTTCTATGGATTAGACATTTTGCACATTATTTTTTTTCTTTTTGAGAGACATCAATCCTAGTTTCTTTGTGTTTAGGAATACTTATGAGTAATATCTTTAATTCAAGTCATTTTTTGCTACAGAAAACTCATCATGTCAATTTTGAGGTTCTGAGTAGCAGATGGGTATGTTCTCATCATCTCATAACACAGCATAGCAAAGTCAATATTTTAGATTAATTTTAACTATTGTAAGCTATTAAAAGCCAAGGCTTTTAAAAGCAGTATTCATAATTCATTACATGGGAAATTCTAGTGTTCTAGTGAATTTAGGATTATGCTTTAGTTCTTTAACTATGTATATGAATCTAATGGCAATGGGACTTATGAAGTGTTTCACAGAATTAGAGCTACTACGCACTGGTAAAAATCAGTGGGTTTTCATTTGTTGCATAAAAGAAGGCTTGAGAAGGGAGCTTAAACTACAAAGATATAAAACACAGAACATAGCAGAAAATGCAGGACCAGCTGTGGAAAGACACTAGGACAGTATTCACCTCAAAAACTAGTATATTAGTTAATGCCCTAAAATCAAAGTTGAAATAGAACATAGGTACCAATTCCCCACTAAAAATTCCTAGTGAAGTAGTGGTTATTCTCCAAGGAAATGATGAAGGATTAGAACAAGGAAGAGATATAACATAAGCTATTGACAAAGCCTTGAGTACATCTTTAAGAAATCTTAAGAGGGGAAAAAATATATGAAAAATCCTGAGATAGATTTGTTTCCACTTCTTGAATCAGGATTAAAAAACTCAAAAACTGTTTTGCCACTGATTCCTAAGGACCACCAGACCTTTCCATCTGATTTGAAGCTGAAAGCTCCTTCCTTGAGATGAGGATCTGGATCACTTTTCTACTCATATGTCCAGTCTAATAATAGTACATTGAAAATAAGAACTTTATAAATTTATTTTCATCATTTATTTATTTGTTCATTCATTGTGATATAAAATACTCTGCAAAATTGAGTGTAATGGATGGGAATCCTGAATTCATTACCATGCAGTACATCAGGGCTGTCCTAGAAAAGGAAGGAAGGGAGTAAGGGAAGGAGAGAAGAAGAGAGGGAGGGATGAAGGAAGGAAGGAAGGAACAAAGAATGAATGAACCAGTGAAGTGTTGAGCCCTTATTAGACAATGATAACTGACTGTCTACTTTCCATTTAACAGGCAGGCAGCCAGGGTGGGTACCAGGTTTTCAAGTTAGGAAGATTATGAATATGGGACAAGGCAGGGCAGGATGAAGATAATTTCCAGGAAGTAGAGGGGTATTTGCCTAGAGAATAGATGGCTTATATAAAGAAAGGATATGTAACTCTGCCACAATGTTTTACTGTAATCCTATGTCCATACTACTATTATTAGGTTGTTATTTCGCCAATTGAAGACTCATTTTTAATAATAATATCAGAACATAAAGGGTCCCCACCCCAACCCAATTACAAGATTTTTTTTCTGTTTATTACTGGTTACTATGAAAATAGCAAGAGGAGGATAGCAATGGAAAATCCTAATCAAAATGTTGTCTAAGATAGGTAAGAGAAAGTGAAATAAGCCTTTTTTCTTCTATTTCAGCACCAAGAAAGATGAACTATTATATAAGCAAGGGGAAACTTTGCAACAGTCAACCAGCCCAGTTCAATAAGAAATATAATAGATCTCCTTCACCACAGCCACTAGATCAGAAGTTTTTACCATGAAATATTTTTTGTTTGTTTTTTGGCTGAGACAATTGAGGTTAAGTGACTTGCCCAAGATCACACATCTAGGAAGTGTTAGGATCTGAAGCCAGATTTGAACTCAAGTACTCCTCACTTTAGAGCTGGTGCTCTATCCACTAAACCAACTAGCTATCCCAGGAATCTTTAAAATATTAAAAAAAAACCCTGATAACTATTTTCCAACATGTTTAATTCCATTGGTGATTCTAAGTATTTTATGTTACACATTTTAATACATAATTCTGAGGAGATCACAGAATTTATCAGATTGTTAAAGGAGATCATGAAATAAAAAAGTTAAGAACCCTGACCTAAGATTAAAATGTCTTAAGCTCATAGATATAGAGTTAAAAAGGACCTTACAGATCATTTATTCCAATATTCTATATTATAGATGAGAAAATGTAGGACAGAGAAGGTGTAACTTAGCCAAAGATTATACAGGTTATTAAATATAGATCTGATATTTGAGCTGAACTCCTCTTCCTCCAAATTCAATGGTATTTCCCTTCTAACATGCCACCTCTGTGTTAGAATATTAGTCCCCAGTGAAGTTCTCCAAGACCACAGTCCCAGAATTTCAAACTACAGGAAAAATTGCTAAGAAATATGAATTGTTCTGTGCATTGATACCCTAGAAATTTAACCCCAAATAGTGTTGCATAATTTATTTATAGTAACACACATAATTTACAAAAACATAGAATGATAGGATTTAGAATTAAAAGATGATCTTTAGAGATCATCTAGAAATAATAGTAGCTAATATATATTTAATTAAGGTCATTATTATTGTGAATAATTAATCTACTGAAGAAGGTGCATTACTCAAACTTAAACTGCAACATTTCCATTGCCTTGGGACCAATCATCAAATTTTACATATTTGTATATCTGAATAGAAAAAATTTGAATATATGCAACCACTTTGGGGAATTCAGTATTCATACTAATAGGGATCCTCTTTCTCTCTCTTTCTTTACCCCCTCAACCCCTTTCTCTCTTTTCTCTGTTTCTGTCTCTGCCTCTCCATCTCTGCCTCTCTCTGTCTCTGTCTGTACATACATGTGTATATATATATATACATATATATATATATATACCTCTATGTGTAAATATGTATAAACTATAGACTAGATTATAGATATATCTAGAACTATATATCTGTGTATAAATAGCTGTTTTACTATTTATCTATATCCATAAGTCTCTTTTGGTCATTTTAAGAACCTTCTGTGGTGGCCAGAGTTTTTACTTCCATTTTACAGATACTAAGGCTGACCTACTCAAGTAAAGAACTGTGTGAGAGAGAATTTAAACTCAGTTCATCCTAACCATTTCAGGCATTCTATTCACCATGCTATTTTCCTTCCTACATCTGGTTTATCCTTTCATTTTAACACTGAAAAAATAAAAATGCACTGTGGTATATTGTTGATGCATTTTAGAGATAACCATCCTCCCACATCTCATTATATAGAGGGGGAAAATTAGTACATTGAAAAATGTAAAGTAACATTTACATGGTCATTTATTAATATTAGGATTAAATCTGTTCACATCTTTTCTTGGTAATGTGCTTAATCAGTATAGTTTACTCACAACTGGAACTATTACATGTGTCAACAAGTCAGTCTTATTTTACATGTAGAAATGTGAGATGTATAACTCTCAGACCTCCAAAGCATATGTGCCAAGTTTTTGTTGTTGTTGTAAGAGACTGTTAAAATCAGTGCCAGAGTCAAGCCTGATGGCTAATGTCTAACTTTGGCTGGGAAAACACTGAGATGAGGGTGGGAAGGTAGGTGTAGTGTTATACAAATTGCTCTTAGCCTGCTTTTCCTGATTTTCCCAAAGTGAATGACATCTTGTCAAGTTCAATTCTTCTTCTGTACTAGAGGAATGTAGAGGGATAAAGGTGATGAGAGTTTTTGACCTGCAAAGAAAGACCAGTCTCTCCTGTCACTTCACAGAATTAGCTTGGGTAGCATTCTGTATCTGCTTGGAAGCAAATCACCATTATGCAATTCATTAGAAAGAGGTTCCTACATTCATCACACCAGGGCACAGGAAGCATTCGGGAAATTTTAAGGTATAGTCAGTGACATTTTTGGCATGGCAACTCTGGCCCTTGTCACTTTAAATATCTCCCCACTTGCCTTACTCCCATTAATCCATCAGAATGGAGACAACTGGAGCCTGTGCCACTCAGAGGTACAGGGCCAACATTGGGAAATATAATCATAGGGAACCTCAAAGAGGTCTTAATTATTTTTTGTTAAAGTCAAATGAAGGAGACTTTTAGAAAAGAAAACAAGAATTGAGGAAGTAGTATGAATTAAGAACTACAGAAATGCAGGTGGAATATCATTGCATTGCTCTTAAAGTTTCTAATTCAAATAGCTGTATTAGATTAATAAACACAACATTAATTTTTCAGTAAACCAAAGTATACATCTGCACATGTGTAGCCATTTAATAACTGATAGGCATCTACTCAATTTCCAGTTCCTTGCCACCACAAAAAAGGACTGTTACAAATATTTTTGCACAAGTGGGTCCTTTTCTCTCTTTGATAATCTCTTTGGGATACAGAGCTAATAGAGACACTACTAGATGAATGGATTTTGAAGCAGATCTCTGGTTTCATCAACTAGTATTTTTTTTTAATTTAATGTATGTTTTTGTAATTCATGGAATAAAACAAGTATTTTTATAGCATAGTATTACAAAAATTAAAAACAAAAACATAGTATTACAAAAAAGATGGCCACACACAAAACAGCAAACTTACTTTGTATATAACCTGCTTTTCCTTTTTTTTTTTTTTTTGCTTAGGCAATTGGGGTGAAGTAACTTGCCCAGGGTCACACAGCTGTTACGTGTCTGAGATTAGATTTGAACTCAGGTCCTCCTGACTTCAGGGCTGGTGCTCTATCCACTGAGCCACCTAGCTGCCCCTGCTTTTCTTTTTAAATATATGAGTTGTCACATGCATTTTCTTTTTCCCCCTTTTTTTCTTCCCTCACCCTTGCCTCAGAGATAGCTACCATTAGACACCAATAATTATGTATATATGTGTGTTGATAAGTATATATGTAGATATGTTTGTATATACACATACATATATATTTAGGCACATGTATATTCATATATATATATGTATACATACAAATATACATGTGTATTTATGCACACACATATGTAAATATAAAATTATTCTAAACATACTTCTTGAGAGGAAGAATTATTCGAAAAGTGATGGGAAAAGATAACAGAAATGTTGGGAGTGGGGAAACACAGGAGAGTATGGAATCACTTAAGTTTTAGAACCTTTTTCAATCATATCTTCCAATGCTACCAAATATAGCAATGTGTCCATTTGCACAGAAGAACTGAGAAGTGCTGATACAAAGCCATCATTCCTCTCCAGAAGAAATTTTGTAGTGACCTTTAAGTAGAGATAGATTCCAGATTGTGAGATTAAGAAATGAACAGATGGATAAGGATAGGGGATAGCAGGTATAAATTTGGTGTTGTTTAAAGCAATTGGCAATAAAAAGAATAAGAGGACTGAATGTAATGGAATGCAATGATTTAATTAAGATGGACAAATATGGAGATCATATAGAAATATAGAAAGATATTTATTAAATCATGTAAAGAAAAAAAATAGAACCAGACAATGAATGAGAATGAATAGATCAAGAACCATGATGGAAATTGAAAGGTAGAATGATTAAAAAGTTCTTCTTAAGTGTCAAAATTAATTTAGCTAAAGGGAAATTGTTATGAGGAAAATTTAATTAGTTGTATTGAAATTTAATAACTTCATAATAAATCACTGTTTTAAAAATTCAACATTTCCTACTTTTCAAGTATCTTAGGGGGAATTGGGTAGAGGAGCGATTGGACTTTTGGTAGAGACGAATTGTGGTACAGTATTTCAAGACTTGCAGAATAGGTACATTAGAAAAGGGCTTCTTAATCCCTTTTCCATTCATGACCCCTTTAACCTGAGGAATTTTTGCCCAACTTCATTTCAAATCTGCACTGATGTATTTCTGGTAGTATTCATCCATATGCAGTGCAAAGTGCAAATGTGTTTTCAGAAAAAAGACTGCATTGAAGTCACATGATGCAACATGGGCAAGCACTGCCAGAAACACCTTGGATGTTATGAATTTGATTTTGAATTAATTTTTTTCTGATCTGATTTTATTTTTTAAACAACAGATTTGGGACATGATAAGATTGAATTAATTTTTTATCTTTGCAATCAGAAACCTGTTATTGCTGCCAAAATTGTTTTTTTTTAAATAGTATTTTATTTTTTCCAAATACATGCAAAGATAGTTTTCAACATTCACTGTTGCAAAACCTTGTGTTCCAAATTTTTCTACCTCCCCATCAGGGTAGCAAGCAATCCAATATATGTTAAACATGCAGTTCTTCTAAACCTATTTCTTTATTTATCATGTTGCTCAAGAAAAATCCAATCAAAATGGGGAAAATAACTTTGAAAAAGAACAAAAAAAGCAAAAAAAACCCAGTCAATAACAAAAAGTTGAAAATACTATGCTTTGATACACATTCAGTATTCATAGTTTTGTCTCTAGATACAGATGGCATTTTCTATCACAAGTATATTGGAATTAGTTTGAATTACTTCATTGTTGAAAAGAGTCAAGTCTGTCATGGTTGATCAGTACAAAATCTTGTTACTGTGTACAATGTTATCTTTGTTCTACTCACTCTACTCAGCATCAGTTCACATAAGTTTTTCCAGGTTTTTCTGAAATCACTCTGTTTATCATTTCTTGTGGAACAATAATATTCCATTATCTTCATATACCATAATTTATTCAGCCATTTAACAACTGATAGGCATCTACTCAATTTCCAGTTCCTTGCCACCACAAAAAAGGACTGTTACAAAAATTTTTGCACAAGTGGGTCCTTTTCTCTCTTTGATAATCTCTTTGGGATACAGAGCTAATAGAGACACTGCTAGATGAATGGATTTGTACACTTTTATAGCCTTTTGGACATAGTTCCATAGTGGTTGGATTGGTTCAAAACTCCACCCACAGTGCATGTGTCCATTTTCCCAATGTTATACTTGTCTTTTCCTGTCATCTTAACCATTCTGAGAGGTGGGAAGTAGTCCCTTGGTGTTGTCTTAATTTGAATTTCTCTAATCAATAGTGATTTCTTTTTTTTCTATTTTTATTGTAGTAATTTTATTTTAATGTACATTGTTTCATGATAATCAAACTTTTTTTCATATGACTAGAAATGGTTTTAATTTCTTCATCCCAAAAAATGTCTTTTCATATCTTTTTGGTCATTTATGAATTGGAAAATGCATTACTAAACTTTTCAATACCTCCACATTCAATTATAAGATCCCATGTGAGGACCCCAGTTTAAGAAGTTTTGCATAAGAAGATGCTCACATGGGATGGAGCTAAGATGACAGAGTGAAGCCAGGAAAATGCTTCTGTTTCTTTCTTAAAAAAATCCCACACGTAAACAAGCCTCTGCACAGTTTGACAGAATGATGCCACTCTCCAGTTCAAGATAGATTAGAAAAACTTCAAGAAAGGTCAGTCTCACTGGATGAAAGGGATGTTCAGCCCACCTCAGACAAAGTCTGAGAAAGTTGGTGACTGGGTACTAATCACAGGAAATCAACACCTGAGACCCTCAGTACTAGCTCAGTAGAGAAGCAGATCAATGGGGCAGCTGGGGCAGCTCAAAAAGAAAATTCTGGGAAACCAGCATGTTTCCTGAAAAAGGCAGGCAAAGTGCCCTCCATCAATCACAAGAGGCCCCTGTGCTCAAAGTCAAGGCTCAGAGCTGCACAACAAGCCAAGGACAGCACCCCCTTTACCCCAGGAACACAGCTCAATTAAAAAAGTAAAAGAAGAAATAAGAAAAGAAAAAAATGAGCAAGAAACAGAAAAGAATCTTGACCATAGAAAGCTACTATGGTGACAGGGAAGACCAAATCAACTCAGATGAAAACAAAATATCCACAGAGGAAATTCTAAAGAGTTATATGAATTAGTGTGAAGCTCAAAGAGACATCTTAGATATGCTTTGTAAAATACTTTAAAAGGCAAATAAGAGAGGTAGAAGAAAAAATGAGAAAAGAAATGAGAGGTATGCAAGAGAGAGTCAACAGTTTGGAAAAGGAAGGCAAATCTTTAAAAAGTACAATTGGCCAAATAAAAAAAATATCACTGAAGAAAACAACCCCATTACAAATAGAATTAACCAATTGGAAAAAGATACAAAAGATAACTGAAGAAAATCACAAAGAAAGAAAAAGGAGGTACTGGATAAAGAGGATAGAAACACTAGGAAAAAAGGAAAGAGAATGAAGGAGCTTGATAGAAAATAAGTTAGTGGGTGGGATAAATTTTAAAAAACTACCATTAAGAGAAGGAGCCAGGGGTAATAGAAGATAAAGTAGTGGGAGATGGGTCAAAAAACAAAACACTACTAAAGACAGTGTGGAAAGAAAGAACTAAATTATATATAGAGGAGAAAATAGGATGGAGTGAAACACAGAGCTCATAATCAGATCAGTGAATGTGAATATGATGAACTCTCCTCTTAAATAAAAGAAGAAATAGGTTACTTAAATATTCCCATTTTAGAAAAAGTAATTGAACAAGTCGTTAATGAACTCCGTAAGAAAAAATCTCAAGTGTCAAATGGATTCAAAACAGAATTCTAGCAAACATTTAAGGAACAGTTAATTCCAATACTATGTAAACTATTTGGAAAAATAGGTGAAGGAGTATTGCCAAATTCCTTCTGACACAAACATGGTACTGATATCTAAACCAGGAAGAGCCAAAACAGAGAAAGAAGATTTCAGACCAATATTTCCTAATGACTATTGATGAAAAAATTTTAAATAAAATATTAGAAAAGAGAATAAAGCAACTTACTAACAGGGTAATATACTATGACCAAGTACAATTTATATGAGGAATGCAGAACTTCTTCAATATTAGGAAAACTATTACTAACAGTGACCGTATCAATAACAAAATGAACAGAAATCATATGATAGGCTCAAAGATGCAGAAAAAGTTTTTGACAAAATACAGCATCCTTTCCTATTTAAAAACATTAGATAGCATACATATGACACAATAATCAAGACCTATAGTAATCTAGTATTAGAAAAACCCTCAAACTCCACCTTCTGGAATAGGAACTCACTATTTGAGAAAAAATTTTTTCCGAAAAGAGGAAAAAAATATGTCAGAAATGTGGCATAAAGCTACATTCTCATCTTCTATACCAAAATAAGGTCAAAATGCGTACATGATCTGGTAATAAAGGATGAAAACATAAACAAATTACATCATGGGATAGATAATTTACTTATTAGATCTTTGGGAATTTATGAGCAAAAGAAGAACTAGAAAACATTATGAAAAGCAAAATGGACACTTCTAATTACATTAAATCAAAAACATTTTGCACAATGAGAGTGGCCTAGCTGTACCAGATCTAAAACTATATTATAAAGCAGTGGTCATCAAAACCATTTGTTACTGGCTAAGACATAGTGTAGTGGATCAGTGGAATAGGTTAGCTTCACAGGACAAAATACTCAATGACAATAGTAATCTAGTGTTTGATAAACCCAAAGACCCCAGTTTTGGGGATAAAAACTCACTATTTGACAAAAACTGCTGGGATAATTGGAAACCAGTATGGAAGAAATTAGGCATTGACCCACACCTAACACCATATACCAAGATAAGGTCAAAATGTATTCATGTTCTAGGCATAAAGAATGATATTATAAACAAATTAGAACAATTTAGGATGGTTTACCTCTCAGATCTGTGGAGGGGGAAGGAATTTGTGACCAAAGAATAACTAGAGATTATCATAAATCACAAAATAGGTAAGTTTGACTATATCAAGTTAAAAAGTTTTTGTACAAACAAAATGAATGCAGACAAGATTAGAAGGGTAGCAGTAAACTGGGAAAATATTTTTACATTCAAAAGTTCTGATAAAGGCCTCATTTCTAAAATATATAGAGAATTGACTCAAATATATAAGAATTCAAGCCATTCTCCAACTGATAAATGGTCAAAAGATATGAACAGACAATTTTCCGATGAAGAAATTGAAACTATTTCTATTCACATGAAAAGGTACTCCAACTCACTATTGATCAAAGAAATGTAAATTAAGACAACTCTGAGATACACTACATACATGTCAGATTGGGTAAAATGACAGGAAATGATAAGGATGAATGTTGGAGGGGATGTGGGAAAATTGGGACACTGATACATTGTTTGTGGAAATGTGAACGTATCCAACCATTCTGGAGAGCAATTTGGAATTATACTCAAAAAGTTATCAAACTGTGCATACTGTTTGAACCAGCAGTATTTCTCCTGGGCCTATATCCCAAAGAGATTTTATTTTATTTTTTTTATTAAAGCTTTTTATTTGTATAACATATGTATGGGTAGTTCCCCAGCATTGATCTTTACAAAGCTTTCCATTACGAATTTTACCCCCAGTCCTCTCCTCTCCCCTAGATGGCAGGAAGTCCACTACATGTTAATAATGTTGTAATACCTGACAAATTGTGCAAGAAAAATACTATCTACATGAAAAAAAAAGAAAATCAGAGAAAGGAAACACAATGCAAGCAAACCTCAATAGGGAGTATGAAAATGTTATGTTGTGGTCCATATTTCATATCCCTCTCTCTGGGTGTATATGGTTTTCTTCACTGAACAATTGGAACTAGTTTGAGACAATTCTTTGTTGCAGAGAGCCATGTCCATCAGAATTGATCGTCATGTAATACTGTTGTTGCTGGGTATAATGATCTCCTGGTTCTGCTCGTTTCAATTAGCATCAGTTCATGCAAGTGTCTCCAGACCTCTCTGAAATCGTCCCACTGGTCGTTTCTTACAGAGCAATAATATTCCATAACATTCATTGCCACAATTTATTCAGCCACTCTCCAATTCATGGGCATCCATTCAGTTTCCAGTTTCTAGCCACTACAAACAGGATTTCCACAAACATTGTCGCACATGTGGGTCCCTTTCCCTCCTCTAAGATCTCTTTGGAATATAGGCCCAATAGAAACACTGCTGGGTCAAAGGGTATGCACAGTTTGATAACTTTTTGAACATAGCTCCAAATTACTCTCCAGAATGGTTGGATCCGTTCACAGTTCCACCAACAATGTATTAGTGTCCCAGTTTTCCCACATCCCCTCCAACATTCATCGTTATCTTTTCCTGTCATTTTAGCCAATCTGACAGGTGTGTAGTGGTACCTCAGAGTTGTCTTAATTTGCATTTCTCTGATCAATAGTGATTTGGAGCAACTTTTCATATGACTAGAGATGGTTTTAATTTCATAATCTGAAAATTGTCTGTTCATAACCCTTGACCACTTATCTATTGAAGAGTGGCTTGAATTCTTATATATACCAGACAATTCTCTATAAATTTTAGAAATGAGGCCTTTATCAAAACCGTTAAATGTAAAGATGATTTCTCAATTTGATGCTTCCCTCCTAATCTTGTCTGCATTAGTTTTATTTGTACAGAAATTTTTAACTTAATATAATCAAAATTATCTATCTGGTGTTCAATTAGGAGTTCCAGATCTTCTTTGGACATAAATTTATTCCATCTCCAGAGGTCTGAGGGGTAAACTATACTACGTTTCTCTAATTTGCTTACAATATCACTCTTTATATCTAGATCTTGAACCCATTTAGATCTTATCTTGGTATGTGGTGTTAGGTATGGGTCAAGCCCTAATTTCTTCTACACTAGTTTCCAATTTTCCCAGCAGTTTTTGCCGAATAGTGAATATTTATCCCAAAAGCTGGGGTCTTTGGGTTTATCGAACACTAGATTGTTAAGGTTATTGCCTAGATTGTCCTGATAACCTATCCTGTGCCACTGATAGACTGCTCTATTTCTTAGCCAGTACCAAACGGTTTTGATGACCGCTGCTTTATAATATAGTTTTAGATCTGGTACAGCAAGGCCACCTTCATCTGCCTTTTTTTTTCATTAATCCCCTTGAAATCCTTGACCTTTTGTTCTTCCAAATGAACTTTGCCACTATTTTTTCTAGATCTGTAAAATAATTTCTTGGGAGTTTGATTGGTATGGCACTAAATAAGTAGATTAGTTTGGGTAGTATTGTCATTTTTATTATGTTCGCTCTGCCTACCCATGAGCACTTAATATTTTTCCAATTGATTAGGTCTGATTTTATTTGTGTGGAAAGTGTTTTGTAGTTTGGATCATATAGTTTCTGACTTTTCCTTGGCAGATAAATTCCCAAATATTGTATTCTATCATCTGCTATTTGGAATGGAATTTCTTTTTGTATCTCTTGCTGCTGAACTTTGT
>JAJPUD010001007.1:370162-383372 GCA_023553655.1 Myrmecobius fasciatus | reverse complement strand
CCTTTCAGAAGGCTTACCTGGATGATTGCATTAAGAATCTCAAAAGAGAGCTAGAAGAAGAATGGGGAAATAAATTGAGATCAGGGCAACAGAAATATCAAAAACTGGAAAATAGGACTGGTGAATTGGAAAAAGAAAACAGTTCATTGAAAAACAAAATTGGTGAATTGGAAAAAATCACCAACTCACCGGAAAATAAAAATGGTGAACTGAAAAACAAAATTGGTGAATTGGAAAAAGACAACAATTCACTGAAAAACAAAATTGGTGAATTGGAAAAAGACAACAATTCACTGAAAAATAAATCTGGCAAAATGGAAAAAGAAAGGTCTTATCTCTATAATATATAAAGAACTATGTCAAATTTACAAGAATACAAGTCATTTCCACATGGTCAAAGGATATGAGCAGATAATTTTCAGATGATGAAATTAAAGGCAACTATAGTCATATGAAAAAAATGTTCTAAATCATTATTGGTTAGAGAAATGAAAATTTAAAAAAAATTCTGAAGTACTACCTCACACCTTTCAGATTATTTAAGATAACAGGAAAAGATAATGATTTATGTTGAAGGGGATGTGAGGAAACTGAAACACTAATGCATTGTTTTTATTTTATTTTTTATTTTTTTAAATTTTATTTTATTTGCAAAACATATATATGGGTAATTCTTCAACATTAACCCTTACATAGCTTTCTGTTACAAATTTTTCCCCCCAACTCCCCACTCCTCCCCTAGATGGCAGGATATCCACTACATGTTAATTATGTTAAAATACTTGACAAATCGAATATATGTATACACATTGACAATCTTATCATTGTTGTTCAAGAAAAATCGTATCTACACGAAAGACATATCAGATAAAGGAAAAGCAATGTAAACAAACATTAATCAAGCATATGAGAATGTTATGTTGTGGTCCACATTTCACATCCCTCTCTCTGGGTGTATATGGCTTTCTTCAGTGAACAATTGGAAGTGGTTTGAAACATTTCATTGTTGAAGAGAGCCATGACCATCAGAATTGATCGTCATATAGTATTGTTGTTGCTGTGTATAATGATCTCCTGGTTCTGCTCATTTTACTCAGCATCAGTTCATGCAAGTCTCTCCAGGCCTCTCTGATCTTGTCCTGCTGGTCGTTTCTTACAGAGCAATAATATTCCATAATATTCATATACCATAATTTATTCAGCCACTCTTCAATTGAAGGGCATCTATTAAGTTTCCAATTTCTAGCTACTACAAAAAGGGCTGCCACAAACATTCTTGCACATGTGGGGCCCTTTCCTTCCTTTATGATTTCTTTGGGATATAAGCCCAATAGAAATGCTGCTGGGTCAAAGGGTATGCACAGTTTGATAACTTTTTAAGCATAGCTCCAAATTGCTTTCCAGAATGGCTGTATTTTTTCACAGCTCCACCAACAATGTATGTGTCCCAGCCTTCTCACATCCCCTCCAACATTCATCATTAACTTTTCCTGTCATTTTAGCCAATCTGACAGGTGTGTAGTGGTACCTCAGGGTTGTCTTGATTTGCATTTCTCTGATCAATAGTGATTTGGAGCACCTTTTCATATGACTGTAAATAGTTTTAATTTCATCTTCTGAAAATTGTCTGTTCATATCCTTTGACCATTTATTGATTGCAGAATGGCTTGAATTTTTATAAATTTGAGACAATTCTCTATATATTTTAGAGATGAGACCTTTATCAGAACCCTTAAATGTAAAGATGATTTCCCAATTTATTGCATCCCTCCTAATCTTGTCTGCATTGGTTTTGTTGGTACAAAACCTTTTTAACTTAATATAGTCAAAGTTATCTATCTGGTTTTCAAATAAGAGTTCCAGTTCTTCTTTGGACATAAATTTATTCCATCTCCACAGGTCTGAGAGGTAAACTATATTACGTTCCTCTACTTATAGTATCTCTCTTTATATCCAAATCATCAACCCATTTAGATCTTATCTTGGTATGTGGTGTTAGATGTGGGTCAAGCCCTAATTTCTTCCACACTAGTTTCCATTTTTCCCAGCAGGTTTTGCTGAATAGTGAGTACTTATCCCAGAAGCTGGGGTCTTTGGGTTTATGAAAGACTAAATTGCTATAGTTATTGCCTAGTTTGTCTTGTGATTCTATCCTATTCCACTGATCGACTACTCTATTTCTTAGCCAATACCAAATGGTTTTGATGACCGCTGCTTTGTAATATAGTTTTAGATCTGGTACAGCAAGGTCATCTTCATCTGCCTTTTTTTTTTCATTAATTCTCTGGAAAGTCTTGACCTTTTTTTCTTCCAAATGAATTTTGCCACTATTTTTTTCTAGATCTGTAAGATAATTTCTTGGGAGTTTGATTGGTATGGTACTAAATAAGTAAATTAGTTTGGGTATTATTGTCATTTTTATTCGCTCGGCCTATCCATGAGCATTTTAAGTTTTTCCAATTGACTAGGTCTGATTTTATTTGTGTGGAGAGTGTTTTTAGTTTAGTTCATATAGTTTCTGACTTTCCCTTGGCAGATAAATTCCCAAATATTTTATACTATCATCCGTTTTTTTGGAATGGAATTTCTTTTTATATTTCTTGCTGTTGAACTTTATTGGTAATATAACGCATTGTTTTTAGAGTTGTGAAATGATCTGGAAAGCAATCTAGAACTATCCCCAGAGGGCTAAAAACTGTGCATACCCTTTGATCCAGTAGTGCCATTATTAGTTCTGCATCCCAAGGAAATCCTAAAGAAGGGGAAAAAAAAAACTTGTATGTGCAAAAATGTTTGTAGCAGCTCTTTTTGTTTTGAGAAATAATTGGAAAATAAATAGATGACCATCAATTTGGAGATGGCTAAACAAGCTGTGCTTTATGATGGAATATTATTATACTATAAAAAATATGAACAAGCTGATTTTAGAAAGTCCGGGAAAGATTGGCATGAACTGATACTGACTGATTTAAGTGGAACTAGAATATATTGTACACAATAATGGTAGCAATATGTGATGATCAGCTAAGAAAAAGTTGGTTCTTCTCAATGGTTCCAAAGCAATCCTAATAGACTCTTGATAGAAAATGTCATCTACATCCAGAAAAAGAACTATTGAGATTGAATGTAAGTCAGCACATGCTATGTTCACTTCTTTTTCCTATTTTTTTCTTCCCCATGGTTTTCCCTTTTGTTCTGATTTTTTCCCAACATGATTCATGGAGTAATGTGTAATAAAATAAATTATGAAAAATAAAAATTAAAAAAGAAGATTCACATAAAACATGATCTAAGTCTGCTTTCTAAAGCAAAATATAATCAATCTGGCACAATTGGTTAGGGTACCTTACTTGGAGCCATGAAGGCCTGTGATCACATTCTAACTCAGATCCCTACAGTTCTGTAACCTCTCCATGTATCAGTTTCTTCATTTGTATATTAAAGAGGTCAAATTGTGTAGTACCTAATTCCACCTTCAAATTTCAAAAAATAATCATATGAATGGAGGGAAGATAGTTGTTATTATCTAGTAATTTCAGTATATCTAATTCTTTCTGGCCCCTTTTGGAGTTTTCTTGGCAAAGATATGGGAGTGCTTTGTCTCATCTTTCTACAGCACATTTTTACAGAGGGGGTACTGAGATAAACAATATTAACTGTCTTGTCCAGGGTAACACAACTCTTAAGTGTCTGAGGTCAGACTTGAACTTCAGAATATAAGTTCTCTTGATTCCAGACCTGGCACTTTATGTACCGTGCCATTTAGCTATTTATAAAGGGAAGGTTACTGAGTTTTTATGGAGAGAAAGTCAACAAGGATTGCTGGAGGGAATGTATTAAGTAGCTGATGTGTGAGGAATAAAAAAAAATTTCCACATAAAACTGAGAACAGGACTTTGTAGTGGTTCTATGTGGGTCTGAGAGATCTTTCAGTAATATTCTCAGGCTCTAGAGTAGGAGTAGAGAAGATAGAGCAGTTGTCCAGCACTGATTAGGGTTGATGCAGAAAAAGTTGAAATATTCTGACTCGTTAAAGTTGTGGGGTGATAAAGAAAAGACAAATACCTCCTTTCTTTGAAGCACTGTGTTAAGTGCTGGACAGCAATGAAATCAGTGACTGAAATGGGAATATATTCAGGGAAACAGAAACACACTTTGGGTCATATCTTTTACTTCCTCAGTATTCTCTGTCCTGTGTTAGGGCAAAATTATTCAGTTTGTGCATATTTTATGAGGCTTGCTTATGAGTTTCACGTGGGAAATAAGCTAAATGAGTCAGTAAATGTTAATGTGTCCATATCCTTCTAGATAACTAGGTGCCCTTGGGATAGTATCAATCAGTGGCATTTATATAATATTATGAATGTGTTAATTATGTGTGGACCAAATAGTAAGTAAACAAAGGTCAGGAATAAATGCAATTTCCCCTGAAATACATATCTAACAGCTTCTTATACTTAGTTCATTACCATTTTTGAATATTCACTGCCAATTAAACTGGACCTCCCAATCCTTCCCCTCATCCTCCCAAATTCCAGTGTGGATTCTAAAATCCTTTAAATATAGAAAGGTTTTGTGTTGTTTTTTTTTTTTACTGCTTTGTGACTTTTTGTGTATTCTCTTTATCCTACTCACTTTTGGATCACCTCAAGAAGCTTTGTACTTTGCAACAAACTTAGTTTCCATGTCTACTATTAGGCTGCTAGCTCACTGCACCCATCTCCTGGTAGAGGAAGTGATGAAACATGAGTTCTACCTGCCTAGCATCTTTCTACTTCTAACTAGGTCTAGTTCTTAAACAAACATCAATAGTGTCTAAGTCTGGATGAATTCCATGGTGAACTACAATGGTTTTGGGTACCCCTGGGGCCTCTCCCTCTTTCTGTTGTAAGGGAAGAGGTGAATGACCAGAGCACTTTTTAGAACTTGCATTTAATGGGAGTGCTCAAACAAGTTATTTCTTCATTCCTCAGCCCTTGAACTTCTCCATCATGTCCTTCACTTAGAGCCTTACTTCCCCTTACTTTTGAGCTTCCTTCTGTGTATTATCTTCTCTCACTTGTCATCCAAGTGCTTTAAATAGAATAACAGGTACCTTAACAAATAGACTATAAGAAAATATGAGATTTGATATCTGAGATGATTATTTCCCAAATAGTTAAAAATTCACCCATCCTTCAATTTAAGTTCATTTCTTGTTTTCTGATTGAAAAACAGAGCCTAGCTAAAAGAAAAAAAATGGACTCTCTTCCTTTTTAAAATTCTTTATGTTGTCTTATTCTTTATTCTATGAGCAGGAATTGACTCTCTTTCCAATCCCTAGACTACATTGTTAGCAAGAATATATCCGATTCCTCCCAAACTTCTGCCTCAATGTATATAATCAAGCAGGCAATCAATAAGCATTTATTAAGTGCCTACTCGATGCCAAGAATTGTGCTATGCTTCTGGATGTTCGAAGACGGATAACAAAAAAAAATCCCAGTTCTTAAAAACCTTCTCATTCTGTAAGGGAAACAGCATGCTCATATGGTATTTGGTCATATACACGAACAAGAATATACTAAAGCATAATAGGTAATTTGTTCTTGGGAGACACAGTACACCTGTCAGTGATCTTAAATCCTTAGGAAAACTAAATATCACTGTTTAGCCATGAACCTTCTATCATCCAGCGCCATGAACTATATTTTTTCTATCTACAAGCCCTTTCTTGCTCACTAACTTCCCCTGATTTTGCCAATATAAAGCAATTTGCAAATCCTAAGAAACTACATAAGTGTAAACTATTTATTATTGTCATTTCTATTATTATCCATATTTCTTCATGTCATTCTGTCTGTCCTTACTGACTACTGCCTTTGTAGAAAAGTAAATGTTTTTATTTGTTATCTGCCTCATTCTTTCTTGAACATATATTTCTTTAGGTTTTGTTTTTAAACTAATATTGCTACAAGAAAAGAAAGCAAAAAGAACAGAAAAATGAATTATTTAACTTCTAAGAATTAACTCTATTATTCATTGCAAATGTACAGTGAAATTAATCCCAGTTTTTTTTAATCCCTTTTCCCCATACCCTCTATGATCTTATCCCTTTAATCAGCTGATTACGTATTTTCTAAGGACAAACCAAGTTAGATTTAGGGTTCAATTGAAGTTCAATTTAATTTGCTCATCTTGCTAGGGATCTCAGATCTTTTAGAACTTACTTTTCAATCTTATGTCCAAATGAAGGGTTCCAAATTTGCAAGTGTTTTCTTTTCTCTTGCTTTTAAGATTTCCATCTCTAAATCAAATCCCAGTCCCTTTCACTCCCTTAATTTTATACCAATTCAAATAGAATAGAATTTCTTAGAAGATAGGAAGCAGTAATAGTGGTGGTCATGGTGATAGTGATGGTAGTGGTAGTAGAAGTAGTAGTAGTAGTAGTAGTAGTAGTAGTAGTAGTAGTAGTAGTAGTAAGTAGTAATGAAACCATCTTCACCATTGTCTCTGTAGTCCTAGCATCTAAATCTTAGCCCAGTGTTTCTGTTTAATATATTCTACTTGAATGGATTCCTGTTGTAGTTTTCCAGATGGTGCTTAAGGGTCTTATTTTTGCCTCCATCCCCCTAAAGGTATGAAAAGTTCTAGGTCTTTAAATCAGAAATGAAAAAGGAAGAAAAAAAGAAATCAAAGACTTTTTTTAGTAAGAAAAGATTTTTGTTTGCTTAACCTTTAAAAATTACTAGTCTTGTTTTAGGTTGTCTTTCAATGACCAATAGAACCCTGTTTTATCACCCTGGAAGTTTTTGTTACTATAATTTCTAGTAACACCCTTGACTTTTCTCTGAATTTTTTGTCTTTCCTGGAATAATGGCACTTTCTTGTTTTAAGGTTCTTTTTTTTCTTAGATGAGGCTTGCCTTCCTTACTTGCTGACCTAGACTAGCATTTGGGCTCACATGTCACCTTAGAAATCATAAGGGTAGGCATTGATATTTAGTTTACTTAACATCAGTCTACTTGAGTCTACTTTACCTCCCCATTTTAACCTTTATCCATCAGGTGGAGCTTCTTATATTTAAACCTTGACTTTTTTGTTAGCTTTTCCCCTTAGGTTACAGTTTCTGAGAGGTATATAATTCCAAAGTTATTCTGTGGATAAAAGCATAAATAGAATGCTTATCAAATTTGCAGATGACAGAAAGCTGGGAGGGATAGCTTATTCACTGGACCATAAAGTCAAGATCCAAAAAGAGCTTGACAGCTAGAGCATTGGGTTAAATCTAAGGAGATGAAATTCAATAAGAATAAATGAAAAGCCTTAAAATTGAGTGCAAAAGAAAAAACACTTTAGAAGTATGAAATAAGAGAGAAATGTGAGAAAATAGTTTTGTTTTGTTTTTATGAAAAAGATCTAGAGGTTTTAGTGGACTGAAAGCTCAATATAGGTCAGCAGTGTGAAGTGAAAACCAAACAAGAGGATGTGACATTGGGTTGTATTAAGAGTTCCATTACTTCCAGCAAGAGAAAGGTGAGAGTCCCAATGTATTCTGTCCTTGTCATATCTCATATGGAGAATGAAGTATTTTAGTTTAAAAAATAATACTGGTGAACTGGTGATTATTAAGAGGGGCAACAAAAATCATTGAAAACTTGATCTTATAGTGTGTTAGAATAAGATGAGGGAAATAGGCATCTTTAGATTGTAGAAGAGGGAAGAAAAAACATGATAGTAACATTTGAATATCTGAATGGTTTTCATATGAAGGAGAGATTGGACTTGTTCTCTTTTACCTAGAGGGCAAAATTATGAGTGGAAATTACGAAGAGGCTAATTTAGATAAAGTTAGATGTGAAAAAGCTTTACTGGCAATTATTTGAAAATGGAATGGGTTGCTTTATGGTGGTGCAGTGCCCCTTCATTGCTAGTTTTCGATTCAATATGGACAGCACTAGATGAACATGAGACCCATTATAACTCTCAATTACTCTGATTCTATTTTTCATTCATTGAGAGACTAAATGAGTATGGTTCATATAGATTTCAAACTTGACGGTAATATAGCATTTTGCCCAACCCCTAATTTCATGGATAAAAAATTTCAGAGAGCAGATGTTCAGTGACTCACATTCATATGAGTAGCAAAAGACAGCACTAGGATTTGAACCCAGCTCATTTGCTTTCATAGCACCACCGCAATCCAATGACCGAGCTTTAGAAGCTTTGCTTTGCCAATGAACACTCCCACTATATTTACTTTTTTAGATCTTTTATTAAGTACAGAATTGAGTAAGCCAATATTTTCACAAGTCATTGATTTTAGTCTTTCTCATTTGTTTCTACAGAAAGGAAGGGATAAGAATTGGATCTATGATTTCATTGCTATACGTATATATATGATTGTGCTTCATTTTTGAGGACCAAAATGAGATCATTATATTAGAGTCCATTACAGTGTATTTTGTTTGACTATGGCTGATCAGTCTAGTATGAGCTCAAAATACTCTATTTCAGGTGATATATATATATGGCACATATAGTCCATATGAATATTTAAGGTAGATTCACTGAATTTGTGCATCTTGCCTTTTTTGAGCTACTTTACTTCTGCTTTGCTCATAGAACACAGGATCTATGTTGAGGGCACATTATGCTGGAAAGCCCTGTGCAAGTATCTCTTATGTCACACAATCAATCCCAAAGTTATTAAGAGAGATCTTGAGAGTGTTCTTCTACAGCTTTTTGTGACCACCACTTAAGTACTTCCCATGTGTGAGCTCCCCATAAAATAGTCTTTTGGCAAATATACATTTGGTATTTGAACAATGTGGCCAGCCCATGAGAGTTGTACTCTCTATAATATAGTTTTATTGCTTGGCACTTTACTTTGAAAAAGAAAGTCAGTTTCTGGTATCTTATCCTGCTAAATGATCTTTAGAATCTTCCTAAGACAATTCAAATGGAAGAGATTCCATTTCCTGGCATGGCACTGTATACTGTTCAGCTTTCACAGGCATACAACAATGATGTCAGCACAATAGCTTTTTAGACTTTCAATTTGGAAATCAATATAACACTTTTTCTCTCCCACATTTTCCTTGAAAATCTCCCAAATACTGAGTTATCCCTGGGAATGCATGTGTCAAACTTATGATCAATGTTTTCATGCTTGGAAAGTATAATACGAAAATAAGGTATTTATCCTCAGCATTCAGAACTTCTCTATTTGCTTTAATTGATGGTTCCATGTATGGGTGGTGTGGTGCTGACTGATGGATTACCTGTGATTTCTTGGTGTTAATTATTATGCCAAAATTAGCACAAATTACAAAGAATCAATCCATACTTTGTTGCATCTCAACTTCAGAGGCTGCACTGAGTGCATCATCATCTGCAAACAGAAAATTATGCTCCAAGACCCCCTCCACTTTTTTTCTTGGCTCATAGGCCTTTTTAAAATGAAAAATTTACCATCAGTGTAATAGCTGATAATAGCTGACCTTGATGCTGTGTTCATCCTCATTGAAGACACTTGATAAAAAGGCCGAAAACATCATGCTAAAAATCATGAATAGCAAGCACACAGCCTTGTTTTATTCCATTGGGGACTGAAACTTCATGAGAGCATCATTCATTATCTAGAACTCAGACAAGCATACTGTCATGAAATTGACATAAAATATTGATTAACTTCTCCAGGCAAACAAATCTTCATATATTTTTCTTTTATTTATTTATTTGTCTTTTGAATGAAAGAAGAAAAGGTTTAAGCCACATGGAGATACAGCCTTGACCTACAGGTTAAAACAAAACAAAACTTTCACAGTAATACAAAGAACATAGAATTTCAAGTCAGAAGACCTGAGTTGAGATCTTTGCTGTGCTTATGACATATGACCCTGTACCAAGCAACTTAGATTCTCTAGCATTATTTCCTTAGAAAAATAAAAGTACACAAGGCTATAGTCTGTCCTAGCCACAAGCACCAGTAACCCTAGTCCTTCTAATAAAGCCTGATAACATTCAGGTGGGATCACCTGAGGAACCTTATCTCTAAACAGACTATATCAGAGCCTTCTGCAAAATCTTCACTCTTGTAAGGATGCGAAGTTTGATATAATTTACCATAAGCCCTCACAACTGACAATATTAAAAGCTTTGTTCACATCTACAAACTTTATGTACAAGGTTATGGAATACTTTTGGCATTTTTTTCTGGAGTTGTTCACATAACAAACACCATACCAACTGTTCCTTAGACCTTCCAGAAACCATACTGTCTCTCAGGTAGATCTCAGGTAGATACTCTCCCTGGTATAAGATCAACCTATTAAAGAGGAGTCTAGCAAGAATATTGCCAGCAATATTGCCACTCTAAGAGAAACACCGCCTATGATTGTCACAATATAATCTCTTCCCTTTTACTTTATGGAGATGAACTATGGAAGCATCCTTGCAATTACCTCTCCTTGCTACACATTCCATAAAATTTCAGTTAACTTTTATATGAGCAATGGACTTCTCACGTTATAAATCTCAGCTCAAATAGAATTAGCACTAGGTGCTTTGCAACAGGAGAAAAGACTGATGGCATTCAAAACTTCTTCAGCTGTAAATTTGTTTAGAGAAGGATTGACTTCTATCTGTGGTAAATGGTCACTAGTTTCAGCATTGATTGATGATGGTCTATTGAAAACACCATGGAAATGTTCAGTCGATTTCTTCAGGATCATGACTTTATCACTAGTCAATGAGCCTCCATCATCACTGAGAAGTTGAGATGCACATGTCTTTAGCACATAAATACCCTTCAGGAATTTATAAAAAGTACTTCAAATTGTTACTATCAACATAAAACTGATTTCATCTGCCTTCTTGATGAGTCAAGAGTCCTGCATCTGTCTAAGAGAGAGCTTTACCTCTACTTTACTAAGCCGAATGCTCCCTTCTTAGAAATGGATGAACATTCTGCTGAAACACCTTGTGGAGTTCTCGTTTTTCATTTAGCAGCTTCTGAATTTCATCCTCATTTTCATCAAACCAGTGTTGATGTTTGCAAGTGTTTTTACCAAGAATAGCAAATATTTCACTGTACACCAAACCTCTGAAAGTTATCCATTTTATTCTACCTTATTGTTACTAAACATGTTTTTACTCAATTTTCCTACCAAATCAGCAACAAGCTTTGCCTTCCTTACTCTCACAACCTGTCTTTTTCCTGTTTCCAATGGCATAGTCTATTAAATACCAATGTTTGCTAGGAGGGTGTATCCACAAACCTTTACTGTATTTAGATAAACAGAAAATATTGGTGACGGAAGATCATGAGATGCACAGGTCTTCAATAGTAAATTACCATTGTTGTTGCTTTTTCAACTCTATTCCTCCCTAGGACTCCCTGCCACATCTGGTAATCTGATCATACTCTATCATCAAAGTCATCAAGAATTATGTTTGTCCTCTTTTGGCACAGTGATGTATCCAGGTTTGATAAAAATTTTCTTTGACCTCATCAGGGTTTGTCATGGTGTGAATATAAGCACTGATGATAGTGGCGTGGCATTTTCCTGAAAGTGTCAATTGTGTTGTCATGAAACTGTCATTCACTTTTTTTGGTAGCATACAAGCTTGTTGACTAGATTAGTTTTGATTGCTTCATGGCACTGCCCTTCACTGCAGCCACACAGAAAAGCACGTGTCCTGCTCCAATCTTAGTATGCTGACCTTACCAGCATTGTTCCACTCAGAGCTGTTATTTGGATGTGCTACCTACTGAATTCTCTAACAATAAGAGCTGTTTGAGTCTTGTCTTTATTGGATTTTGTGTTGCCTGTAAGTTTACACATATTCCATGGACTGGTAGTGAGTAAAAATCAGATTTGCAGAAGTTTTTGTACATTTTTTGCATGTATTGTTTTAACTGCAGAGTGTTATTTCCATCTGCTGCAATAATCAGTCCAGGGTTGGGTAAGCAAAACTTTTTTTTTAATTGGCACCTTTTCTAGCCCATTCCTCAAAGAAGGAAGTAAGCAGTATGGTCAGACATCCAGGGGGCTGCCAAATCCCACTGATGCTCCCAGTAAGAAGATAACCCTATGGCCTGTACCATCTGTGTGCAGAGGCTGTGATTACAGCTTTTAGTGTATCTAAACCCACTGTTCTTCACTTTTCTGGCACCAAATGACTTTGAAATGGGTAGGAATGGCAGAATGATATGGGTGATGTCTTTTGATTAATGCATATATTGGATTTGTGAGGTAGCATTGCATCAAGTTGTCAGGCTTACTCTCTCTTCCAGAGCTGCCACAGTTCAGCGGTAAGATAGTCAAAGTGGCAAGTGATAGCTCAAGATGTGATGGATGTCTTTGGCATTTTTAGTGTCTAACCAAGCTCTCAGTACTCCACAGCACCTGATTAATCAATGGATGTTGAAACAGTTGTTCTCATCCACCCATTGCATCAGGAGAAATCTTCACATGCTTGCAGTAGATACCCCTCTAACTTGCAAGTGAGTTTGAGACGTTTTTTCTCAGTTACCCTCAACCTGCTTTAGCTTGTCTACTGAAAAGGTTTAATGGGTTGTGGCTGCTGTCCATGCTACCTCTACTTGGAATTAGGTGAATCAGATAGAGATCAAAGTAGAAGGTAGTCTTCACACCAAATGTAGTAGTCCTCCCTGAACATACCTGACTTCTCAATTTCATTGCTATAAGGAGCATTCCTAGGGAAAAAAAAACTGGTTTCCAATGCAAATGAGCCTAAATTTACTAAAATCACAATACTCCTGAGTCCAGGGGAACCAAATTAAAATGTAGCAGACTAAAACATTGTTTTAACAAACTAAAAATACAAAAATAGATAAATATTACACCTTAAGACCAAGTCGATAGGTGCCATGGGAATTTTTATGTATGGTTTAGTCTCCGTTGTTTTCATCTGTGCTAAGCACTATTTGTGTTGATCATAAGCCCTGGAACTGTGGCTAGGGCCCCTGCTTCTCTGTAGCCACAAGTGCTTTCAATCCTGGAAAGATAAATATTAGTATTACCTGGAGTTTCTACTCTTTTGATTTTTACTGTCATGATTCTACCATGTGACTGAATTTTTTTTGTTGTATTAATTTTATAATTGTGTCTTCTTCTGCCTAAAGGCACCAGTCTATTTCTTTGAGTTGAGCTCAGGAATTGAGCTTTCTCTATGAGTTAATTTAAATATTAGAAAAAAA
>JAJPUD010001007.1:169752-365162 GCA_023553655.1 Myrmecobius fasciatus | reverse complement strand
AAAGCAGAGAAAACTGCAACAATTTGTATTTGCCCTGGGGCAGTTTGTCGAGTTGACTTCCGGTCTGAGGCTGGTGGGGCTAGATTTGCACTAGGACCACGTTTTCAGCTGTTCTCGATCCACCCTTTTCCAAAGGCAGATCTGCCAAAGCACCTGCCCGCAAGCAGAGCAAAGTGGCCCAGGCGTCTCCCAGAGGCTTCCTGGGTGCCCAAAATCCGCCCCTCTATAGCAGCCCTGACTTCCGCCCCGGCTGGAGTCTGATTGCGACCAGCGGCCGATTTCCCCTTAGGCTAACCTTCTCCCGGAGTTCTTTCAAGGTAGATCTTTGATAGAAGGGCGTTGTAGTCCAAATGCTTGGAGGGGGCCTCACTCAGAAACCAGTGGGAAGGCTTACTTTGTCTGGGTTTGAGGGAATGTCCCGGGAGTTCACAGAGAAAGCTGTCTGCAGTTCGCCATCTTGGCTACGCCTGCTTCAGTGTGTTTTATGCTATATTCCAGAACCAACCACCATCACGATGGAGAAACTTTTCTTGCCAAACTCCTAAATTGTTCTTGGTTTTGAAAAAAATGTTTCATCCCAACCCTTTTTGGATGTTGTTCCTGAATTTGATTTGAAGTGTTGTCTTAAAGTTGTTTGGAGGGGAATTTGAAAGAATAAAAGTGACTGCCATTACTCAGCCGTCTTAGCTCCATCCCTATTTCCAATTGCATTTTAATATAGTCTAGGAAGCACTCTGGAGCATGGGATCCAGCTGTATGTTGGATGCGCTGACTGGTTAAGTGAATCATCCAAATTCACATAATCATTTTAGAGGTAGATTTGAGCCCAGATTTTCCTAAAGACATGAACCTTTACCAGCTCTCATTTTTTTTGACCATGCTGCCTCACACATAAGTAAGGAAATACAATATATGCAAAGTAAATATAAAACAACGTATATTTATTAAATTCCTACTATGTATAAAATAGACCCTTATAAAGAAGTTATAATTTGTTTTAGTTGTTATTATTTTACACTAATCTATAATTTTCTCCCTCTATACAGCTCTGATGAAGGTTTCCCTAGTATTGTAGACAGAATATTAGCTCTGCAACTTCTTATTCCAGAGGGATATCCAGAATATTGTGAAGTGCAATGATTCCTAGGGTCAATCAGCTAATATAAAACTGATAAGCAAAATTCAAAAGTCTAGATATTTTACCAATTTATTGTAATTCTTTACCACATTCTACAATAGAAGTTAGAAAAAATAGGTTCAGATTTTTTCTATATGCCATGTTATATGTGCAACTTTAGAAAAAAATCACTTAACACATAGAAGCCTCAGTTTTTTATCTATAACATGAGAAAGGTGTGCTAAATTTTCATCAAGATCCATTGTCCCCCTATCTGCATAAAAAAGGGAAGAAAATTCATAGAATGCTCTTTTGTAACAAAACTTCAGGAAGAATTGTGAGTTGACAATGAAAAATATTTCTAAAAAGTAGTTGTCAATTAGTGTCTCTTACCTCATGTCAAGAGAAGCATCAATGTGTAAGTAAAAACCATAATTGACAGAGTTTCCATCCTCCTTCAATTAGCAACTTGCCTGACCTATGGCAATTTCTCATTCTCTCTAAGTTTCAACTACCTCATGTATAAAACATGAGAGTTGAACTATATGCTCTCTTACATCACTTTCAACTGTTATCCAGGCCAGTACAGAGAAAATTCTGATTCTAAATACAGGCCTTTTTTTTCCTTCCTATTATCTTTAGGCTAATGTTAGACTACACACTCTAGTGAGACTATATAAATTGTGAAAAATTATATGGTAGGGAGAATTGCTCACCAGGAATCGTTTGGGGATAAAATCAGAGTTTTGGTAACACACAAATAAAACAACAACAAAACATTACTTTTTACATCTTAAATATAGAATTCAATTACTCATGTGTTTAACAATGTAGAGAATTAATGAATACAAATCATTTTATATTCATTTTGATAGGTTTTTAAACTTTTTAATCTATATATCTACTGTTGAGTTTAATATAAGCTCCTTGAAGGCAGAAATATATTTTCGTTTGTTTTTGTTTTAATTTTTTGACTAATGAGTTCCTAACTTGGTGCTTCTCATGTCTTAGATCCTTAACAAATATTTGTTAAATTGAATTACATTTCCATGTATATTTATGCAAAAAGATACCATTGAATCTGCCTTGTGATTTAAAATCAACTATCCTTTTGTTTAGTTTTACTTGACATTTAGTAAAAGAAAAGAGCAACCATTTGCCTACAAACATGTGATATTCAGACCTGCAAATCAGAAGGGGCTAGACTTGATCTCCTCATTATCACCCAGTTATATTCACATGGTTCTTTGAATACAATCAGGTGATAATGGAAAAGGAAACTTCCTAGCCTATTGAAAGTCAAGGTGAGAATTCATTATATGCAGATAACTACACAATGATTTTTTAAACTGAATCTCTAGAAAATCTCTGACTTCAAACATAGATTCCAGAGGGAGATAAGGGTAGGATAGTCATCTCAATTCTAAAGTTAAGACACAAGGGTCCACAGTGGGGAAAATGAAAAAGTAAAGCAAGTAAATACTGTGGACAGGCTCTTTTATGTACATTCCTCATTCACTGTTTAATAAGCTGAGAAAGACTTGAATGTAAATTCCCATCATCTCTATTTTTTTCCTAACATATTTTGAACTTTCTTTAACTTCTGTCATTTTCTGTATCACTTGAAGATTACCATTTCCAAAAGGAAAAAAAAAATTCTAAAGGACCTCACCTTAAAAAAAGAATTCCTCTTTAATATGAACTCTGTGCTTAATTTTTTCCTTTACAGAGGCATGTTTTAAGCCTGAGGTTTATTATTAGATAATTCCTAAGGTTAAATCTGCTAAGGTATCTTGTATGATCTTGATATATAGATGATAGATATATTATTGTAAAAGAGCATGTAAAGTAGTGTTTTGTTCTGTGAAGTTAAGTTTTTTCCCCAAAATGAACAATTAATGTGATAGGAGGTATGTATGTGTGTGTATGTGTGTGTTGTAGTATTTATATATATAAATAGATAAGATAGATATATGTATATATATAGATATATGTGTATAGATTGGTATATATGTTTTACCTTTTCACTCAGTTCTGAGATGGTCCATTATTGAATACTAATGAATACTAAGCTTGAGGTTTCCCCACTAATATATTCTTTGAAGATGCTCTCAAATTGTATATAGTTCATTCTACATCCTCAGAGAGATGATGGATAGTTGGAAAAGTAAGAATGTAGGTCAAGAGTTGCTGATATTTTCTCCATTATCTTTTTTTCCTTATACCCTTGCTATCCTTTCTGCCTCAAATAACAGTCTTTCAATGACTTCACAGCATCAATAACTAATGCATGATGTGCCTATTCTTAAATCTATTCAAGTGCTTCATCTCTATCATTCTTTTTCTTGAAGCATAGTTTCATAATATTTCTCTTTATTCTTTCTTTCTCCATAATGTAACCAAGCATGAGTCCACATGTTGATATCAAAGGTCCTTAATAGGTTCTTGACAGAATTTTTTCTACCATTTTGCCCTCAGTAAATAACACTGATTAATAAGATGCAATTATTTTCAAGGTAATGTTTTATGCAAATTCTTATCAATGGTAATATAATTCATCTTTCCTATGAAATATCTTGTAGATTGGGATACTTTATGAAAACCTGGTCTGAGGCTCTTTTCCCTGCTTCTTCAAGGAAAACAATGAGCCATCTTTCCACTTACCTATAACTTCCTTTTTCCCTTTAATTTCTTTACAATGAAATTTCAAGACTGACATGATTTAGATCCTCCAACAATATGTATACTTGATGCTCATTGTTAAGGATCACACAAGAAAAGCAAAAACCATTAAATCATATGTTTGCATGATTAGTTAATAAGGCTATAAATATGAAAGTAGAGAAGTAATTCCAGTTGCTTAGTTCCATGTATGATGGTCTTATGAAAGCAGCCACATGCATGATAAAAAAGATTTGTTAGATGTAAAGTTAAGTAAGAAATCCCAGTGCCCTAGATGTGAAATGAACATAATTCTCATCATCTGTCTCCTCTTCTTTGTTGAGCTGTCATTTTAGCATCTAGATATAAAATGCAGGCTTTGGATATGGCCTGCTCAATTATTCAGCTTTGTCTTTTCTTCCCTCATGCCGATTTGGCTGTAACATATTAATCTTTGTAGAAAATCTATTTATTATCCTTGAAGGAAAGAATGGGGTATGTACTTATGTGGAATTGCCTATCATCTTTATATAATTTTTTATTGTCACCTTCCACATCTATTCACTAATTCCCTCACAAAATCCCTGTGAATCCCTGGATTCACATACATGACTTTTTGTTTACAGAAAATCCTGAGTCTCCTTGGTTAACTATAGAGGAAAAGAATCAGAAATTAGATTACCACAACTTGAAGGACTTCCATCAAATGATGACAAATATTTATTAATTGTCTACTATCTCCAAGTCCTGTGCAAATCAAAGTAAAAAATGAAATAGACCTTGTCTTCAGAGAGATCACATTCAAGCACTTTGCTTCTGCTGATCATCCATACCTTGGAAATTCTGATAGGAAGCTGTCTCTTCTGGAAATAGATGATTCATTATTTTCTAAAACCAAATCTTTTGTTGGCCAAAAAATGGAATACTCAGTTCCTTTTCCCAGGCAAGCAGTGTTGTGCAATGGCAAGAATTATGAATTTGAACTCCTAAGATGCATGTTCAAATTTCATCTTTGCTCATTAAAATATGATTCTGAACAAGATTGGATTACATGAAATCCAAAGTCCTTTTGTGTTTTAAATCAATCATGTTGTGATCTAATACTATCCTTTAAGAAAAGGAAAACACATTCTGGGTAGCAGAATGCTATATATAAAAGTTTCATTGTGGGGAAAATAATCGGTATGGGTGTCTGTTATGAGGAATGGATAATCGAAGCTATCGAGATTTCACTCGACAGTGAAACTATAAGAAAGAACTTACTTAGGTTGCAATCTCAGGGTATCCTAGGAGTTGTTTTTGCTGAGGCAAATTGAGGTTAAGTGACTTACCCAGGGTCACACAGCTAGGGAATGTTAAGTGTCTGAGAACACATTTGAACTCAGGTCCTCCTGACTTCAGGGGCTGGTGCTCTATCCACTGCGCCACCTAGCTGCCCTGTATCCTAGGAGTTGTAAGTGGAGTGAGGCATCTGGATAAAAGAAATCAGTCCAGTGACCATATGCCATTTCAGTCACAAGCTCCTATGGTGAAATTTGCATAATAGTGGCTATATAATTTCCTTATATAATAGAGTTGATTTTGGTCCTGGGTTACTTTGTGGGATAATGGGATTCTATTACTAAAGACCAACAAAAAAAAATCAGGATGTCCACTAGCCATGAATATCACAGGTGGGATTCAAATGATGCTGTGATTTATTTGTATACCCAGAGATCCAATTAGCATTTGTGTTAAACTCTTCCTATTACTCTACTTGAGGTGAGAAGTAAAGTATGGAGAAATGGTGAGATTCAAAGAGACTTTAAACTTCTGAACATGGAAAATGAAATAGACTAATATTTGCAACTTAAAAAAGAAAGGAAGTATGTTGGATTGCTTGCTGTCTAAGGGAGGTAGGGAGGAGGGAGAAAAAATTTGGAACACCAGGTTTTGCAGGAGTGAATGTTGAAAACTATCTTTTCATGTATTTTGAAAAAGAAAAAGCTATTATATTTTTAAAAAAGGAAAAGAAGATGGGAATTGAGAGATAGTTCATTACTAAGAATTATCTCTAGTGAGTCCCCTTTATTTCCTCAAATCATGAAACACCAAATACTTTAAATAATAATGGTAACAATAACCCTTTCTCGGGTGAAACTCTGCTCCAACATAGAGAGCTACTAAGAGTAGCTTGGCTCTGTAGGAATTGTTAATTTCCCTAGGATCCTAGTTTTATTCCATGTATATTATGCTCGATTTGTACAGATTTTTATACTCTGCATAGAGGATCTTACTTCAGTCCCCACTCAAAGCAATTAGATATTTTAATATAGAAATTTCAGCTGACAAGATTTTGTAACATAGCACACCCAAAGTCCACCATCTCCCTAATAAGAAGGTCTGTGTTCTCAGAAATAACATTAGAAATTAAATGATAGGTTTCTAAAGTTGGGTCATCTATTGTTCCTACCAATTTTACAGATGAAGAAGTGGAGACCAGAGATCATGCAGCTAAGATGTAGGAGTTCTGGGATTTAAATCCAGATATTTTGACTGTGTTTGATCCAATACTTTTCCACAATATAAGCTCCTTCTACTACCTTTGGATGGAAATTATTGCAATAGATGAACCATTTTCACAATCTCTCTCTCCTACAAGAAGGAAGGGAGGAGACCATTATTTCTGGTTTGTAAAACTGGACCCCTAAATACATTTTCTACAAAGCAATATTATTATATGTGCTTGCTGTGTTCTATGACTATAGTTGCACTGTATTGTATATAAGGCACATTATGGGTTAGTTTTCAGTTTCCTTGTCTTGACATTTAAAATGCTGTGTAAAAGCATTGTTTGTTTGAGGAAATATATTCCTTTTTCTGAATAGGTAATGTTATAGAAGTTCAAGTATCAATTGGGAAATGTGTGTGTGAAATCATTGCCTAAATGTGTTTGGGATACAATGGGTATTTGCAGAAGCCCGTAAGTATACTGGATAAAGTACTAAGGTTAGAATAAAGAAAACCTTGGTTCAGATATTGCCTCTGGGACTCATTAATTGGGTATTGTGGAAAAATCATGTAGCCTCTTAGAGCCCAGTTTCTCCTTCAGCAAAATAAGGATGATAATAGTAGCTGTTTTTCTTTAACATGATATAGTTGTTCATAGATGATCATAAGTCTCGAAGTGGTAGGGAATGGTTTGGTCTATCTAGGAAGGGATGCCATTTTCTAATCTACCCCCTACCCTCAATGAAAAGATGAGAAAACTGACCTCAAAGGACAGTCAGTCATTCCATGTCAGAGAATAAAGAAAGGGCAAAAGTAGTTTGGTTGTTCTATTGCTTCAGTCATGTCCAACTCTTTGTTTTAATGTTTAAAGTCCAGGGATACTGGACTTATTTGCCATTTCGTTCTCCATCTCATTTTACAGATGAGGAAACTGAGTAATATTCGAACTCAAATCCTCTGACTCAGGTCTCTTTCCTCTTTACCGTGAAATAAAGTGTGTCAAATACTAAATAAATACCCTTATTTTAGAAGTAATTGATTGTCTCTCTCTCTTTCTTTCTAACACACACATATATACATATATACACAAACACACCCATCCAAATCTCTCTACCTATAGCTCTATATCTTAATTTTTAGTCTTCTACCTTCAAGGAAGAATAGTATCATAGAGAAAAATGACTTCATATTAGAAAGATTTGGGTTTAAATCTTGACTAAGTAATATATTTTATATGTACATATGTATTGTGTCTTGAAATTAATAAGGCCTACAATTCCAAAAGACTTATGATGATCAGAGCCATCTGCATCCAGAAAGAGGACTATGGGAACTGAATGTGGATCACAACATAGTATTTTCACCATTTTGTTGTTTATTTGCCTTTTGTTTTATTTCTAACCTTTCCCCCCCTTTTTGATCTGTTTTTTTCTTATGCAGCATGATAATTATAAAAATGTGTATAGAAAAATTGCATATGTTTAACATATATTAGATTACTTACTCTCTCGGGGGAATAGGGGGAAGAGAGGGAGAAAAAATTTGTAACACAGGGCTTTGCAAGGGTGAATGTTGAAAACTATCTTTGCATATATTTCGAAAAGAAAAAGCTATTATTTAAAAAATAAATTAATAAGTTCTAAAGCAATATAAGTATGTACATTTAATCTAGGCAACTTCTTGTCAGTCTTCATCAAACTTGCCATTGGACATGAATATTGCCATTTGTGAATCAAATCAGTTTAGTTTGTCTAAGCAAGAGAATCTACATATTGAAGAAATTAGCTCCCCTATCAACATTAATAGGGGCATTCTATTCCTCTGCCTGGCTATTCTGAGAATGTTCTCTGAATCTGATAGGCATTTTAATGATCCCTCTTTTGATAGCCTCTCTTGGAAGGTTATTGTACAGCTCTTTCTGTAGTGTCCCCTCCTGTCATCTGCTGCAGGGTGCTATTAGGGGTAATTTGTACTGTGTGGTAGTTTTAAATGGTAGTTAAAAATACCACTCTTCATTTGGAAAGCCCTCTTCTAAATTCACTGTGGCTGTCCCACTGTGATCATTAATCCCAATAAGAGCAAGATTAATTGAATTCGGCCTGATATTACTAAAAATTACTTCATACCTTTTAAAAAAAAAAACCTTGTCATCATTCATGGTTGTTAACCTTAATCCACTTGGCCTTTTTTGTTAGATGTTTTAAATGAGAACAAATATTTGTTTGTTTTTTTTTTTTTGCTTTTACTTTTGGACTATTGATCTTCCTAAGATCTTTCTCCCTTGCTTTATCATTCTTCTCCTTCTCAGTTCCCCTATTCTACCCATATTTTTTTTATTCACCAGACTTCACTATCCATTCATTCCTGAACACTGTTGCCAAATTTGTAGAGAGAAGCTCTTTGCATTTTTAAGGATGGAGTGATGTGGACTAAGTTGAAATTTTCATATTCTGATCAATGATCACATTTCATTCTACTGCTTAACGGGCTAGACAAATAGGGCTACTATGGCATGTTAATGAGCTAGACAATGTAAGGATCTAGTTGAAAGATCATCTTAGAATCAGAAAAATGGGGTATGAAATACACTTCTGATAGTTGTGTAATCCTGAGCATTTCCTTGTCTGCAAAATAGTGATTGTAATCTAATTCTCTACTTTTCCAGGATATTTGTGAGGAAAACATAAAATTTATATGTGAACTGGGCTATCACTATTATACAAAAAAGGCCAAGTATTCCTTAAACTCTTTCAGATTCTTTGTTAGGATTATAAAGTAAGGGAGGGGATTTCTACCCTCTCCCTTCAGTTGATATAGTCGGAAAAGATTTGGAATGTAATCACAAGGTGTTAATGAGGTATTAAATTGAGTGTAGAGATGTGTCTATGCCCTGATGCCTTTTTGAGCTGTGAACAACTCTCTGAATCAACAGAGAGACAATGCCATTGGCTGAGCGGTTCTTCCTAGGGCTTTAAATAGCTAAACCCTAGAGAAATATCAGTGTTTGTACTTATTGTATTCAGGAACTAACAGTAGAGTAGAATTTAGAAATGGGACATTTCTTTCACTTCAGCGTCCCCTCCTAAACATATATATATATATATATATATATATATATGTGGAGGGGAGCTACAAGAATCAAAAATTTCAGATATTGATAGATAGAAAGACAGATATAGATATAGGTACATAGAAACAATTCCTTGAGGTGGGATACAACTTTGAGGAGTTATGATACCCTGGCAGCTTTGGATTGTGGAGAAAAGCAGATCTTGAGAACTCATACAGCAATCCACCTAGCAGAACTATATCCAAGGCAACCTGAGTAAAAAACTTTAGAAGAACAAAATGACATCCAGGATCTGAAATATCAGGTGTTATGAGTAATCTTTGCCATGTGTATATCCTATACATTTGTTCATATGGGAGACTACCTTTCCTTAGACAGTGTATTTTCCCAGTTTTACCTCAGTTTTAGGGGAGGACAGGGTGTTTTATCTTAGCTAGAAGCTAGGTAGCACAGTGGATAAAATGTGGCCCTGAAATCAAGAGACCTGAGTTCAAATTGGGCTTCAGGCACTTATTAACTATGTGATCATAGGGCAAACTTAACTCTGCCTGAGCTCCTCATCTGGAGGATGGAGAGCTGGAGAAGGCAAGTCAAACCACTTCAGCATCTTTGCCAAGAGAATTCCAAATGGGATCAGAAAGAGTTGTACTCCCTGAAATGACTGAACAACAATAACAAGTTATACTTATTGCTTGTCTTATGCCATTTTGTTTAAATATTTTTGCTAAGATATAATGATAACTGAATGGCTAATTGTTGATTTGAGCACACCACTGGGGATTTTTTAGCTGCAGTATTATGGGGACTGAGATAGGATTATATTTAGAGCCTAAAGTAGCAGCAAAATTCTGAAAACTGAGTCTCTGGTGTGAGAGCAAGTTGGGGAAATAAGCCAGAAATAAGCCCCCTACAATAAATAACCTCCCTACAATAAGGTCATAGTTCTAGATCTGGAAGATAGGTTAAAACCCCCCTAATCCTAACTAGATAGATAAAGAAGCCAAGACCCATGGGGCTGAGGTATATATTGTGTAAAGTCAAATAGATAGCAGAACAGTCATTGGAACTGAAATAATTTGACCATATTTTATATTCTTTTCACTGTGACACCCTCCAATAAGACCTATTATTTTTAGATAGAATTTTTTTGGATTATTTTAATTGGTTCTTACTGAAGATTCAAAGAGTTTAACATTACAATTAATCAGTCAACTGAATGGTATTTATTAAGAGCTTATTATATGCTTGGCTTGGCTATTATAAAAACAAAAGGTTAATATTCCTTTCAGTCAAAAGGCTTACATTCCAACAGAGTAGCTATGTATGAAATATATATATATGTATGTGTATAATATTCAGGTTATATAGCATAAGTGCATATAATATATACATATAGAAACATGTATATAGTCTATATATGGGTACATATCTATCTATCTCTATGTATATATGTACTATACAATATAGATATAGATATGCACCCATATATAGACTATACACATATGTTTCTATATGTATATATAGACATAAATATGCATGTATATATATATCTATATGTATATCTATAGATATAGATATAAGGATTTGGGGGGGGATCAAGGATTGAACAGTATCTGTGATTAGGAAAGTACTCATGGAGGAGGTAATATTTGGGCTGAACATTAAAATAAGCTAAAGATTACAAGGCACATTTCTCAAATATATAGAGAACTAAGTCACATTTATAAGAATACAAGTCATTCCCCAATTGATGTGGTCAAAAGATATGATCAAGCATCTGTTAGTTGAATAAACCAAAATTATATATCATCATATGAAAAATATTCTAAATCACTATTGATTGGAGAAATGCAAATTAAAACAACTCTGAGATATCACTTCATAGCCATCTGATTAGCTGATAGGACAGAAAAATGTTAGAAGAGATGTGGGAAAATTGCAACAGTAATGTATTGTTGCTGGAATTGTAAATTGATACAACCATTCTTAAGAACAATTTGGAATTATGCCCAAAAGGCTATCAAAGTGTGCATTGCCTTTGATCTAGAAATACCACTACTTTGCCTTTATGCCAAAGAGATAATTAAAAAGGTAAAATGTATAAAAATTATGTATAGCAACTCCTTTATGGTGGCAATGAATTGGAAATTGAGAGTATGTCCATCAACTGGGGAATGGCTAAACAAGTTGTAGTACATGAATTTAATGGAATACTCTTGTTCTATAAGAAATGATGACCAAGCAGATTTCAGAAGAATAAGAAACAAACAAACCTGGAAAGACTTACATGAACTGATGCTGAATGAAGTGAGCAGAAGCAGGAGACCATTATATACAGTAACAGGAACACTGTGCAGTGATCAACTATGATAAACTTAATTCTCAGCAATGTAATCATCCAAGAAAATTCTAAAAGACTCATGAAGGAAAATGCCATCCACATCCAGGGAAAGAATTATGGAGTCTCAATGCAGTTATCAGAGCATGCTTTGCTCACTTTTTGTTTGTTGTTTTGTTTGTTTCTTTATGATTTTCCCTTTTGTTGATTCTTCTTTCATAATCTGACTAGTATATATACATATATATATATATGTATATATACGTATATATTTATTACATACCAGTTACTTGCTGTCTTGGCTAGAGGTTGAAGAGAAAGTAGAAAAATTTTAAACTCAACATTTTTTAAAATTCATGTTGAACAGTATTGATATAGTCATATAACTAGAAAAAATACTATTAAGTGGAAGGAAAGATTCCAAGAGGCAGACAGAAGTGAAGAAATGTATTACAGGCAACTGGGGAGTGCAGAGTGGTGGAGAGAAAGTTCTAATTTATTGACATGAGAGATTGAATACAATGTATAAAGTATGACAAGAAGGCCATTTTTTCTGGGTTATAGAATAATGTTCAGATCTCTCTAACATGTAAAAAAGCCTTGTCTTGGCCATTCTAGGCCATTTAATTTTTCTACCGTTCTGCTGAAAAATATTTCAAAGGTGTTCCCCACTAATGCAACTCTATTGCCTTGTCACCTAATCTAACTTCAACTCTTTGAAGGTCTGGTTTCTATTCTCAGTATATGATATTCAGAAACAATACTGAAACAATTCACTTAAAAATCAGTAATGGCCTTCTAATGGGCAAATCAAGTGACTTTTAAAAAATTCCCTTATGACCAAATAGGTACCTGCTGATTCCACCTCTGAAATCTTTCTCCCATCCATCTTCTTTCTCACTTAACATTGCCTTTATTCCAATATAGGTTTTAATCTATCTGTTCTATTAATCTGTTTACAATTGACTTCTAACAAGTCCTCCCACTTCCATCATCTCCATCTTTCATTGGACCCTTTAAACCACTGCCAGAACAATTTTCATAAGTATAAATTTGATGAACTCATTTATTTTCTCAAAAATCATTTCATGCTCAAACCTATTTGTTACTTGGCACTCAAAGCTCAGCACAATCTGGAGACATTGTACCTTTCCAGTCTTTTCTGGTAGTATTCACTTCCATATTCTTTTACTTACTTAATACTAGGGCTACATTTGACTTCCCTTTGCGTTTCTTTCCTCATGTTGTTCCCATTGTTTCCAAAGTCTTCTTTTTGCCAGTTTAAGTGGAAAGTCCCACTCACACTTTAGAGCCTTTACCACAATACTCCTTCAGTCAGTAATGACCTTTTCCTTTTTTAAATTTTAAACAATATTTTTCATCTCTCTATTATGCAGATGTCTTATTTTTGTATTATTTACATATGAGCCATACTTTCCTACTAGATTCTAATCACCATGACAGTAGGAATTAGGTTTTCTCTAAACATTATGCCTCCTAAGAACCTAATTCAGTGCTTTGCACAAAGCATTTAATTATTATTTTTTAATTGAATTGTTTTAGTTGTATACTTTATAAGTCATTTTTGTTGACTTTATTTTTTCTGTTGATTAACACTACCATCCAAAGGCATGTTAATTTTCTTCTAATCAAATAGAAAAATTGGTCACGTATATGCTCATTATTATTGATTTGAAATTAGTGGTGAAACACAATTGGAAGGTTTTAATGAGATTAGTGTACAAATCTAAGTGTTCTGATAATTCCAGAGGGAGCTATGTCCTACTAGCCAAAAAGGGTCCCTAAATGAGCCTGGATTGCACTTTTCATTCCCAAATATTTACTTAATTCTTCCTATTATAATTTCTATCACATCAATAGGATATTGAAATATCTAACACAGCTTTAGAAGAAAGGAATAAACACAAGTATGATTTAATATTTTGCCAAATTTATCAAATACCATTTTAGTGTACAAAGGTCTCATAATAAGAATATACTCATTAACTAAACAAACAGATCATTTGATCTTAACAGTAATGTTAACATGCTCATGATACATGAATGAGGGAAATCATGAGCTAATTGACACTTACTGTCAATGAAACATTAAAGTTTTGGGAAAGACAGACACTGACCTCATTACAAGCCAGGAGAAATCTTAGAATGACAAGTCATTCCATTTGTGATATTGAGCTGATTGCTTCACCTGAGTAAATCCCCAAGGTGACCTCTGGAGTCATTTCCAACTTTAAATTCTTAATCCTATCTTTTGTGTTGTTGCTGTTTTTGTGCATGTGTGTCCATGTATCTATGTGTTTAGTTGACTATTTAGTTTTAATTTTTAAATTTTAAAATTTATTTGACTTTCAAAGCGTATTCAAAACACATTAATCTTGACATGACAATTTGTTACAACTTTCATATGTCCATTTCTAGACAAACCAACCCCATGAGGAAGTAGGCAGCATATGCTCTGGTTCTAAAACCCTTTCTCCAGATTGGTAGATGTTGAGCTGAAACAGGGTTTTTTTAATTTGTTCCACTTGTGATCCCTTTTTGCCCAAGAAAGTTTTTTGCAATCTGACTATATAGGTATATAAAAGAGGTATACAAATCAAATATTAGCTGATAATAAATCATGATTTCACAATCTTCCCATTCATTTATGTGACCTCATATGGGATCATAACCCACAGTTTAAGAAACTTTAAGCTAGAAGACTGGTAAAAGTTAAATTAACTTGAACTGACCTTAAGGAATTTTGAGAGGAAAATAAGAAGCATGGGAAGTGGCGTTTCATGGTAATATTGAGTGGCTTACTATTGAAATTATTGCTGTTGTTGAGGTTTTGTATCTTTACATAGTTCTGTGTGGGACAATGCTCAGCTTTATTGAATGTATACGTGTACTACTATGATAAAAGTTTTCTGGTGAACTCAAATGCTTTCATTCTCTCGTTTTTTCCCTGATTTATCTCTACCTGGGTGTTATTTAAAATTCCTTAGAGTTCTCACAGCTCCTCTAATATCTCTCATAGAATAATCTATGTACATGACTTGCCAAGTTTCATAAAGATTACAAAAGAACAGAATTATTTCTTTAATAGGAGACCAGATTCTGTATCTCTAAAATAAGGGAAATTTGATAATCTGAGCATTGTGCTGGTCCAACAGGATGCAAAATAACCCAGAGGGAATGCTTTTTCAGAAGATTCTTTGTAGAAGATATAAAAAAGAACATACACAGAATATTTTATAAGCTAGACCTATGATTTCATTAATATGTGGAACTCTCAATTAGGAAAAAGAGAATACCTTTACTAATATTAATTGAGCCACAAGATAGTACGGTGGATAGAGTATCAGGATTGGAGTCAGAAATATGTGAGTTCAAATCTGGCCTCAGATATTTGCTATCTGTGTGATGCTGAGCAAATCACTGAACTTCTGTTTGCTTCGGTTTTCTTATCTGCAAAATGGGAATAATAAGAGCATTTACCTCCCAAGGTTGTTATGAGGGACAAATGAAATAATATTTGCTATTTTGCAACTAAAAACATTTAGCACCGTGCTTAGTACATTATAGAAACATTAAATTATTGCATCAGTAGCAGCACCTTTTTAGCTATTTAGCTTTAATTGTTATTGTTTGTATTACTTTGTTTTTTTTAATAGAGAATTGGCTGGGACACTGAGAATTTCAATATCTTGGCCAGAATCAAATGGTCAAAAGATGTTTAAGATTGGAAGACTGATTTTCCTGACTGAAAAAGACTTCCCTCTTTCTATTATACTACTTTATTTCTCATAAAATAATTAGATTGAAAAGCAATGGATAAGTCATGATTATTATCTATAATGGTAACAACTTTGATGAGATCAGAGATAAAGTATTATTTATCAGATAACTCATTTTACTGTTAGATATATTCCCTCTACCAGATAATAAACTCATTGAGAGCAGGATATATTTGTGTATCATTTGTATTAGGATTTTTACATTTTTCCTATGTACTTTATCCTTAATATATATTTATTGAAGGAATGAGTAGTATAAGCCCTGATATTTGTGATTTGGAAGAAAATTGAGGCTGGTTCTATTTTTCCCCCATAAATCTATGTCTAAAGCATAATGTAAGTTTATATAATCTTCCCAGTTTTCTCAAAGTGCTACCTTGTTTTGCCTAAAATATCCAGGAAGGGCAGAACTCTCACAGTGTCTGCTACAGGCTCTGCTAGGTACACTTGTTGCCTCTTCAAGATGGGAAGCTGTCTGTGTTTGTCTCAAGGCTGTCAGTGTTTTCAGTGGTTTGCGGAAGTCTCCTTCGACAGCAAACAAATGAGACACTAGAATAGAAAAATAGCAGATGATGAATACTTGTGGCATGCACATTTTAGAGGTAAACATCCACGAGGGAGACATGTATGACCCAAGGACATAGTTCTTTGTCTTGAATAAAAGGAGTTAGGTTTAATGTGTCATTGTCCAATTGGACCCAGGGGCACTTGGATATAGAACACAGTAAATGGGTACTGCTGTACCTGTGACCTATTTTATGCCATGCAGGAAGCAGAAAGGCTTAGCTTTAAAAGAAGGCATGTATGAGGAAAGCAATAATAGCTGTGCTCAGCACCAGCACTAATAAAAGAAAGAAAGACGCATCATTACAAGGTCAATGTGGTGAAATTGGTCCCTTTGCTGAATTATAAGTAAGTGGTGAGGAAACGCCTCTTGCCTCAAACAAAAGTCAATAGAAAATCAACAAACAGCTTCCAGAGCCATCCTTAACCTCACAATTGCTCAAGAAACCCTGCAGATATATAACATGGAACACTAATACATGTAAATACACACAAAAACACAAAATCATATGGAATTTGGACTTTTTTTTTAAAGTGGGGCCATTAAAATATTAATCATCTCATAAAATTGGAGAGATTATTAGTGTGGGCATGCATGTGTGTGTGTTTGAGAAAAAGAAAGAGAGAGAGAGAGAAAGAGAGATAAATCTTAATCAAAAATACAATATTATTATGAGAATATTGGGATGGAAACGTATATAGATACTGGGGCAATAGAAACACAAAACTTAAGACGTAGGCTGCAAATTTGAGGACTAAGCAGAAAAAGAAATCTTCAATAGAAATAGAGAATTAAACATCTGATATTCATAAGTAATATTGTCATAAAAGTCATTTTTATACTTCCACAATACATCCCAAATGTTCTCTCGTCTTTTTTTTTCTGATACAGTCTTAGCGTTACTTTTAGAACTCATATTCTCTCAGATGAATTCCATCAATAGCCTCCCATTTGGATTCCCTGACCTATACTTTCTCTTCTCTAATCCTTCTTTTAAAAGTCTGCCAAGTGGATATTCATAAAACAGAGATATGATCATATTATTCCTCTACTCAAGAAGTTTTGCTGGTTCCTTGTTGCCTCTAGAGTAAAATATCAATTTCTTTGTCATTTAAAGCTCTTCACAGTCTACTTCTAAGTTAAAATTTGACACTGATTTCATGTTTCCTTCCCCTTCAAATCATCCATTCCAACCAAATAGGACTCCATATCCCATGTATATATTTTTGTGTAAGCTGACAATTTTGCCTGTCCCTATCTCTGGGAACCTTTCCCTAACTTCAGGGTCCAGCTCAAATCCCCAATTCTTTCTTAATGCTTTTCCTCCCAGTTCTTAGTGTTCTTCCAAATTCTCTGAAATAACTTTATATTTTCTTTGCATCTATTTTATGTTTAAAAGGGGCAGTATAGCCTAGTGAATATAGAAGTGACCTCAGAAATAGCTCAAGTCCTGCCTTGCAGACATATATATTGTCTCAAGTCATTTAATCTGTCAGTGTTCTAGACAGTACTAAGAATATAATTGCTAGATAAGGTGCTTTCCTACACTGATAGAGGAAGGTCTTTATGGGAATCCTTAGCCAATGGCAATGACAAGATCAATAAAAGAAAAACACTGCATTTATTTATCTTTGCCCAAGTTATTTATATTCAGTAGAAAGCAAGTTCCTTGTGGCAGTTAGTAAGGGGGATGGCTGGGATATTGATTGGTATGCTAGATTTAGAGTTAAGATAACTTGAAGAGATTGTGTGTGTGTGTGTGTGTGTGTGTGTGAGTGTGAGGGGGTGGACAGAGACACAGAGAGAGAAAAAGAGAGAGACAGAGACAGAGAGATAGAAAGACAGAGAGAGAGATCAAAGAGAGGGACAGAGAGATAAAGAAACAGAGACAAAGAGAAAGACAGAGACAGAGAAAGACATAGAGAGAGAGAGAGACAGAGAGATCAGAGGGACAGAGAGACAAAGAAACAGAGAAAGAGAGAGAAAAAAAGAGAAAAAGAAAGAGAGAGAGCTTTTTTTTTAAAACTTCCTCCAAAGTAACTGGATTCTCAAGATCTAGACTTCCCCTTCCCAATGCATCAGACATAATGTTATCATGTTAGTTTTCCTAAACACATATTCCATTATCTCTCTTGTTTATAACTATGGCAGAATACTGGAACTTTGTACCAGGGTATTGAAATATAGAGGGTGCTGACAGCACTTATAATCCTTCATCAAATTAAAACAAGTATAGTTAGTGCCTAGTTAGGAGAAAATAATTGGTTAAAATAAGTTTTCAAGTGGTGTTTGGTGTCTCCCCCAATGGCAGTTTTCTCATAATTCAATTCAGTGTACCTTTTAGGACCTTGAAATCTAAGGTTTTTTTCCCAAGATCTCTTCAACAGTTAATTTATTTTTATCTTAAATTGATTTGAGATTACCTTATTTTCTGCTTTTTGACATATTTTGTGTTGATAACTTTGCTTCCTGAAATTCTAACTATGGTGCTGGTATGGTACCTAATATAGTAGCTTTTTATTTGCCAAACAAATAAAATACAAAATCATCAATTTTGTATTCAAGTCCCCTATAATCTTGCTTCAACTTATTTTCTAGATTTAGTTCAATTTATATTTGCCTTAAATGATGATGCTTACTATTTCAGAACAGTTGTTTTGTTTTTGGCCATGTGATCATTTCTACTTAGAATGTTTCTTCCTAATTCATATAATCACTATATTATTTACACTTAAATCCCACTACTCTCGCAAGGTCAAGTTTCCTTCTTCAAAACTCCTTATCCCAGCCCAAAAGGGACCTGCCATTTCTATGAAAGCCCATCATCATTCTTTGCTGGCTGTTGCATAGTGCCTAACAGTGGAATTATTTGCATATATAACTGACTTGCCCAACTAGATAATAAGGTGGTTGAAGTTGGGGCACCATGATTTGAACTATTTTTTATTTCCCTTAGTGTACAGCCAAATGCCATGTACAAAACCACCATTCAGCAAATATATCTTGACTTAAGAAAACAGTAAAGTGAGCTAGTTTCACTTCTAAAACAGCTCTTTCTTTAAGAATGAGAGTATTATGTTAAATCAGGGGTTTTCAACTTTTTTTCATATGAGTTTCATGACCCATTTTAGGAATGTGATGAACCCAATGGAGCCCTTCTTAGGATAAATTTTTAAATGGCTAAAATAAAATTCACATGATTATATAGGAAATCAATTGTATTGAAATAGTTACAAAAACTGCTGAAAAAGAAAGTTCACATTGTCTAAATTAAGAACTATTGTTTGCTTTTGAATTTTGGTAAAAAAAAAAATAAAAGAAGGAACATCATTAAGAAGTAGGGAAATGGGGAATCTTGTTTAGATTTGTTATCATTGTATTGGTATTACTTCTCCACTTGCCATTTTTTATTGTTACAAAATGTAGTTTGATTAGTTGATCAACTAAATATCTTTTTATTCAAAGGCATGGTACGTACTTACATAAGTTGATGAATTTAAAACCATCAAGATCTGGATTCAAATTCTCTTTTCACACTTGCTTAATCACAAAGCTAGAATATTAGAATGTTATTCAATCACTCAATATGGTAATGTAATAAAGGGGAGCTGGTAGACAAACATTGTTTCTGATTTCAGGAAGATCATATTATTATGGGGTTGACAAAATCTAAATGACCACGAACATATCATATAGGATGGAGTTAATGGAAAGTGGTCTTAGAGGTAAGGTTAAAGAGTAAGGAGAAAACTGGGAAAATATTCCAGAAGAATTTCAGAATTTAAACTAGATGTAGAAATCAAGTGAGAAAATGCAGGGGTAAAAAGTATGCAAGGCATGAGGCATAACCATTCAAAATCTTGGAGTGGGAGATACTGTGTTTTGTCTGGGGAGCTGCAAGTAAAAAGCAGTGAAATTAGAACCGAGAGTTTATGGAACTAAGTGTAAGATTGGAAAGCTAGGAAGGGGACAAATTGTAAAGGGATCTAAATGCCAAATAAAAGGCATTATAGCTGCTCCTAGAGGTAAAAGGGAATCACTGAAGTTTATTGTGACATATTCAGCTCTGCATTAAGACCATTGTTTTGGCAGCAGAGGTTAGATTAGATTCCCATGAGAAAAGATAAGTCAGAAACCAATTAAAAGGCTATCACAGTAGCCCAGGGAAATAGTGATGGCTTCCTCTATTATATTCATGACTATATTAGTAGAAGACATTATATATAAGAGATAATGTGAAGATAGAAAGCAAAGGATTTGTTGAATTTTTTGGATATATGGGAAAATTTGAATTGTAGAAAATGGCTCTGACTTGCCTGAATGATTGGGAAGATTGTGGTAACATCATGAGTAAAAAACTTGATAATTTTTAGATGTTTATAGGGCATAGAGTTCAAAATGTTAAAACAGTAGTTTATGATAGGAAAATGGAACTCTAGTCCTGAAGTCAGGAGGACCTGAGTTCAAATCTGGTCTCAGACACTTAACATTCCCTAGCTGTGTGACCCTGGGCAAGTCACTTAACCTCAATTGCCCCAGCAAAAAGCAAAAAAAAAAAAAAAAAAGAAAGAAAGAAAATGGAGCTCTAGAGATAGACTGAGATTCAGTCTGTTGATCTGAGAATTAACTGCATAGAGATGATAACTGGATAACATGGGATAATAACACAGGAACTGATGAGATCATTAAGCAACAGAAAAGAAAAGAGCCCAGGACTAATATTTAGGGGACAGCTAACGTTATAATAGAAGAGAAAAGAGCCCTGGAACATGTTTTAGAAAACAAATACAGTTAGTGGGTACGACAAAAATGAAGATCAACAACAAAACAAAACCTCTAAAAAGGAATGATCAGATAATTAGGAGGAGAACCATAAGAGGACAGTATCTTGAAGACTGAAAGAGGAGAAAGTATCTAAGAAAAAGAAAAAAAAAACAATTTTATAACCCTCTCAAAGACTGAAGAATTTTCAGGAAGAACACTTATTGAGAAGAGGATTCCTGAGTATAAATTTGTCATTCTGCCTACTGCAACATCTTTTACAAATAGAAAAAGCCTTTCAGATCAGGCAGTCCAACTATTTCATTTTACATATGAGGATACCAGGGCCCAGAATGGTGAAATAATTTGCTCAAAAGTCACTGAGTTGACAAGATTACAGCTTAATCTCTGAGCCTCAGTATCTGCATCTGTGAAGTAAGACTTACTGTACCTATCTCATAAAGCTAATAAGAGGTCCAAATGAGATTATGTCTATTTTAGTTTGTATATGTTAAATCACTATATATGTCAACTGCTATTACTTTATGCCTTATTCTTTAATTTAAATAAACTTAAATCTTATCAGAATTCTATATAGTTGTCATTAATATGAGGAAAATCTGTTTTAAAGATAATTAACACAATTAGGCATTGTGACATTTGAAAAAAAAATCCAGATGAGAAGATGCCAGTTGTAAATCCTTTCACACAAGCCTAGACATATAGATAGATATGTTACCACCTTATTATTTGATAGTACAGTTAAATGAAGATCCCAGCTTCCAATGGCATGTTCCTCCCATTGCTAATTTACCTAAAGCACTCCAAGTATAATTTGCAATTGTAAATTTCCTGTTATCAATTAATTTACAGTTCACAAGTAACCATCTGATTATCACTTAACAAAGCTTCATGGGCACTGTAATTACTCTGAAAGTAATTATCCTGTAATTGTGCATAATTATTTGTACCTTATTAAGTGTTCACATGACTAAAATATTTCTGGCCAAAAATTATCTGTAGTTTTCAAAATTACGAAAAACAGAGAACACTATCCTTTTTTTTTTCTTCTCTGTGTAAAGGAGTGTTGGTGGGTTGGCACAGCCATAATTCTGAAAAAAAAAAAAAAGGATGTTTTGATAAGGAAAGGGGAAATTTGGATTTCATTAATAGAATTTCTTGTGTATCAGATGAAGTTAAGATAATAGTATCAACTTTCACCATGGATGAATACAAAAAATATTACCCTATTATGAGTTTATATTATAAATGTCATCAAGAGCAATGTGCTTTGAGTTTTCAATACCACTAATGGGAATTCTAATTTTATTTTTTTATACTTTGTGTTCTCTGTATAAAAATTATAATATTCCTTTATCTAATGTAGGTTTTGAGTAATCCAAAAAACTATCACCTAAAAATTGTCAGAAGTAGATGGATACCCATTCCTCTCGGAGCATCCTTTAGCATTGATGTTCAAAAGTCCCTCAGATGGAAAAAATCTATGCATACATAGTGAGTTCAACTCATTTTTAAAGAATAGGATATTATTTTGACTTTATAAGCTCAAACCTCCACATACTAGTAGGGTCATAAGTTTATTGCTGGAAGGTATTTCCAAGATCATCTAGGTCTCTTTTTTAACAGAAAAAAAATTGAGAGAAAAATAAAATTACTTTCTCAACATAATACATGTAGTGATGGAGACAGTTTTCAAACTGAGGTTTTTCTGGATCTAAATCTTGTCCACTTCCTACTGTAATGGAAAAAAAAAATGTTCCTAAGCACTAACTCAAATCCTGGATAGGTTGTTGTTGTTGTGGTGATGGTGGTGGTTTGATTGATTAGTTTTGTGTTAGGTTGATCACATTTATCTTTTAATATTGTACTATAAATTTGAAGGGAATATAGGATCTAATTAGGAAGATATTTAACAAAACTATTGACCTTTTTTTACTTGCTAAAATATAAATCCAAATAAATTTTCTTGATATGCTAGCATGTATAAATTGGTAGAAAACATGGTGTTATTCAGTATAATTTTCCATGATATGCTTTGTGATCATTATGCACTCTTATTGAGCATGGTGAGACTATCCTTGGTGACAATATCTTCTTAGCAACCTTCTGTTTATAATTTTAGAGGAAATTTACCTTGGATTGAAAAATGGTATGCCATTGTGATTGACAAAGTCTATGAGATGATCAAGGTCAAATCTAGAGTGAATGAGGTACATGGTGATAAACATTGACAGATAAATCATGCATCAAATATTGCCTAGCCATCTGGTTACTACTCATGATGAGTCTGGACTTCTTGTATTTCACATCTTACTGGATGGCCCCTACATGGAAAGAACAGTGGTTTATTTTTATCTTATTGCTAAAATATACTTTTATCTGCTAACACAAAAATGAGTCTGCTTAAAATTAAACCTATTAAACTGCAAGCAGAATGCTTCCAAAATCGTGACCTTCAAAAACCGGCCCACTATATTCATATGCTGTTGTTTTATTCAGGGGCATTTTTCCACTCATGTTTCAAACTGTTTCCACATCACTTAAGTGACTGGTATGATACTTGGGAGATGGATTTAGAACCCAGAACATTACCTCAAGGCTTGATGTGTTTTAGCTTGAGCAGTAATTATGATTAAAAAAGAAAAAAAAACAAAAACAAACAAACCAAAAAACCCCAACTAGCCCTGATATTTAAAAATTCTGCCAGTCATGGATATTCAATTAAATTCAGAGAATCTTTGCATGGCAGCTAAATCTAGAAGGCATCTGAAGGATTATGTAAACCAACCTCCATATTTTCTACATGAGGAAACTGAAGCTCAGGTATTTTAAATGACTTGTGAAAGGTCACCCAAGTAGTTTCAGGATCTAAGGTTTGAACCCAGATCCTCTGACACCAGATCAACTTGGTGCAAGATTTTGTGGTGAGTTACAAAGAATTAAAGTTTCTACATTCCACAGAGATATTCAAAGGTCAGGTTTTGCAAACAACTAAATATAAATAGATATGTAGATAGTACTATATGATAATCTATATTTAAAGTTATTTTTGAAGGGAAAATGGAGCATGTTCCTCATAATACATTTTCTGTTTTTGATTATGTCATTTTTCCACCTGAAGTAAGCACTCATTTTTTTAACACTAGCTTTCATTCAGGGATGCTATATGGCTGTGAATCATGGGATGATGCAGTCCCTAGAGAATACAAATTGTGGGTGGTAAGGAAAAGGGCAATGGAGAGATGGGCAGGGGGTATGAGTAGTAAGCTGCAACATATTGACAATGATGACTTGCATACAGGAAATTAAAAAGATGGATTTTATTCTAGACATATTTAATCAGAATAAGTAATACACTATGTGGAAACTATCTCTACCAATGTGAATCAGTAATTTATCTGTTACTCATAGTCTTAGAGAGCAAAGGAGCTTATAACAGAGCAAAGTTTATGAATTTGGTTTTCCTAACTCCATCCAGTTCTGTGCATCATTATCTGTGCATCATATCATGTATTATGTGTGTGTAATTATTGTTGTTCAGTTATGTCTGACTCTTCATTACCCTATTGGGGTTTTCTTAGCAAAGGTACTAGAATGGTTTGTCATTTCCTCCTCTGACTCATTTTACAGATGTGGAACTGAGACAAACAGGGTTAAGTGACTTGCTTAGGGTCACACAGATAGTAAGTGTCTGAGGCCAAATCTGAACTAAAAAGAGGGGATCAGCACTGTATTCATTGTACCTCCTAGTGTAGCCTCTTGTTAAACACACACAATACAATAAAATATAATTGATAGAGGAACATGGTAGATAGATACATAGATACATAGATAGATAGATACTTTAATTTAAAAGTTATCACCTAGGAAATGGAAGCTCAGAAAAGAAAGCAGGATAATCGAATGAACAGAGGGAGAGACCAGAGATTTAGAGCTGAAAGCCATGAAAAACAATTCCCTCATTTTACAGTAAAAGTAATGGCTTAGACATTTTGCCTAGAGATTCATACTTAATATCTGACACATGATTCCATCTTAGGCCTTCCTCATTCCAAACCTAATGCTCTGGAAATTGTCCCAAATATTTGCTTTAACTTAAATGTCATAAATGTTAAAGAACCTTGGAGGACAATTTTAATTTGTTGGGCAAATTGTTTACAGACATTTCTTGGAGAACACAGATCATAAGAACCCAGGATAATGTGTTATTTTATTTACCAATCAAAGGGAGTAGTACCCATATTAGGATCACAACATGAAAGAACATAAGTACATTGCTAGGCATATAGTCAGTAGCTGAAGACTTGTTAAATACAATTATAGAATAAAACCAAAAGGGTCTTGGAAAAGCTCAAATTATGAGACTGAAGATGTTAAAGTTGGAAAGAATTTAAGAAATTACTTGAACTGAACATATTTTTTTTAGATGAGAAAACTGAAGGTCCTAGAAATTAAGTGATATATTTGCCAAGTTAGTGGAGGACTGGTACCCAGAGTGTGAGGGCTTGTGAGCCCTTTTCAGGGCTTCTTATCCACTTTGGAAATCTACCTATCACCAAAATCTCACCTGTGGCTCCAAGAAAATATAACATGTGTAGTGGCCACATATCAGTAAACCAACTTGTCAAGTGCACTAAACCTGATTGAGTGAATGGAAGGTCTTAGGAAGATGTCTACCCAAAGCATGTGAAAACTTTTCCTTGTGGAATGTGCGAATGAGAACAATTTGTTCTAATGGTCTTGAATTTGACCAAAGCACATCCTTGCTCGAAACATGGAAAATGCAAGGGTTATCCAATGTGACTCTTTTCTTGCCAATGGACTTCAATAACTCTGAAAGAGAAAGTGAAAAGGATGGCTTTGAATAACTCTGCCTCCCTTAAAGCTAATGCACACATAAGTCAAGATATTACCCTTGATGTCATTGGTCCCTATTTGAAAACAAAGGGCAGAAAAAAGATAGAACTAGACAACGTCGTGGTCTGTGACCCACTAGAACATTGTTCTGTATGTATTATTTATTACATATAAATATAATATCCTGTGAGTTGATAAGGACATAGCTATCATAATGTCAAGTATCTTATGAGTCAGTTAGTGTGCATTTAAAGACAATAAACTTTCACCCTAGTTGGTCTTTAGAGAATAAGTTCTCTTGGTCAGAAGATGAATTGTATGTTGAAAGGTGTAATTCTGCGTGCAAGTATCAGCTCATTACAATCTACCATACCTATTGCAAAGAAGATTAGGCAAACAGAGTCTAGTGGCTGCAAATATGTTGCATTTTTTTTCTGTTGGCAAAGCATATGAAAACATAAACCCACAGAACTCCATTTTAGAATTGAACTTCACTATTTACCTCCACCCACTTGTGACAATAATAGAATACAGTCTCTCACTGGTAATTTGAGTAGTCACAACAAATTGGTTTTAAAAATGATAAATTTTGGGACAAGTAATGTAACTAATCAAAAGTATCAGTTTTGTATTATTTAGTCAACTATTCTCTGAGATTCCACCAATATTGGGGCATAATATTTTGAGTAAGAAAGACTTTTAGGAATTATGTTCTAGAGTTCTTAAACTGGTGTCCATCAAGTGGATATTTAAAATATTGTTATATAATTCATTTGTCCTGGCATGCTATATTTATGTTACACATTTAAAATATTTGGAGACGGTCTAACCAGACTGTCATAAGAGGCCATTTCTTTGTCTCTGTCTCTCTCTTTCTGTGAATCTGTCTCTCTCACACAGGTACACACAAGCATATATATGAATATTTATAAACCATTGGCCTAGTTGAATGATCTTATTTGCTGAGCATAAAACTGAAAAGTAAATTGTAAAAGACTTCCCTAAAGGAACATAATAAGAAAGTCACAAAAAGGAGAGTTCAAGCCAGGATTGATTGTCTCTAAAATCAATCTTTTTTATGTGTTAAGTAAGGTTCAAGCCCGCCACTGGGATTCTTCAGAAATATAGTAGGTAGTGTCTGTTTCAGTGTATAGTCAGTCAAAATTATTTTTAAGAGAATCTGATGTCACTTAACTTTTCTGATAATCCTTCTTCACTGTCATGTGTTCTTTATGTTCAGTTTTAGAAGGTTAGATTACAAAAACAAATGAGCAACCAAACAAACCTAAAAAGAATAGTAAGTAAATTGTATAGGATTGTTGAATCATAGATCTACAATTGGAAGGGATCTTTGAGGATGTCTGATACCTAGAATATTTGAATACTTTCCCCAGGGTGACAGTGTCTGAACTGGTTGAAAACTATCTCTTCTTGACTTCATGTCCAGCTTTATATCTACCATCAAATGTGCTTTGTGATATGTCTTACTAAGGCCTGAGGAAATTAAGGGCATCTTAATATAAAACAATGGCATGCAATGCCAATGGCAATGGTTATAAAAATGGCATGCAAATCCAGTAAAATGAAATCACTTTGAAGTCAGAGACAGCCTTTTGACTTTATTTGCTTTTTCTTCTCATTGTCTTTTTTATTCCCTATGGCATAGCATAGAGTAGTTATTTAGTAAATTCCTGCTGAATTAAATTTAAAGGCCATTACTTCTTTTCCTTAATAATTATTGATATTTATACATGTTAGTGACTTACACAAGGTCATTTAATAAGCAGGAGATATGGAATTTGAATGGTAGTCTTTTGAATATATGCCTGAATTTTTCTCCCACTATGTAATTTACCCACTATTCCATGTTGCCTATATGATTGATGTAGATATCTCTAATCTGATCTATACATTATGAAAAATCTTTACCTTCCTTAAAATGAAGATATGACTAGTAGAATATTGAATAGTGTTACCATTGCACATCCTCTCATCCCATCTTTGATTAATAATAGTGATTTACAGATGATTTTCTAAATGTATCTTCTTGCTATCACTTTTCCTAATTACTGTTATCCTGAAATCAAATCTCCAGCCCAAAGTTCATTTACTTTGTTCAATTTCAATCGACTGCTTAATGGCAGACACTCTCTTCGTTGTTTTGAGTAGTGAAGAACACATTTGTGGAGCTGAAAAATATTGAATAATCAACTATAAAAAGTTGGATTAGGAAAATTTTTGTGCACATGGTAAAAGCATAAAATTGTTGGCTCTAATTCATGCTAGGCTCTGAAGAAAAATCTGAAAAAATTCTGAATATCTTAAATGAGATTTTCTGTGATTAATATCATACCATCTTGTAGTTTTGCTAGATTAGTTTAAGTAAATGTTAACTCAGGAATCTTTCTTTCCTTCTTCCCTTTTTTATTTTTACTGTGCCTTAACAAATAATTCTTGAGCAACTAATACCACAAACCAACTTTGAAGGCAGCCTCATCATGGTCCCTAAAGACTTCATTAGGTTCATTCCTTTCACTTAAAAAGAGGTGGTAACTACCACCTGGAAAAAGTAAGGGATTTACCTAGAATAACTATCAATAAGTCCTCCAGACAAGATTTGAGCCTAGGACTTCCTAACTATCACTGCAGAATTCTATCCAATATACCATATTGTTGGTAAGAAAACAATAGGAAATTTTTGGTAATTAAGAGCAATTCAGTCTATGCCCAAAAGATCATAATTTAGATATGCTGGTGATAAGAGAAGATTAATAAAGGCAAATAAAGAACTTAAATACACAGATAAAGATAAGCTGACCCAGCAATTTTCTGAATAGAAAAAGAAAATTTTCTCAGTATCTTTCAATACAGCAACTTTCAAATTTAATTGCATTCATTTTACTTGTACCATGTGTTTTAAACTTCATTTGTGGAAGAAATTATAAAGATTTTTAAACAAAAATTATGTATATTAGCTTAAATGGATCATGAATATATGTACACACCTAAATGAGAATACATATGTTATAGATTAATGTGGCTAATGTCAACATCAACCACATTTATTGAATTGTGTTTAGTACATTTACACTGGCCAGTTTCATTTGGGCAATTCCTTCCTCCCTTCTTCCCTTCCTCCCTCCCATATTCCTTCTCTCTCTCCCTTCCTCTCTTCCTTCTTCACTCATATTCTATTCCTTCCTTCCTTCTTTCCTACTTTCCTTCCTTCCTTTCATCCTTCTGTCCTTCTTTCCTTCCTCCTATCCTTCCTTTTTCTTTCTTTCTATCCTTCCTTCCCTCCTCTTCCTTTGTCCATAAGAGTAATCATATCTTTACATATGATTGCTCTGCCCAAAGGAAATATAAATTTTGTTCTCTGAAACTTGGGATGTGGGGGTGAGATTTTATTTTCTCTTCTTTACTTATTTATGCTATCATTAAAAAAGGACAATTAACCCTTTGTTATATGTAGTTTCATTTATTATTTCTTGAAATAGAGTTCTAGTAAACTAAGCATTGATAAAAATCCATTGGAATTCAAATGGAGCTACTTAACTAAGCCTTAAACTTTGATTCTCAGGGATTGGTCAATAATAGGTCCCATTCCAAGACTCACTTGGTCTTTGTTTAAGGTTTGATGGCTGAAAGAGAATAACAATTGTTTCTGTTCTGTCCAGAAACCCTGAAGGTTTTTCCTTCCCTAGTTGTCTGGTTGATTTGTTGTTGTTGTTGTTGTTGTTTTGTAATACACATCTTTTGCACCATAGCTTACCTAGACTTAAATCACTGAATAGATATTGCATCAGACAAATTGAGACCTTGGAAAAACCTTATCTTAAAAAGACTAAGATCTCCTACCACATCTGGAATCATTTCCAGTTGTCTTGAACTATGTCTTACCACTGGACTCAGATGATCTTGGAGGGGAGAGACTGAGGTTGATGACTTTGCTGTTTTGCCTCACTTAAATCCAATTCACTTGCAAATCAAGACATCATCTCCTTGATGTCATTAGTCCTCTTTGTGAATAAAAGACAAATAACTGCCTATATGATTTTTTTTATAAAAGATGATTTACTATGATTGTCTCCAATGGCAATTCACAACTTCTATACCTTAGTTTTCTCATCTTTAAAATGAGGAATTTGGCTTATATGACTTCTAAGTTTTCTTCCAAGTTTTTAGCTTCATCTCCAAAATGAGAGAGTTGCATTAAATGGCTTATAAGGACCTTTATAACTTTAAATATATGAAGGTATGACCTCTAAATCATAAGGCTATTTTCAAGAAGTTTTGTCAGTTTTTCAATGTAGAATTATTGATAAAGTTTGAACTGCTCATTTCCTTACCTCACGATGACAAATTAGAAGACATCATAGTAAATTGAGTTTCAGCACAACATTTAGAACCCATCCCCTGAAATCAACCTATAATGCATCAGCTGTATAGTTCCTGGCAGCTAAATGGCAGGGTAGATAAAACATGGTGAGTTGAATACAAGAACACTTGATTAATTTTTTTTACAATGTCTGCTTCTGCTTGCTACACAAGCATGAATTTGGGCTTTTCTGGGCTTCTTTGACATTTTGGTTGGAACAAAGGAATTGGAATAAATATAAATATTTGGTTTTGGTTTGGTATAAATATATAAATAAATTCTCATACCCCATAAATCTCAAACCCCAATTAAATATATAATGGAATAAATTAAATATATAATAGAATAAATATAAATCTCACATCCCAATTAGTCTAATCACTATCCTTTAAGAGTGAAGGCAAGTGGCAGTGACTGTTTGGTATCCCTCATCTAGCCCTGTGATTGGAGATTAAACAATTCTGTGTTGGTGAAGAGAGCTAGAAGTCCTGAATTCATTCATGCACAGTGGTTTGATGTTGGGGAAGAAAAAAGGTTGTGGCATAAATGCAGCTGCATTTGTTTCTTTTAAAAAAAATATTTGTTTAATATTTTCCCCCACTTTTAAAAATTTACATTTGTTTTTACATTTTTGAGTTCTAGATTCTTTCCCTTATCCCACCCACAATTAAGAAATCACAAGTGAAGTTATGCAAAACATTTCCATAAAAGTCACATTGTGAAAGAAAACATAGATCTCCCACCCTAATGAAAATAAAAATACTCAAAATAAATAAAGTTTAAAAAAGAGAGAGAGCTATAGAGGGAGAAAGAGAGAATGCTTCCATCTGTATTCAAACAAAATCAATTCTTTCTCAGGGTAACTTTTGGATTTTTCATCATAAGTCATTCATTTAGAGTACGCATGGATCATTATATTATTGTCAAGAGCAAAGTCATTGGCAGCTGGTCATCTGTATTACTTTTTATGCAATACATTTCACTTCACTTGAGTTCATGAAGGACTTTCCAGATTTTTTTTTCCCTGAGAGCATCCTGCTCATCATTTTCCATAGAAAATTAATATTTCATCACAAACACAATACCACAGTTTATTGAAACATTCCCCAACTGATAGGTATAACCTTAATTTTATTTTTTTTGTCTTCAAAAGAAAACTGGTATAAATATTTTTGTACATATAAGACAATTTTCTTTATTTTTAAAATTTCTTTTGATATTTATGTCTAGTAGTAGTATTGTTACATCAAAGAATATGCATAAATATCTAGCCCTTTGGGCACATATCATGTCTTTTGATCATTTAACAATTGGGGCATGGCTCTTATTTTTCATAAATTTGACTCAATTCCCTATCTGTTTGAGAAATGTGCCTGATCAGAGAAACTTGCTTCAAAACTATTTTTACACTTACTTTTGCCAATTATACTTTCCCCCATTTATTCTCTCTCTCTCCTTTCACCCTGTCCCTCCTGAAAAGTGTTTTGCTTCTGACCACTCCTCCCCCAAAATGCCCTCTCTTTTATCACCGTCCCCCCCTTCCCATCTCCCCTTATCCTCCTATTTTCCTTCAAGGTAAGGTAGATTCCTATAACTATATTTAATATTTTAATTTTTCTTAGAGCTAATTCCAGTAAGAATGAGGTTCATTTACTCACCTTCTCTTCCCCTTCTCCCCTTCCTTTGAAAGCTTTTTCCTACCTCTTGGTTATGGCAGGTAATTTGTACTATTCAACTTCTCCCTTTCCCTTTCTTCCAGTATCTCCCAGTACATTTTTCTCTCACTCTTTATTTCATTTTTAAAAAAGATATTATCCTTTTTTATTCAACTCACACCTGTGCCCTCTGTGTATATATACTCCTCCTAATTACCATTGTAATGAGGACATTCTAATGAGTTACAGGTGTCATCCTCCCATGTAGTAATGTAAATAGATTAACTTTATTAAGTCCCTTATGATATCCCTTTCTTGATTACCTCCTTATACTTATCCTGAGTCTTATATTTGAAATTCAGATTTCCCATTCAGCTTTGGTCTTTTCATCACAAATACTGGAAAATACTCTATTTCAATTGGTTGATCACGTTTTCCTCTAAAACATTATACTCAGTTTTGCTGGGAAGTGATTCTTGGTTGCAATCCTAGCTTCATTGCTCTCCAGAATATCATATTCCTAGCCCTCTGATCCTTTATTGCAGAAGCTACTAAATCTTGTGTTATTCTGACTGTGGCTCCATCATATTTGAATTGTTTTTTTTGTGGAGGCTTGCGAAATGTTCTCCTTGTCCTGTGAGTTTTCAATTTGTGTCTGTTTCAGGAGATGATTGATGAATTCTTTCACTTTCTATCTTATCTTCTTGTTCTAGACTATCCAGACAGTTTTCCTTAATGATTTCTTGAAAGATGAAGTCCAGGTATTTTTTTTAAATCATGATTTTCAGGTAAAGCAAAATTTTAAAATTACCTCTCCTGGATGTATTTTCCAGGTTAATTGTTTTTGCAATGAGATATTTCACATTTTTTTCTTTCTTTTTTTGTTTTGTTTTGTTTTGCTTTGTTGTATCTTGATTTCTCATAAAGTTATTAGCTTGCATTTCTTCAATTCTATTTTTAAGGGATTATTTTCCTTAATGAGTTTTTGTGCCTCCTTTCCCAATTGGCCCAATTTTGCTTTTTTTTAAGGCGTTCTTCTTTTCATTAGGTTTTTGTATTTTCTTTTGTATCATTCTCAATTCTTTTCCTAATTATACCTCTATCCTTCTTGCTTGATTTTCAAATTTCCTTTTGAGCCATGGCTTGAGCCCAATTCTTATTTTTCTTGGAGACCTTGGAGGTAGTTTTGACTTTATTATCTTCTTGTCTGTGTTTTGTTCTTCCTTGTTATGAAAGTTAAAATAACTTTCAATGATCAGAAACTTTTTTCTGTCCTTTGCTTTTTTTCCCTAAAATATTTATTGGTTTTTAATTCTTTGCTGAAGTAGGGCTCTGTTTCTAGGGATGGAGGTTACATTGTCCAAAGCTTCAGGGTTTTTTTGCAGCTGTTTTAAAAGGTCTTTTAGGGACCTGGCCACTAGCCATTTTTTTTTTTTTTTTTGCCTTGGAATTGTTAGTAGTGACCCTGCCCTACTATTGCTGTAATATGAATCCTGCTTTGCTGACTCCAAGGACTGGGTCCAGGGCCAGGACTATGTTATTTCTAGTAAGCCTAACTTATAGAAAGCAAATTGAGGTACTAAAAATGTGAAAGTGACAAGTTATATCAGGAAAGTCCACAACATATTGAATAAGACATTATCCTATGAGAAAAAATGGGGTAAAGATGCCAATGAGAGTAAAAATAAAGCAAAACCACATATTCTATGGATTGCTCAGCAACTTCAAATTCTATTCAAAATAGAAACAAAAATATTAAAAATTAAAATAAAGATTAAAAATTAGGACTGAAGTCAGACAAAATCAGAACTCTCAGAGAAGAACTTAGTAAGACAAGTGAAAAAGTAAACTTTTGGAATCTCTTTAAAATATATATATATATATATATATATATATATATGTGTATCCTGAAAATGCATGATGGTTATTAAACTTTAAAAAATTGAGATTCAGTAGAAAAAATATCAAAGTCAAATATTAGGAAAAACCCATAAATTTCACAATAATCAAAGTGATTTATCTTTAGGAATGTATTTAGGAAGATATTTTGCATTTTATAGGCAACTGCTCCAAATAAAAGGAAGATATAGCCATGAAAGTATCAAAAATAGAGAAGAAATTACTGATTGATAGATTTACTGATCCAAAGATGTTCTAAGTTTCAGTCATCAAAGAACATGGTAATTAAATCTTCAAATTCCAATGCCAAACAGTAAACATTATAATCAGCTAGAGAAAAGGCATTAGCTATCAAGGAAAATAAATTTGATTTGCCCAGAATTATTCTGTATAAGAAAATAAAGAACACAGTATTATGAACTTGCAGATTCTGTAAAGTGGCTTCTACATATAGTAAAGAAAAATTCTTTAAGCAAAACTTAAAATACATATATTTTAAAAAAGAGGTATTGGAGTATTTGTTATGTAAACACCTAAAATGGTAGAAGAAAGATACAAGTGGTATGTATATATATTTATATGAATGAAACATATATACATACACATAGAAACACACAATGAAAAAGGCTCTATCTTGTACCAGACCTAAACAAATATAGTTATGTGTGTGTCCACATACACACAAATATACACACACATCCTTCTCTCTCTCTCTCTCTCTCTCTCTCTCTCTCTCTCTCTTTCTAAATATATATATATAAATTATATAAACAAAAAGTAATTCATTAAAGAACAAAATGAAATGTGAGTCTAATTTTTTAAGAAAGATAAAATTCAAGGAAAGGGAAAAAGAAATAATTCAAATAATAATCTGAGGACTAAAAATAATATTATCTCCCAAGTAAATCTTTCTTTTCTTTACATACCTTTGTAAGAAGTGGCAGTGGAGTATGTCAAAATATATACAGAGGAGGTTAAGAAAAAAAAGGGAGGCAAGGGACAGAAACGAGTTGGTTCTGAGCTTCATCATAGTCTAATAAAGGCATGAAGTTGGATTATCTCCCAAAATTTGAGAAATGCTATTTCCATCACTGCTTCTTTAATTGATTGAGATTTTAGGGAGTTAGGTTCTTTAGAAAAAATTCCCTCAAAACAAAGATAGAAAAATAGGAAAAGGAATGAGTGTATTCTGGGAATGCACTAACCAATAGATGATATAAAATCTTAATCAAAGCTATGTTCCCCAGAAGCTCTATCATAAATGAGTTGCAAATTTATAGAAAAAAGGTAACGCATCTAAGTGTAGAACTCATGAATGTGAGATTCATTTAACAAAGTAAAATAGAAAAGAAATTAGAAGGGCAACTTAATAAATTGTTACTTCATAAAAGAAGATAATATAAACAAACTTGATTTAGTTTAAAGAATGAGTTGTAGTGGGAAGCTTAGCCATAAAAGTTTCCATTTCCAAAATTTTTTTAAAGGAAATGAAAAAAATATTATTTAACTCTAAGAACTTAGAGTATCGCAAATAAAGAAGAGGGAGGAGGGAAAGAAGACATGGGAGGAGGGTAGGATCAAATTAGGGTAAGCAATGCTAATTGCTAATTGCAGGGGCCAAGTGCTGACTAAAAAGAGGATGGGGGAAATCAATACAAAAGAATTAAAAGAAAATAAACCAGAATCCTGTCTGCATTTTTCAGAAAGTTGTCTCCATCAGCCTTTTTACAATGCATTATTCTTAAAAGATAAATGTCTATTAAGAATCAAATGCATACTCTCAAGTTCTTTATTTGGAAGAGCTTGATAGGAAAGTTAGTCCATCTATAATACAGATATCACAGGAACAACATCCTGGATAAATGGTTATCCATACTCTGAAATATGTCAGAGAAATCATTCATTTGCAAAGAAGCTCCTGCTCTTGGTGGATAAGTTTAATAGATAATAATAATAACAATGATAATAATATTTTATATTTTTATAAAAAATGTTTAGCATAAAAAGCAATCCCTTTGATGTGTCATCTAAAACTGTCCATAATTGTATGGAGTAACATGTTATTATCAATAATGAGGAGGGGAGGATGTCAACCAGGACTAGAATAAAATATTCTGGATTCCACCTGAAACTTCCCCTCTTTGATCTTAGTTTCTCTTTTCTCTCTCTGTCTCTCTCTGTCTCTTCCCCACCTCCTCCTTTCCCCCCTCCCTTTCTTCGTGCCCTGGAATTATATAAAGCAAGTCTAATCCTTTTTGCCAACATTTGTCTATGTTCAGTTAATAAAACCTTGTAAGGAAAGTTTAATCAAAGAAGAAAAAAATGTTATATCCATGAAAGTGTTTTAAAGAATCTATGGTAATGTGCTATGAATGTATTTGCTATAGATGTTTAACATTGCATATGCTATCAAAACTTCATATTGTGTGTTGTTGTAGTTGCAAAAAAGGGTTAGCTGTTTTGAAAAAGATATACCAAAAATGGTTATGATATAAAATCATTTGGGGGGAAATGTGAACATAAATTTAAAAAGGAAAAAAAAAACCCTCATCTAACATTCAAATGAAAGCATCAGGGAGAAAATATATTTAGACATGAATTTGGGGACTGAAGATGAAAAATAAATGCATTTTTGCAAAGTAGATAGGGGTCTAGCAAAGGGATTGGTGCAGAAATTCCAAATAGGAACTTCCTGTAAATAATTCGTCACAGCTTTATGATGTGTATGAGTGAACAGAGTAGATACATTACAGGTAGAGCAAGAAAAGCCAAGTAGACTTAAAGCATGTAAAAGGCTGAATTAAAACTTTATTTCTTGTTATGATTAGAAAAAAAGCAATATTTTCCATGAGGGTGGTAACTTTTATAATATTTATTTGAAACTAAATACAAAATAAAAAAAAAATAAACACAGAAAAGGGAAGTTAACAAAACAAACAAACAAACAAAAAAACCCCCAGAAAACATTGTCATGTGCCCAGTAGAACATAAGGAAGGATTCTATATATGTAACAATAAATTTCCATTTCTAGAAAGTATATCTAATAGAAGACATAATATTTATGACTGGCCCTCTTTTCTTTGCTTCTCTGTAACTTATTCTTTTGTTCTTTCTGTTGTGTACTTTTTACTTCATTCTTTTTTCCTCTTTCATCCTCTGACACCCACCCCTTACCTCTCCACAGAAGCTGCAGTTAAATTGGAGATATATATAATATATATATATATATATATATATATATATATATATATATGTATACTATTTCTCTCTACATTTCTCTGTCTTTCTGTCACACACTCTCTCTCCATATACATACATATATATCTAGATATAGATATATAAAATATATTTTATCTCTATATCTATCTGTTCACACACACTCACTTGCCTACACACATGTATCTATATATATCCATGCATACCCCCTCATGCATACATACACATATATCTATATATATATACATTTACATAGGCATAAACATGCATCTAAAAAGTATTAATATGGCTGACATGTAATATAGATTTCTCTCTATTGAATTCTTTTTGTTTCTAATAATTTCCACTCCTGATCTTTGTAATTGTGTTTGCATCTCCTGTTTCCTATCCCTGCTATTTTAGATCTATTCCTTAACTTGCCCTGGTATTACTTAACTTCCTCCAACCCATGGATCCCTCCCTTATCTTTTCCCCTCACCTATTTCCTCTCTCTTTATCCCATTTCCATTAACTTACATACCTTATCCCACTCCCATTAATCTAAACATCCTTCTATATTCCACCTTATCCTCCAAAATATATCAAGAAATAAGAGGTAAGGAGAGAGACAGAGACAGAGACAGAGAGACAAGACAGACAGACAGAGACAGAGACAGAGAGACAGAGAGAGAGAGAGAGAGACAGAGAGACAGAGAGAGAGAGAGAGACAGACAGAGAGAGAGAGAGAGAGAGAGAGAGAGAGAGAGAGAGAGAATATATCTTTTGTATCTATATATGGTTCCCTATTTAACCCATTTCTGAAATGGGTAGGTTTTCAAAGCTACCAGCCCTCCTCTGCCATCTAATGTCTCTGGGTCAGTTTTTCCTCTGCACCTTATTCATATAGCATAATTTACTTTTTTTTTTACCTTTTCCTAGACAACTTTACTTTTTAGTTATATCATACTCATCTCAGCCCCAATCTTTCTTTTGAAACACAAAATTACTGATTTCAATCTTAGACATATGATTTATATTTCCACATGTAAAACATAAAGAGTTTACCCTTGTTGAATCCCTTAAAATTAGACTTTGATATTGATTCTTCTCTATTAAATTTTTTATTAAGTTCTGATTTGGTTGAGACAAAATCTTGAAAATTTGTGAATTCATTGAATGTCCATTTTTTCCCATTAAATATTATACTTAGTTTTGCTGTATATGAGATTTTTGACCTCATTCCTACTTCTTTTGTCTCTATATAATATTCCATGACCTGTGGTTTTTATAGTAGATACTACTAAATCCTGTACAATTCTAATTGTAAATCCAGAATATTTGAATTGTTTTTTGTTTGTTTCTTATACATTGTTCTCTTTGATCTAGGGGTTTCAAAATTTAGCAGGAATGTTCCTTTGTGTTTTCCTTTTAAGATCTCTTTGAGGTGGTGATTGGTGAATTTTTTTCAATTTTTTTTCCCCTCTTGTTCTATCCCTTCAAACAATTGTATTTGATTCTTTCTTATAATATTGTCTTTTTTTTTTGTCACAGCTTTCAAATACTCCAGTTATTCTTAAGTTTTTTTCTTCTTGAACTTTTCTCTATACCTTTAGTTTTTCTTATAAGATGTTTCACATTCTGTTCCATTTTTTCATTTTTTATATTTTGTTTTGTTATTTTTTCATCTCTAATAGCTTCACTGGCCTCCCCTTGCCCAATTCTGTTTTTCAAAGAATTGTTTTCTTCTTTTACACTCTGGATCTCCTTTTATAGATGGTTGGCTTTATTTTTGTAATCTTGTTTTTCTTGAATGGTTTCTGCACTCCCCGTGTGCTTGTTCCCTGTTGCCCAGGGTTTTGTCTTGGCAGTAGAGCTAGACCTGGTGATCTTAATCAGCAGAAGTTCTTTCTGTCTTTCCTGACTCAGACTCCTGACTCCTCATTCTGTCCAGGAGATAAAAGTTCCTGCAGTTTGGGCTGAGTCTCCCTCTGAACCCAGTTAGTCCTAGGGGTTTCATTTGCTGTTTCTGAAGAGCTAGCTTAAAAGTGTTTGTACTTCACACAAGCTAAACCTTCCTCCTGCATCTTTACTCGAGTCTTCTTGGGTTATCCCTGTTCTGTCCCAAGTCTTATTTACTTTTGCCCATCTATGTTTGCCCCGCAGAAGAATTTTATTTTGTTTGTGGGGGAAATTTGGAGAACCTGGAATTTTCTTACCTACTCTGCCATCTTTCTGGAAATAGAAAAGAACCTGTGACCTAGGTAAGTAAAGTTATTTGACCACAGTCACATAAGCAGTAAGCGGCTGATTTGGGATTTGAACATTTGTGTTCTGAGGGCAGTTTTTGTCATGATAAAATTAGTTTGGGTATTGCAGAGATTTAGATTGACAGTGAAGCTCTTAGAAACTCTTAGTTTTACAGATGAAGAAACTAAGTTCCAGACAGGTTGCAGAATATATCAGAAACAGGATTTTAACGTAGATCTTTTGACTATCAATCCTATAATATTATTTATATTTGTAGTAGGTGAAATTAGATTCAACATAGGTTGACAGATTGAGAGTGGAGAGACCTGAAAGGTAATTGAATCTAACACCCTCATTTTACAAATGAGGAAACTGAGGCTCATGTAAATAAAGTGACTTGCCTAGGATCACATACTTGAAATGGAATTTGAACTCAGATCTTCTTCACACTTCATGAATAATGGAGTGTTTGTTCATGGGTTGTACACGGGAACAGAGATACACAGGCCAAGAAGGGCCATGACTCAGAGAGGTAAGATATCCTAGTTCAGTTGTTGGTGAAATATTAAACTGGAAAATCATGGAGCCAATGCTATATTTGGAGTCAACCAAATAGTCAGCATTTATTAGCTGTCTGTAATATTCCAGGCACAATTCTAACCTGGACATACAGAAAATAGCAAAACCTAGACCTAGATCTTAAGGAGCTCACAGTCTACGGGAGGAGACAACATGAAAATTAAAAGTAAAATGTCTTAGGATAAATTGGAGATAATCAATAAAGAAAAGGCAGGGAGAGCCAAAGTATGAAAGGAAAATTAGAGAGAAGGGGATGATATTTGGAGACAATGTTAATATTAGGAGAATGGATAGTATAAGGTAGAACACTACATTTTGGTCTGATGCCAATCCCTCATCTGCCTCCAATTCACCAAGTGCTTCCTCCATCAGTGATATCTTCCATCTTGAAGATTTCATGAGTGCTTTGAGAATAGACATCAGAGATTACATAGTATGAACTTTCAAATTTTAACTTGATGGTGTATTACTCTATTGAGAGTATCCTTAGTCTTGTATTCTGGATCAGTGCTCTCTAATATTCCCTTCCAACTTTCCTCAGAAAATGTCTGGATTGTTTTCTTCTCAAAACCAGTCATGTGAGGGACAGAGTATTTCTGCTCTGTGAATTGTGTAATCTCAGCCCACTTGCAGCTTGCCACCAGTAATGTCGGAGCACCTTAGTAAGGCTGAAATCGTGAGCACAGACAACCACGCGGACACGATTTTGTTAAGATTATCACTTGCCACAGACCATATGGAAAGTGTGAAAGAATATATGTCAAGGAGGGATGCTGAGCAGATTCACTTTTACTTCTTTCCCTGAATATCATTCCTTTTATTCACTAAGCTCTCCTAGTAACTGTCCTTGTGCTATAATGAACAAAGTCAGATTTGTTGTGGATTTCATTGCAGAAAAGGAAATTCATTAGTTTTTATTAAATGCTAATCTTGTCTATTAGATCAAAATGAGCATGATATCAAGGAGATGGAGGATTCAGGAGCTATGGACAATTTCTACATCCCTCTCAGTGTCTTCACAGAAATAAAAATTATGAAGAAATAAAGGCAAAATAAGTAATGTCTGTATGTTGAATGACATAATGGAATCTACATCTCTGCTGTCAAATTGCATCATAAATGATACAGTAGATAGAGTGCCAGCCTGGATTTATGAAAACCCGAGTTCAAATCCAGCTAGTAAGTATGTGATTCTGGACAAGTCACTTAAGCTATATTTACCTTAGTTTCTTCTTTTGTAAAATAGAGACAATGACAACACATATCTTTCAGAATTATTGTGAGAATCAAATGTGATAATTTTTGCTAAGAACTTAGCACAATGCCTGGCATATAATAAGAGATACACAAATTAGATAGATTATTTATATCAGTCTCTGATCATTCCCATAATCCAGTGGCACCTGAATATTACATTATATGAAAAAGAAACTCAAGAGTAAACTTGGCTGTTGTAACTCTTTGCTTCTCAGCCTCAGTTTCTACTTTTTTGTGATATGAAACTGTAACATTAAAAAAAAAAACTCTTGTTCTTTCTATAATTTTGTTCATAAGTTAAACAGAGCTTGACAGGACTTGATCTTATCATAGCTTAGTCATTTTATGATGGTGCAAATATGTTTGACTAATAGAACAACATGGGAAACAATAGTCACAAGGAGGCAGTATTGTATAGGAGCCAAAATATTGAATTTGGAGTCAGAAGAGGCCTTTTACTCCCATTTGTGTGTATGAAGTATATATATATGTGTTTGTGCATATACTTATAACCAATGATATATTATTCCATCCTACACTAAATATAAGCTCTTTGAGGACCTGAGTTATTTTATGTTTGTTTTTGTAAAACCAGTACTATTAAGGTGCTTAATAAATGCCTTTTAAATCATGGACTGAGAAGTATTGTCTTGAGAAAGTTATCTCCTTGATTATCAGTCTCCTTATCTGTAGAATGAAGAGATTAGAATCCCCAACTTCTTAGGACCTTTCTTGTTTCAAGTTCATTGTTTTAATTCTATTCAACCTGCATAGAATATATTCCTTCTGAAGACAACACAAAAAGAAAGACTTAGAAATCCTAGCACAGCATTATGGGTACCATTCCCTACTGCTCTTTACTTATATTCCAATAATTCTCACCAAGCACTTTTCCTCACCCTTCACAATTAAATATAGATTAATCGTCTCATAATACCAATAACAAAAAGCCCCTTTGTATTCTATGGATCATTTATGCCCTAGCAGAATAGCTAATTCAATCAGAACTGTTTCTACTCTTCCCAGAAGTAGCAAAATGTCCAAAGACTACATCTTTGTCACCATATGAGCTTCTTGTTGCTTCTCACTCTCACTGGATCAAAATATCCCTACTCTGACCATGATTTATTTGTAATATTTGCAGGAAAAGTCACAGCCACCCCCTTTACTTATCTCATACTCAGTTTTTAATACACTGCCTGGCAAACAGGTGGAACTGAAAATTGGTTAACTTGACTTTACTCACTTCCAAAACAAATGATTTGGATTGAAAGTCACTACTTCAAAAAAGACTTAATCTTTTTTTTTTTTTCTTTTTTCTTTGGTGACTTTTTTTGAAAGACAATTGGGATTAAGTGACTTGCCCAGAATTACCTAATTAATGTGTTAAGTATCTGAGAACAGATTTGAACTCAGTTCTTCCTATCTTTAGTGCTGGTGCCATCTAGTTGTCCCCAAGGAAAGACTTAAACCTGCAAGAAATTGTTCCCAATCCCCCCAATAAAAGTTGCTAAAATGATCTAATTTTGAATTTAAAAAGAAACAAGAGCACAAACTTTTTTTTTTTTTAAGGTAGAAGTGCAATGCTAGGAATATTTGTGAAATTTGTGAAGCACCTTCCTTACAACAAGGCAGATAGTAAAAAATACTATGTCCATTTTACTGACGAGGCAAGGAGAGTCGTAGTACATGGTGATCTGCTTTTAGAGTCCAGAAGACCGAGTTTAAGTTCTTCCTTTGATAGTCACTACTTGTATAACCCTGGGCAAGCCACGTGGCTTCTTACTGCCCCAAGCAAGTTGCTAAGTCTAAAAATAGCAGATCATAATTATATTAATTTCATTTTATTGCAGGAGAAGCAGCATGTGCAACATTACTGAAACATAATGTAAAGATATTTCAGGAAGTATATAGACTGATAACAATTTGGGAAATAGGAAAAATGACATTGAGGGAATGTCCTTACATTGGAAGTTCACTAATGAAACACCAAGTTTGTATTATAGCACTTATGTATGTGCATGTTTTCATACACACACACACACACACACATATACACACACACAGAAAACACCTTTTTTAAGTTTAAGCTTCTCTTTCTTATCTGTGTTTCTTGGTTTCTCTCCACATATCCATCTATCTGTCTATGTCTGTCTCTCTTTGTTTCTGTCTCTCTCTTTGTCTTATCTATTTATCTATCTCTCTATCTCTTTATGGATCTATCTGTCTGTCCATCTGTGCATCCTCTATCCATCAGTCCATCCATTTTTCTATTGATCTATTATCTTTCTGTACCTATATAAAGATACATGGTTATATTGATAGCTAGAAGATAGATAATAGATAGAAAAGACAGGTTTATCCATGTGGTTTTCCCCTATTTTCTCAATATATAAGATGTAGCTCTATCATGGAAGAGAGGCAGATAGAAAGAAACAAAGAGATCTGCCAGAACTATGACAGAACCAGTAGGTATCTTTATCTTCAAGTTTAATATTTAATACATAACTAACAAATCTAAAATTTCATTCATTAGGACAAATATAGAGGTAGCCTGGTTTGGTGAGTAGAGTGATAAGCTTGGAATAAAAAGAAATAAATTCAACTACTGCCTCAAATATTCCTTGGGTGACCCTGAACAAGTCAATTGACCTCAATGTGCATCAGGCAAAATCTATATTTATCTGCTAAATCATAAGAGATATTTGCATTGTTAAAGGGAGCATCTACACTGGCAGTGGCAAATGATGTTGAAAACACAAATCAATCTATGAGATCAGCAATGGTGATGGGATTGATTAGGGAAGAAAGGGCCTTAGAAGCACCTATTATGTCATACTTAATCTTCTAATAACACATTTAGAAAGAGGCAAAAGGCAGGCATCTGTCCTTTTAGTCAGACTCACACAGGCGACGTTGCTATGAGTCAGTTCTAACTTTAAATGCAGAGGTTGTCATCCTAGATACATATGAATCTGTATTACATCCTATATTGGTTTACTGGGACGAAAATGAGATAGAGCATGAAGCCATTTAGTGTCATTCATGAAAGAAGAAACCTCGAAAGAATAGTGACAAGTTATTCTACTGTAAGAAGCATAATTTCTGTGAGAAATTGAAGTCATCAGTTAGGGAAATTAAAAAAAAAAAAAGGATGTTCAGCATTGTAAGACTTCTATGAAGCAATATGTTTGGAGTTAAGGTTTCCCAACATAGAACTGGTGATATTGGTAAAATTGAATTGAACAATAATTTTCTGCATTCTATTAGGCAACGATGCATACTTATTTCACTGTTTAATGTTTTATTTTTGTTTTTGTTTTTGTTTTTTTTGGCTTTGGAAATTTTTTTTGGAGAAGTTCCTCCTTTCTGGGTTGCTAGCAATTTCATCAAGATTGGGATGGGATTTTCTCTTTCCTATCATTATATCATAGCAATTCACAATGGGGAGAATGAGGGAGGAAACAACAATGAAAAAAGCAATACCCATGGATGATAAATGGTAGAGTTAAACAGTACAACAGGTGGGAAATAAACTAAAATTGGAACTTAATTCAACAAATTCAATTCAAGAAATACTAATTCCATGTGCAAACCAGTGTATCAGATAATAGAAAGACAAATGCAAAAAACAAAGAAAAGCAAATAGACCTGCCCTCACTGAGCTTACATTCTACTGGGGGTGAAAAACAGTATGTCCACAATGAAGGAAATAAAAAGAAATAATAGAGAATTAACAAGATGAGGAGAGCGCTTAAGATGATGTAGGGGGGAATTAGTATATTTTTCTCTCCCCAAAACCCCGAATCAATGAAAAATATATAACTTGCAGAAACTTCAGATAATTAATTTCCATTAGAAACTCATTTCCAAGCTGTGTTCTTTTTCATCCCACCCATTATACTTTATTCAAAAGCCTGATGTTATCATTTTCTGTCTTTATTGTCCTGGGTCCCAAGTCCTTAAATTATTCTGATCACAAAAGATAGTTTCATGTGCTCATCTCATTCAGTGACTGCTCCAATATCACAGCCAAGGGCCACGCTGGAGATGTTCAGCACAGATGACAGCTTTTGTTCTGAGCCAGCACAGAAAGACATTAGCACTGAAGCCAAATCACCATTTCCCTCCTAGAAGAAAGAGACGTCCCTTCAGGTCACCCAAGTCTTGCCAAGAGATGTCAGAATGCCTGCATAATGCACAGGAGCTATGTAATTAGCCCACAGACAAAATGTTTGTTTTCTCTTACTTAGCATTCTTAATTCATACTTCTCAGTGGCACCAATAAATGAAAGGAGCCTCTAAAAGCTGAAATGTTGATTGCCTGCTGTTTGGTATTTATTTCACAATGTTTACTATAAAAAAAAAGGGGGGAAAAATACAAAATAACAAACTCAAAGAATTCTTACAAATAGCTGATGAAAATACCCCCTCCCCAATTTCTTTTCATATTGCAGGGGTCATATAGTGGGATAGGAAGAAAGAGAAAGAGAAGTTTTCACTTGGATCTGGTTCTACAAAATAAGATAGAACACAAATCATAAGTTTTTTTTCTTTTTTCTCCGTTCTCCCGCAAAAAAAAAAAAAAAAAAAATTATTTTGTTGTGAAATTGTCAGTTTTACTTTACCAAACAGAAGGCTGGCAAATTTATTAGAGATGTGGTTGAGAGTAAATTCTGTTTGATTATAAGGGGAAGTGGGTGGATAGTTAGTAGGAGGGAAGGAAAGAAGCGTTTATATAGCATCTACTATGTGTCAGGCTTTGTGCTAAGGGTTTTACAAATATCTCATTTGAGTTGGTAGGAGAATGTGAAACTACATGGTGATGTGTTTTGTTCCTTTTTGAACTTCTGAGATAACTTATTAAAAAAAAAGTGCCCATACAGAAAAGATACTAAAAAAGATACGTGTGTGTGTGTATACATGTGTTGTGTAAAAATTCAATGATTCTAGGGATCTGTGATTTCATTCAAATAAACATATTCCTCCCAATATTGAAATTCAAAACTCATTCATAGTTTCTTATTCTTATATGACTTTTGTTTATATTCTTCATTAAATAGGTGTGCATATCACAGAGCATTGAAACATGGTGGACAAATTTGTTAAAATAATAAATTCTAAGTTCAGTTAATATCCCCAGGCTCCCAGATATGCATAATCTTTCTTACATTGTCCAAAAAAATGACTCCAACCCCTGCTCATAGTATAAGTACAATTTCACGTCCAATCATATTAATCATTGATCCAAAAAAAAATTGTGATGTGATAAAACTTAATTCAGTTTCACACATTCCCCATTATAAAAACATTAACTATCATCATTATAGGTATAAATCAAAAATTCCCCTTCCCTCCCCCCCCCCAGTTTATGAGTTAACTTTAAGTAAATTATTTCCGTTTGTAATAAAAGTCTGATTATTTTGTTTTTAAAAATAAAAATCTTACTATTTCACTATTTTTCATTAGACAGCTTAACTTTTTAAGAGAGAAAATTAAATGTGTGTGGGCAGGGTGTGTGTGTGTGTATGTATGTAAATATGTGACAGAGAGAGAGGGGACCAGGGGAGATACAGAGGGGCCAGAGAGAGAGAGAAAAAAAGAGGGATGGAGAGAGGGAGAGAGGAAGAAGAAGGGAAAAAGGAGGGAGGGAGAGGAGAGAGAGAACGAAAGAAAGAAAAGAAGAGAGGAGAGGGAGGGAGGGGAAAAAGAGAGAAAGAGAAAGAGAAGAGAGAAAAGAGAATGAGAAGAGAGAGCAAGAGCCCCACCCCCCCCCCCCCCCTGCTTTGTCCATTTCTTCGGAAAATGCCAATTGATAGTATTTAAAGCACAACTACTGACTGAAACCTAGACTACTCACAGTTTGCTGTGGCAAATGAAGTAGAAAACATGGCCATAGCCCTGTAAAAGCTATACCATAGTGGAAAGACCTGAAGAGACTTAGACTTGGCTGTAATTAATCTCCAGGCTATATCCCACAGTAAAAGAAAGGTCCTTAAAAAAACTCCCTCAATGAGTTCTTAATTGGGTACAAGATAATGTTGATAAAAGTTTAAAATATTTAACCAGCAGTAAATATTCAAGGCAGTCATTGGAAGTAATCAATGGTGAGGTGGAGGCTTACATTAACCACTGGAGAATCACTAAATCAGCAATTCAGAAAAACAAGAGATGAATTCCAAATGAGGAACTGAAAATACTCAGCAGAAAAAAAAATTGCTAATTAGTTCCAGGTTTACCTTGTTCTAGTATCATTGCCTATTTAAACATTTGTAGGAAGTGTTTCTAAAAGTACCTTTTAGTCAAAAAAAAAATGTTTCTTTTTGAAGATGGTGAATGTTAGGTGATGATGAATGACACAAAGACCTAGTTTTTGTTACTTTATTCCAAGGAAGGGTGCAGAAAGAAGAGGAGACATTTCAGCCATTGTAATTATGCAGCTTACTAAATTATCTTGTCACTTAACTTTCAATTTTCTGACCTGCAAGATGTATAGGTGGAACTGTGTGTTTTCCAAAGGAAACATAACAAGTTATGGATCTAAAAAGCATTTCTGCAATCTAACAAGGCCTGCTATGCAGTAGGTGCTTAATGAATGCTTGTTCTTTGAGATATGAAATATATACTGGTACATATAAATTAAAGTGTTAAGTATAAAAGGAAGTTAAAATCCTGTGAGAAAAGATGAGGGAGAAATTGCCTTCAGCTGGAATAAGAAGCAAAATACATTTAAAAGTGAGGCAGAAAATGTTATATCCTGAAAACATGGGAAAAATGTCAACAAATGACAATGGTGAGTTTGAATATCATAGATATCATCTGCTAGTGAGGTAGGAGACACTGATTTTCAGCCTTCAAAGAAGTTGTGGAGAATGAATTTTCAGCTTTAGGAGCTTCCATTTCTCATCTTTAAAACTATATAACAAAGATGAGAAGATGGGAATTTATAGGAATTTTGGGGGGAAGGAGGGAAGATTGATAGGAATGGGGCAAGGGATTTTGGCTTCCTTGTAGAGCATGTAGAAATATTCATTAAACACCTACTCTTTTAAAAATTGTGTGTCAGATCCTGAAAATTGCAAGAAATCCCTTTGTTCAATATCTGTTTTAAATTCTTTCCCTGTAGAAGGAATTCTATTTTGTTCTTTTTGAGGTTGTTAGGGATCTTCAGGCAATTAGCCACCATTATTCTTCTCAGTTGGGATCTCTTTAGTGTAAAGCACATCCTGTTTTTTATTTGTTTGTTTGTTTGATTGATTGGCTTGGTTTCTAACTCTAGTCAATGAATAGATGTTAGCAGGCTTGTTTTTTCTTTCACAAAACCCATTCCCTAAAATTCCTTCTGGATATTCTGCAGGCTTCTATACATAGATAGATGGATAGAGAGATAGAGGTATATCTATAGCATGCGTGTGACATGCATAGTGTATATATACTCATATGAATATATAGGAAGTTCCAAAAGTCAGTGCAGTTTTAAGCTCTATCATAGCTTAAACTAAAACTTTGGGGACGCATTGTATCCTTACATAAACTTTCATGCATGCTTACATACAAATATACATACTACATACATCCATAGATACAAACGTACTTCATGGATAGAAACCTGCAGGATACTTAGAATAAAAACCATTGACTAATTTATTAAGTCCCTATACCTGCTAATGCCCAAAGTGGATCTGATGACCCATTTTATCTTTTTTTTTAAAGAATTATATATATATATATATATATATATATATATTTGTTCGGAAAACATTTTCTATTTCTTCCCATGCTTTCTGTCCCCATTTAACTGTATTTCTTTTTCATGAATTATATAAATGCTGAGAGATTTGGTTTGAAAGATATTCTTCAGTTGTATGCCGACCTATTCCAATCATCATGCCCTCCCTTCTCCTCTTGGTCGTTCCATAAAGAAGAAAAACAAACAAATGTTTACATTAATTTTGCTATTATAAATGTTGTAGTGAAAAGAGCAGTGGACAACTGGGTACTGATTTTTAGCCTTCTAAGAAGTTGTGAAAATAGGATTTCTATTCTGGGAGCTTCCACTTCTCATTTTTAAAATGGATATCATCTTCCAGTCTGTAAGACTCAAATGAAATACCACATATGAAAGCATTTTGGAAGTATATTTAGTATTATGTAAATGTAGACTGATACTGTTATATCATTATCATCACTAATTCTTATTATGTGTTAAAATTATACTGTAGGGTTCCTTTTGTTGTTGTTAGGGGCTATGTGATACAATGGTCAGAGTATTGGACTTGAAGTTAGGAAGATGAGTTAAAATCCTGTCCTAAATGAATAAGCTATGTAGCCCTAGACATGTCATTTAATCTCTGTCAGCCTCAGTAAAATGGTGTTAATAATAGCACATCTTTGTAAGGGTCAAATGAAATAACATATGTAAAGCACTTTGTAAGTTCTAAAGAGCTGTATAAATGCCAGCCAGCTATTATTATTGTTCCCAAAATATCATTTCAACCCTCTTTTGAATTCTTAAACCAAGTAACACATAGCCATATCCCCAGGTTGCTACTTGCCTATTTATGAATCCAAAAGAGTGTTTTAGAAAATTATATATCACGATTTGTTGAAAGGGCTGATGTCTCTCATTCAAACTGATCCCAGTGTTGTAAAATATCTGATTTAAGATTCTGTCCCTCCTATTTTTTTCCTCTAATAATTATTATCAAAGAATATTACATAATATATATTTATATACATTTTCAAGCTAAATGTTACTTTTTAAAACAGTAAAAAAATATTTTCTCCTTCCCATTTCTCTGAGTGCCCAACCTCTAAATGAGAAAGAAAAACAAAACCTCTGTCACAATCTATGTAGTTAAGCTAAATAAGTTTTGACATTGACTATGTCCAAAAGCAAACAAGTCTCGTTTTGTACTACGAGACTTTTCATCCCTCTCTCAAGAGATGGGTAGCATGTTTCATCATCAGTCCTCTGGAATAATCCTGGTTGATCATCATGCTGATCAGAGTTCCTAAATCTTTCAAAATTTAACTTTAAGCTATCTTCTTTGTAACAAGCTGTTCTTTTACTTCACTCAGTATCAGCCTATATGAGATTTCTCAGATTTCTCTGAATCTCTTCCTTTTATCATTTCTTAAAGCACAATAGGATTCAAACACATTTATGTCATAACTTGTTGAGCCATTCCCCAATTGATTGAACTTTCCCCTCAATTTCCAGTTCTTCACCATCATACAAAATCATAGTTTTTCATTAATCTTTAGTTTGTTTTGCTTAGAATCCCTCCCTTTAATCTAGAGACTTTTAAATTCCAGATCTGAACTTTAATATCTTATTTTCCTACTGAATGAAATAAATATCTGTGCCCATCTTTGTGTTTATATACAGGTTTCCCTCCTTTGATCAGTTCAGATAAGAATAATGTTCAAGTGTCAGTTACTCCTTCCATGCCCTTGGCATCCTGATTCTGTGTTATAATTTCTCTAATCTTCCTCTCCCTTACCCTGATCATCATTGTATTCTTCTTCTTCTCTTCCCTTTCCCTTCCTCTAAGATCACTGAAACAATAGAACTGCTCTCTTTGTCAGCTATTGCTTTAGGCCTCTTCCTCATTCTGCTTTAGATCTGTAAGTCAGAGCTGAGTAGTTAGCAAAAAAGCTGCCACTGGTCACCCATTCCTGCATCCTGCACAAGAATATGGTTTTCCCCATGCTCCTGGGACCTTATCTGAACTCATTGCAAGACCATAGGGCTGTTTCAGACACTGAGCACTGGATTGCTCTGTCCAATGTGCTCCTGGCTATTTTAGTTCCATGGACCACTCTGTCTTCCTCTACTCACTGGGGTTGTAAAAATGACCAACTGTGACTTTTTCTTGGATGCCTCTGTACAGATTTAGTCTCATTTAATTTCTAAATCTATTTACTGCACTTTTTGTCTTTTACTCTGCCATATAGACTTCATCTTCCAAATTATAAATAATATACTCTTCTAAAATATATAAGTAATATTAACTAAATTTTAGAGTGCTCAAAGGTTTTCAAAATGTTTAAAATATTCTAATTCAAGCTTAATAGTGTGATGGCTTTGGCTTATTACATAATTATAAATAGGCTTTAAATTCACAAAAATGACATTTCAAAAAAGAAACACAAAAAAGGATCTAAACATGGAACAAAATAAACACATCTACAGATACTTTCATAATAGTATTTTTTGTTCCTATTTTCAAAATGAAGAATCAAAGTTTGGGGAAGATCAGTGACTTGCCAATGGGGATTTTATTATAATGGAAAGACCACTTGTTTTGGCTTCAGAGGACCTGGGTTCAAATTTGTCCTTTGCTACTTACTACTTGTGTGATTTAAAAAAAAAAATTAAACTTTTCAGGTCCTCAGTTTCCTGATCTGTAAAATGAGATTATTACACTAAATGGATTTTGAGCTTTCTTCCAGGTATATATATACGTTATATATGCATATTTATATACATATGCATGTGTATGTGCACACATATACATATATATCAATGTATATATGAGGGATAAGGTAATGGGGTATTGTGTAGGATGGGGGGAGATGGAGAGAGCATGAATTCATCCTTCTGTGTGATGTAATGTTTAAAACCTCAAAATTTCCAAGCTAGGAAAATCTTCAGGTACCATCTGAACTGCCATTCCTCAACAGGAATTCTTATCATGACATCATCAGTGGGTAGTCATCTTGCCTTTATTTGAAAACCAGCCTAATATTTATTTTTTTGTATGCTACACAGCCTCTGATAAAGTTTGATAAAAATAAAACCTAATAATACAAAAATTAAAAAAAATTGCTCCATCATATTGAAGTAGATTGGGAAAACATAATTTTAGAATGATGATTCAATAGATATGAAATAACACATGAGACATCACAGGTCACAAAGGTTTGCCATTTATTATGGGAAATAACTCATGGGTTTAATCAAATATGATTAAGCAAGACATATATAACATATAATATATATTATATAAGATTATGCAAAGTGCTTCCAGGTTGGGGAACTTTTTTAAAGCCTTGGGGGAGAGAAGGAGCCAGGGGAAGGTGGGGATAATTACGATTATTTAGGAAGGAGTTGGGGAAGGGCCAGGTAGACTCTGTGTAACTGACCATACACCAGCCTTGTCTAAAGGTATGCTATAAGACAGTCTCAGAAGTTGGTGACAAAAAGGATAGGTGGATTAAAGTTACTGATTAAAGTTCTGGTTCCACATCAATAGGCCCTACATCAATGTGTTCAGAAACCATGTATTAAGATTAGAAGAACATCCTACATTTGGTAAGGTACTTAGTAAAAATTTGGTCTTTCTTACATCAGAATTAGGGTGCTTCCTGTTAAGAACTGAGGATAGATCACAAGATAATTTCCACATCCCATAGTTATTATTATTTCTCCTCAAATTGTCTTGATATGTACATTTATCAGCAAATATTTTATCCATTTCTAATTTTCCTACAACTTCAAAATTCATCCAAATCCTACAACTGACTTAATTCCTTTGATAGTATTGCATACACATTTAATGAAGTCATATGCAGCTACTCAGAAAAATAATTGCAAATTTCTCTTTTGATCCAGAAAATAGGTAATTAAACTATCTCCCTTGCAACTATGGGCTTTGTTCATATTTTCTATTTGGGTTTTTGGACCTTGGCACATCTTCTTGTTTAGCAAAATAGATTCTATGGCTTATTATAGACTTATAAATAAGCTTTATGCTGACCAAAATTTACATTTCAAAAACATACAACAATACAAAAAGAATTCCACAAGGGACAAAACAACTAAATCAATGTTTATTTTCAATAGGAACAACCACAAAAGTATTTTTGAAGTATTTTTGACTAGGTTTAATATGCATCTAGACATATAGAAGTAAAATGTGAATTAACTTATGATGGCTTGGTTAAATCATTACCTATGAAAAGTTTCTACAGCATGAAAGATACTGTGTACATTAAATACAAACAAAATGAAAAACAGGCCCTCCATCAAGGAGTTTATATTCCACTGTGGGGAGAGGAACTACAAAATATTCACAAATATATAAGATGAAGTGAATGTAAGGAAGAGATTACTATGCCCACAGGCATCAGAGAAGGTTCCCCATAGTTGTCTGCCAATAAGGCTAAGACTTCTAAACTACAAAGTTAAGGAGGAATGCTTTTTGTAATTTGATAAAGAAAAGCACACCCTTTAGAAATAGTCTGATTTTCACGGTGGGATTAATACCTCCCTTGTAGGGAGCAAAGCTAGAGACTATTTTTTTTACCTCAAGATGAAATGAAGTATTTTGAAAATTATTCTTGTTTTGTCAGGTTGTTATCATGAACATCATTCAAAGGTTAATAGGGTATTTTTTCTTCAAAGGACCCTAAAGCGCTTGAAAGTTTCTCTATAAAACTCTAGGAGAGGGTTTTATAATGTGGGATCTAAGGAGTCTGAAAAAAAAAAAGATTTCAGCTTCCCTGAATTTGCATGGGGGAGGAAGGATAAGAAAGGGTCGTTATTTTCCCTGAACTCAAACTGGAAATTGAAATTTAACATTTCATTCTTTTGTGAATGGAGGCAATAAAATTTTTATGAAAAGGGATACTTCATCAGATTACCAAAAGAATCCATGACACAGTAAAAGATTAAACACTTCTCTTCTAGGAGATATTGACAGCTCCTGCCTCCTGCCCCTCCTCACACTTTTAATAGCCAACAATTGTAGCTATAAAAGATACTACAAATATCTTTATCTGCCCCTGCCGGCTTTTCTTGGGAATGTTTTTTTTTTCCTTATGAATAAAAAAAAATTACCCTCCTGTAAAGGGGTGAATAGAGTGTCATTAGTAGAACATTTCCTGTTATAGATTTACTAAGTAAATGAATGAACAATTTGAGAATTTAAGGATTGGAAACCTGAATAGTGAACAATTTGATTTTCTGAGCATGACTACCAGAATCACCATGCAAGTTGCAGAAGATAGAAACCTTAGAGAACAGAAAGCATTAAAGCTAATCCATTCTCCAAATGATAAATGGTCAAAAGGATATGAACAATGTTCAGATGAAGAAATTAAAACCATCTCTAGTCACATGGAAAAATGCTCCAAATCACTATTGATCAGAGAAATGCAAATTAAGACAACTCTGAGATACCACTACACACCTGTCAGATTGGCAAAGATGGCAGGAAAAGATAATGATGAATGTTGGAGGGGATGTAGGAAGGCTGGGACACTGATGCATTGTTGGTGGAGCTGTGAACGGATCCAGCCATTCTGGAGAGCAATTTGGAGCTATGCTCAAAAAGTTATCAAACTGTGCATACCCTTTGACCCAGCAGTGTTTCTATTGGACCTATATCCCAAAGAAATCTTAAAGGAAGGAAAGGGCCCCACATGTGCAAAAATGTTTGTGGCAGCCCTTTTTGTAGCGCCTAGAAAATATGTGTAGAAGAATTATACATGTTTAACATATATTGGATTACGTGCTGTCTAGGGACAGAGGTAGGGGAAAAGGAAAGAAAAATTTAGAACACAACGTTTTACAAGGATGAATGTTGAAAATTATTTATGCATATGTTTTGAAAATAAAAAGATTTAACTAAAAAGAAAAAAAACAAAAGCTAATTACAAACTGAAAATGAGTTTTAACCTGAGAAATTCCTGGCTTTATGTCTCTAATGTGAAAAAAAACTATATGTGACATTAAAAATAGTTGGAAATGCATTTCTTCACGTAGGGAAATATATTTAACACTGAAAGTAGAAATCTTTATTAAAACTTTTTGCTCACTATAAAATTTGTAAGGGACTAGTAACATTAACCTGGTAATAATATGACTGGTATTTTTTAATAGAATACACTAAGCATATCACTTAGATTTAGAATTTAATAAGTTCTTTATTAAAGGTACAGTTGATTAAATATTCTAAGGATTTTTTTGTTATTTTTAAGGATTAATTTTTGTTTTTTAAAATTTTTGCCTAGTCACAGGTCAAGAAAATTTTTAGCATTCATTTTTATGAGATTTTTAAGTTCCAAATTGTTCTTTCTCCCTCTTCTCCTCCCTTCTTCTGAAGATGTAGAGAGTTTGATATGGATTATACATGTGCTATCATGTAAAACACAAAATCCATATTAGTCACAATTGTGATAGAAGATAGAAGAAAAAGATTAAAAAGGAGAAAAACAGAAGAAAGAATAAAGTAGGTGAAAAAATATGCATTGATCTGTAACCCAAAATGTCAGGTTTTTTGTTTGTTTGTTTGTTTGTTTGTTTTTTAAATTTGGTCATGGATAGCATTTTCTTCGGCAAGTCCTTTGTTGCTGAGAATTGATTCAATCATAATTGATCATTGATAATTGATAATCACACAAGGTTATTGATACCATGCACAATGTTTTCATGATTCTGCTCATTTAACTTTGCATCAGTTCATACAAGACTCCAGGTTTTTCTGAAATCTGCCTGTTCATCATTTTTTATTGTAAAACAATATTCCATTATATTTACATAATACTTTCTTCAGCTATTCCCCAATGAATGGGATTCTCCTTAGTTTCCAATGGTTTCCCACTATGAAAAGGGCTTCTATAAATACTTTTTGCCCATGTAGGTTCTTTCCATTTTATTATCTCTTTAGTGACCTAGTAGTGGTATTGCTGGGTCAAAGAATATGCAGGGAACTTATTTTATTAAATTGGTTCAGAGAGTACAGTACTCCCATGGTCTTCCTTTGAACTGTCATTATGTGGTAGAAAATTACCTTCAGTTTCTGAATCCTAGGCCAGTGAACTAAAAGCTCTCTTTGGACCTATCAAGCCAAAAAAGGTTCTGAACACATTGTCTATAATGTAATGTGACTGGTATTTGAGGAACAGTTTGATAATTTTAGAGACAGTCATTGTGGAATGGTTATCAATTAGGTGATATAATTTGTTTTGGCCTTAGCGAATTATTAAGTTGGCAAACTGTGAAAGCTTTATGATTGGTGCTAGCAGAAGGACTCTTCATATCAATGAAATCATACATCTTTTTTTTAGCATTAAGATGGTAGCAGATTAAGAAGGCATTGGGGTTTCAAATGGCAACTCTGTAATGTAATCTCCCCCACTTTCTAGTTCAATGCCATGTAGACACAACCAATTTAGCAATCTGAAAATTGAGATTTTGCATTTCTACCTTACATAATACAGGTCAAATTGTTCATTTTCAACTAAGAGTTTTTCAAGTGATTTAGAGATTTGACAGGCTCATCACTTTCCCTGTGAGCATGTTTAGAATGCAACCTTTCCCAAGTAGATCAGATTCTGGATTCAGAAAAGCTGATTTCATATTTTGACTATAATAAATACTACCTTGGGTAAACTGTTTAACTAATTTGTTCCTCCTTCTCTTGAACTATAAAATAATAGGGTTAGAAGAGTTGTTTTCCACATTTCTTTCTAGCTATACTTTTATGCTATGAATTCTAATTCTTCCATTGTCAGGTACAAATCCAATATATTATACTAACTCGCTATTTTGCAAACAAATGTACAAACTATAACAAATGAAGAAAGCAAAATTTAATAACATTTATATGGCAGGCAGTATGCTAAATTCTAGGGATACAAATCAAAGCAAAAAAGTCCAAGGAACTTAACTTACATTTTAACATATATCTTTTTACACACATACACTCATACAATAGGTAAATTTGTAACACATAAAGCAAATTCAAGACACCATAGGAAATGAAAATACTATCAACTGGTCTTGGGGAATGAAAGACCTTACTCAAAGACCTTATTCTACATTAGTGGAGTCTTAAAGCTAATCTTGGGATTCCAAGTTATATTGAGGAGAAAGGAAAGCAAGGTACAAAAATGAGAGAGAGAATTGAATTAGGCAGGGTGGGGAAGGAGCAAAAAAGTCAATTTGGCCTGACTATATAGTCCATGATTAGAAATAAGTAGAATAAGGTATGAATGGTCAGTTTTAAAAGGCAATCAGAGAAATAGACAAAATGATGAAGCACTGTATTTAGATTCCACGATTTTCCCTCCCCAACTTCCAGGCAACCATTCCATTAAAAAAAAAAAAAGATGTATTGTTCAATTTTGTTGTTTGTTTGTTTTTGAAGTCTCTTTTTTCTTCTCTAGGGAAAAAACAACTTTATTATATGGCATAGTTCTCTAGAAGAGAAGGGGAAAGCATTACAGGGGAAATTAGGGTGATAAAAATAAGAAAATAATAATAGTTATTTTAATAAATGCATAAATTTCAATAATCCAGACAAGAAGTTTTAAAGACTTCGATTATATACAGAACATTGTGATTGTAGAGAAGAAAATATATAGGAATAGTGTTGCGAAGAAAAAAAACACAGAATTTGACAACTGATTAGATATGTGACAAAATTGAGTGATATTGAAGCTTCACTAAGGTTGGGATCCTGAGTCAGTAGAATAATGTTGAGGCACTGGAGAGTAATTAGAAAGTTCAAAATAGGCTATAGGCTTTAAGGAAAAGACAATTAGGCAAATGCTAAGAATAGATAGTTCTACCTGGATGTATCCAAAAATCACATGCTTCACCTGAAAATGCATGTTTTAGAAACTGGGGTTTACCAAAAAAGGTACTTATTTTACATTTAAAAAACAGATTTACCTTTAAATAATTAATCTCTGGAGCTTAGTCTCTTTTAAATTTCATTTTATTAAATAGATGAGAAAACTAAGCTGAACTCTACTCCAGCCACATTCCTTAAACACACATTGATTTCATCTGAAAAGTGAGAATATTTTATACCTGTATTTTTTCAGCAGATTAAAAACTATTAAGACTTCTTTCTCCTCCTTCAACTGGTACTTCCATTTGTAAAATGGGATGTTTTTGAAGGAGAGCCAGCAAAAAAGAATGCTCATTCATTGTCCAGTTCTCAGTCTTTGGAGGAGGCACAAAGTGAGGTTCAAAGCTAATGTCCTCCATTTACAAAGGAACCTAGACCTCAGATCTGTCAGCTATAACTTTCTTTGACAGTACCTACAAAAGCTTCTTGTATCTAGGGATGATTCCATTGTCAATATGCAATCAGCCAGGTCAATGTTCATTTCATTTGTGAAGCAAGCTATGTCAAGCAAATTTCATTATAAAACCTAGCGATCAATATACATTTGTGCTAGTGTTCTCCAAATAAAGAGAGCAAGGATCCTCCCATATCCAGAAAGCATATTTTACAGATTCTGTTTTTACAATGAGAAGTTAAAAACCAAGGCTAGATTTCAGATGGATGATATTTATTTCTTATAGAAAGTAAATAATAATAATAATAACAATGTATATAGTGCCTTCTAAATTGAATTTGGATACTTAGAATTATTTCATGTGAATTTTTACTTCAGTGAAATTCTAGGTGGCTCTAAATGGGAAGAGAATGAGGTGATTTGAAATCCCCAGGGACTGCTGTGGTGAACTTCCAGATGAAATGTCCTAATAATTAATCTAGTGAGGAGGAGCAACATCCCAGTGACCACAGAAAACGATAAGAAATATAGCTGTAATAGTGTGATATCATGCCCTTATAAAATCACATCAGGGACTAAAAAACAAGATCACTTCTACTACCAAGAGATCAGGTAGCCTACAAAGCAGTTTCAATTGCAATCCCAACCAATCAGGGTCCCTTTTTAGGAGAGGACCAGAACATATGCCTGGAGAACAGTGACCAAATAACTTCTCAGATCTCACCACACTGGAAGAACCAAAAGCTTCCAAACTCACAGAATTATCTCTAAAAACAGCAGAAAAAAGTCTAGAGTTTGAGACAGTGCCCACACATGCTGAGAACAGAGCCAACTTGAATATAAAGTTCAAAAAATAATAAATAACATAGAAAAATTAACAAAAAAAATAAATAAACTTGGACAGTTACCATGTTTTTTCTGAGTAAATTTATGGATTTTAAATGTACATTACTTTATGAATCATGAAGAGAGAAATATCAGAGCAAAAGGAAAAAAAAAACATGAGAGGGATAAAAAGAACAGAAAAAGAAGTGAACATGTTATGTATTGATTACGTTCAGGCTTCTTAGTTCTTTTTCTGGATGCAGATGAAATTTTTAGTTCAAAGTCTTTTGGGATTGCTTTGAATCACTGAAATACTGAGAAGAACCAAGTCTTTCATAGTTGATCATCACACATTCTAGCTGTTATTGTGTACATGTATTCCTAGTCCTGCTTGTTTCGCTCAGCATCAGTTCATGTAAATCTTTCCAGACCTTTCGATAATCCACTTGTTGATTTTTTATAAAACAATAATATTCCATTTCCGTCTTGTTCAGCTATTTCCCAATTGATGGCCATCTAATCATTTTCCTGTATTTTGATACTACAAAAAGAGCTGCTACAAACATTTTTGCACATGTGGATCCTTTTCCCTCTAAGATTTCCTTGGGATATGGACCCTGTAATGGCACTGCTCGGTGAAAGGATATGCACAGTCTCTTTGCTAATATTTTATTATATTATTGCATCAATATTCAACAGGGAGATTGGTCTGTAATATTCTTTTTCTGTTTTGGTTCTTCCTGATGTATGCATCATTACTATATTTGTGTCATATTAGGAATTTGGCAGGACTCCTTTATCTATTTTTCCAAATAGTATACATAATATTAGAATTAATTGTTCTTTAAATGTTTTCTAGAATTTACTTGTGAATCCAACTGACCCTGGAGACTTTTTCTTGGGGAGTTCATTAATGGCTTGTTCAACTTCTATTTCTTTCTAAAATATGACTATTTAAATAATTTATTTCCTCATATTAATCTGGGCAATTTGTATTTTTGTAAATATTCATTTCACTTAAATTGTCAGGCATGCTGCTATACAGTTGGGCAAAATAGCTCCTAATTATTGCTCTAATTTCCTTGTCATTGCTGAGTTCACCTTTTTCATTTTTGATGCTGGTAATTTGTTTTTTTTTCTTTCTTTTTTCTAATCAAATTAACTAAAAGTATATCTATTTTGTTGCTTTTTTCATAAAATCAACTCAGTTTTATTTATTTGTTCAATAGTTTTCTTAGTTTCAATTTTATTAATCTCTCCTTTGAGTTTCAGAATTTCTTATTTGGTATTTAATTGGGGGTTTTTATTTGTTCTTTTTTCTAAGTTTTTGAGTTGCATGCCCAATTCATTGATCTCCTCTTTTTCTGTTTTATTCATGTAGCTATTTAAACATATACAATTTCTTCTAAGAACTATTTTGGCTTCATGCTATAAGATTTGGTATTTTGTCTCATTATTGTGATTCTTGAATGAAATTATGAATTGTTTCTGTGATTTGTTGTTTGACCCACTAATTTTTTAGATTTGGATTATTTAATTTCCATTTGGTTTTTAGTCTATCTTTTCCTGTCCTTTTATTGAACATAATTTTCAATGAATTACCATTTGAAAAGGAAACATTTAATATTTCTGCCTTTCTGCATTTGACTGTGCATTTTTATGCCCTAATACATGGTCAGTCTTTATGAAGGTGTCATGTATTGACAAGAAAAATGTGTTACTTTCTATCCCTATTCAACTTTCTCCAGAGGTCTATCATATCTAGGTTTTCTAGGCTTATATTAACCTCCCTAATTTTTTTTCTTTATTTTGTTGCTAGATTTGTTTGATTCTGAGAGAGGAAGGCTGAGGTCCTCCACTAGAAAGTCTTGCTGTCTATTTCTTCCTGTACCTGGAAATCTTCTCTAGGAATTTGGCATCTCTACCTTGGTTTATACACATTTAGTATAATTACTACTTCATTATTTATGGTATCTTTTATCAAGAGGTACTTTCTTCCTTATCTCTTTTATTAAGATCGATTTTTACTTTTGCTTTATTTAAGATCAGTATTCCTACCCTGGCTTTTTTTTTTTTTTTTTTTTTTTGCTTCAGTCAAGGTATAATAAATTCTGTTCCTGCCTTTTACCTTTATTCGGTTTGTGTCTCTCTGTGTCAAATGTGTTTTTTAAAAATGTTGTAGTATCCTTTTTTTAATCCTCTTTGGAGATTTGTTTTGTTTTATGAATTCACATTCATAGTTATTACTAGTTTTGCATTTCCCTCCATCCTATTTTCTCCCCTTTATATACTATTGTTCTTTTTCCACCCTGTCCTCAGTCATGTGTTTTTTAGCCTACCACACCCACTATATTGTCCTAGCTTCCATCCTGCCCCTCCCTTTTCTTTCCTCTTTTTTCTCCTACTTATTTATAGGGTTAGATAAATTTCTATACCAACTACATGACTAAGTTATTCCCTCTTTGAGCCCAAATTGATGAGATCAATCTTCAGACAATTTTTATCCCTCTTTCTTTTCCCCCTGCATTGCAATAGGTCTTTTGCACTTCTTCAGATGAACTAATTGTCCCATTGTATCTTCCCTTTCCTCTTTTTCCAGTACAAACTGTTTCCCAGCCCTTATTTTTTTTCTTTGATCTCATCACATCAGGGAACATTCACAACCACATCCTCAGTCCATGTGATACCCCACTCTGTCTTCCTCAGTGTTAGATGTGGTTCTCAAAAGTTATAGACATCATTTTCCCATTTAGAGGTGTAAACACTTTATCCTTTAAATAATATTTTTCCCCTGTTTATTTTTTTATAGTTCTTTTGAGTCCTGTGATTATAGATTAAATTATCTGTTTAGTTCTGATTTTTTCAATAGAAATGATTGAAAGTCTCTTACTTCATTGAAGCTCCATCTTGTCCCCCAAAGATGATGCTGAATCTCCCTGGGTAGTTAATTCGTGGTTATAACCCCAGGTCCTTTGCCATTCCAAAATATAGTATCCCAAACCCTCCAGTCATTTACTGTAGAAGCTGGTAGACCCTGGGAAATCCTGACTTGCTCCTTGATATTTGAATTGTTTTTGTCAGGCAGCTTGCAGTATTTTTTCCTTGAGATTATAGTTTTACAGTTTTGCAACAATGTTGCTTGGAACTTTTATTGTGGTATCTTTTTCTGAAGGTGATCAATAGATTCTTTCAATGAGTATTTCCTACTCTTTTCTGCCCTGTCACCATAGGTAAATGTCAAGGTTCTTTTCTTTTACTTGCTCATTTTCTTTCCTTTTCTTTTGGTATTTCCTCTATTTTTTTTTAATTTTTCTTTTTTTTTTTTTACTTTTAAGGTACAACTCTGCTCCTGGGGTAAAGGGGGCTCTGTTCCAAGCTTCCTGTGCAGCTCTCAGCCTTGACCTTGAGCACTGGAGCCCTTGTGTTTGTAGGGTTGAAGCTTTTCTTTCTCTGTTCAGAAAACAGCTTAGTTTCCCAGAATTTGCCTGCTGAGCTGGACTGGAAGCTACCCCATTGATCTGTTCCTCTACTGAGGCAGGACTGAGGGTCTTAGTTGATGCTTTGCTGTGGTTAAGACCCTCTCGCCAGCTTTCCCAGAGTCTTTTTGAGCTGGGATGAACACCCCTTTTGCCCTAGTAAGACTGACCTTTGTTGAAGTTTTTTAGTCTGTCTTGAGCTGGTTTCATTTCCATCAGACTCTGCTCAGAATACTTGGTTTCATGTCATTTTTGAGGAAAATGGGGAGAGCTTGAGCAGCATCCTGGCTTTACTCTGCCATCTTGGCTCTACCTCTGTAAATCTGCAAGGCTGAATTATATGATTAAGCCTCTGCATAGATACCATGGTGAGAAAAATGAATAAGACAATTTAAAAAAAAAAAGATTAAAACTCAGAAAACAATGAAATTCAACAGCTACTGAGGGTCAGAGAAAAATATGAATTGGACAGACGATCAACAAGAATTCCTAGAAGAGCTTAAAAGAATATTTTCAAGATGAAAAAAGAATGGTAGAAAGAAAAATGGGCAATGACAACAAAGAAAGAAAATTATGAAAAAACAGTTAATGGCTATGTTTAAAATGGGGGCAAAAATACTGAAAAAATTATTCCTTAAAACCAAATGGGAAAAGAGGTGAAAATATACTGATAAAAACCAAATCAAATCTGACCAATGTAAATAGAAATACAAAAAATCAATAAAGAAAATATTTCATTAAAAATTTGAAATGGGCAAATAGATTTCCAATGACTATGAGATATCATGAAAAGATAAAACATAGTGGGCAAAATGAAAAAAAAAATAAAAAGAATAGCTCATAAGCAAAACATAATTGACTTAAAATATAGATCAAAGAGAGATAATTTAAATATTATTGGACTACCTAAAAGACATGATGAAAGAAAGAGATTGGACATCATATAGTAAGAAATTATCACAAAAAAAACCTTTCCTGATATAAAATCTGGATATAAAATACATATATTCAGATAGAAGTTGAATCTACCAATTACCTTCTAAATGGTATCCCAAAATGAAAACTCCCCAAAATATTATATCCAGATAGCAAAGTTCCCTTGGCAAAGAGAAATGACTTCAAACAGTCAGAAAGAAGCCATTGAAATATTGTGGAATCATGGTCATAATCACACAAAATTTAGCAGCTGCCCCATTTAAGGAGTAGATGATTTAGGATATGATATCAAGGGAAGCAAAAGAATTAGGTTTACAAGCAAAACTGAGTATAGTCCTTCAAGACAAAATATTAAAATTTAATGAAATAGAGCATTTTCAAACATTCCTGATGGAAAAAAAATAGAGAAGACCCTGAATGAAATTCTGAGAAGAATATTTAATTATGTTGCTAATTGAAAAAAAAGTTTCTCTTAATAATAAAAAAGGAAAGGATTCATGTTATACAGCAATAATTTAATAAGCTGGGCTGGTTGTCTTCATTTATGTCTTTTAGTAAAGTCCTTGAGAGGTAGGAATATGAAATCTACTTGGAAAGAAAGGTTTCAGCCAAATTTTGATGATGATGTTAATGTTTTATATGAGACAATAAGGAACCACTGCTGTTTTTTGAGTAGGGCAATGACATGGTAAGACTTTATGAAGGGGTTAGCTAGGTGACTCAGTGGATAGAGCATCAGTCCTGAAGTCATGAGGGCCTGAGTTCAAATCTAGCCTCAGACACTTAACACTTCCTAGCTGTGTGACCCTGGGCAAGTCACTTAACCCCAATTGCCTGAGGGGGAAAAAGTCTTATGATATAAGAATACAACTTTTGGCAGCTATTCAAAATCTAGTTTAGAGGATGGAGAAATTTGTGGCAGAGAAGACCAATTAGGAGTCTGTTTTGATAGTTCAGGTGAGGAGGGGTTGACTTATAGTTCCTAATGTGTTGGAAGAGAAAAAAGAGAATATTCAAATGATAGAGGGATAACTTGGCAGACTTGTCCATCATAGAGAATGTCCTTCTGATGTGTTTATATGATATTATTTGTAGCTTGAAGTAATAATTTACCTTTAATCTATATACTTATAAAACTCATTAGAATCTTACCAGATTCAGAGCCTTTACCACAGATTTAGGTTCCAGGCCTCCATAAAAGGTGCTTTTATCTCATCAAAAGAATCTATACCCTGAAAAAAGGTGTTTTCAGATCTTATCTTTATAAATTTAGGCTTACTCATCTCAACTCTGTCCTCTTCATTACCCCAGGGCCTTGCTAATATATTTTTTTTCCATTTGAATGGAACTTCCTTTCTATAACATTTCTAAAAATCCCTTTTTTCCTAAATCACCTTCTAAATGCCTCACTTTAATTACCTTCCTCTAATTACTTTACACAGAACAGATGTGGAATTTTTTTTTTTTGGTGGGGGGGAGGGAAGGTGTGAGGCAGAGAGAAGAATGTGATCTACACCTGTATTTCTCCACTGAGAAGCCACCATCAGCAAAAAATGGTGACCTTAAGTTGGCAAGTTCTCAGATTTCGCTGATGCAAAGAACCATGTAAGGAATTCTGTTGACAATGCACCCAGAAGCCTTATCAGCACTCCCAGTGGCCTGTTATCCCCAAAGCTGCCTTCTCTGAAGATGCAATCTGGGGTTTGTGCAGTGAAACAGTGCACTTGGTTAACTGAGATAGCTCATTTTGAGGATTTCTCAATCACTGGATCCTGAGACATTTTTAATAATCACACCTCACATTGCTAAAATTGAATGAAAGTTTTCAGAGCTCTTTTCTCATGACACCAGAATTTTAAGGTAGAAAGAGAACTGGGTTTAGAATCAGACGACTTGCCTTCAGATTCCGGATCGATTAGTTGCTATGGGATCTCAGGATGATTTTATAGACAGAGAACCAATCCTTGAGCCAAGGAACATGGGTTCAAATTTTTATTCTACTTCATTGTATCTTCTTTTTGTGTTATTATGGAAAAAAAACCCTAACAATGGAGTCAGAGGATATGGCATTACCTATGATGGTTAATTATTGTGTGGCCCATGGTAATTATTTAAACTCCTTATTAGGGAATTGGTGTGACAGGGACTTTGGAGGTTGCTTCTATTCTAAAATCTCTGGTTTTATGATTAACCTTCTTTGGGCCTCATTTGCCAATCTGTATCATGAAAAAATAGACGAGAATGCAATCTAACTCAAGTGAGAGCCAAGAAGATTAAGGAAAATTGTTAAATTAAAAAATATAATAGAACAAAGATATTGTTAATTTGTAGTTTTCTAAGTCAATAAGTTGCCCCCAGGTATTCATTTCTATCTGAGTTTGATGTCTTTGGACTAGATAGAACATTAATCTATTTAGAGATAAAAGAGAAATTAGAAGCTGTCTAGTACAATTCCTTTCCCTTATAAATCATGAAATTGAGACTCAGTTAAATAATTTAAAGCTAGGTAAAAATAAATAAGGAACTTGATTATTTTACTCATAAATACAAAACTAACATGAGTCAAAAATAAATAGAACCTGAAGGTAATTAGTACTGATTTAGAAGCAGCATTCCATCTACAATATTGTATTGTAATGTTGTAACTAAATATTTTGATCACAGGATGAAAGTATTATCCCCATTTTACAGATGAAGATGCTGATGAACAAAGATGTTAAATAAGAATCATAAAATCAATAGCAAAGTTGTTTTGAACTCAGACTTTTTGTTTTCAAATTCTCATTTCTACACCAGATTAGCTCCACACACATATTTATATGTATGGATGGATATATGTTAACTATACCAATGAATTCATGTGATATGTGTGTGAAAGTGCTTATGTTTATTTTTCCCACATTATGTACAACTGAGACAAGAGTCTTTGGGAAATGATGGCTGTGACAGGCTGTCATTTTCCATTGCTTTTCGAAGTAGGTTTTTCTCTATAGTATTGCTGTCCTCATGTGCATCTCCAAGCCAAGAAAATGCATTGATATTTCCAGCGTTAGTTCTCTTGGCAATGCATCCCATAATGTCATGTAGTGGAATATTGTGCTTTTCTTGTAATTTCCTAGGCCAAGATTCTGCTATGTTTCCCACCTGAGTTTAAAGCTATAAATGAAAGCTGTTCTTGATATTTATTTTAAGGCAGTTTTACTTAAGGTTTTTCACTGGAGATAAGGTAGTAATATGGTTTAAATACATTAGCCTTTCAAGTGTTGAAGTCGGCTTCAATGTGGCTTAAGAGGATACAAGTACAATTTCTTCAATCTCAGGCTCAAACATATGTCTACATCCCTACACTACTCTCCAGCTCAGTGCATTTGGAATTGTCTCCTTCATTTGGACAGGATCGGATTAAGGCTGAGGGCAGATTGTAGCAAGGAATATGGAATCTTGAATAGTGTCTGGATGGCAGGAAGACTTTTTCCATATAATTGATCAATCTCCAATGTCTTTGAACATTGTTAGCATAATTTTGTGCTTTTATCTTCACTGAAAAGCCAGTAGTGTAGTGGGTTTTGTTTGTTTGTTTTTGGTTTTTGCTTTTATTTTTTTTTTAAATAGCCATCCTCCCAATTTAAAATCTTAAATATACCCTTAGGTGGTAGAAATTAGAAACATATGTATGATGGATAATTGAATAATTTCAGATACCCAGAATTAACCCTGTACATATCTTTCAATTAAATTCAAGATGATTTATTAACTAACATATATGAACACAATAATAATAATTATTATTATTATATAAACATTATTGTATATTGTCTCCCTGCTTAGAATGCGTTCCTCATTGTATCTTTCATTGTTTGCACAGTGCTTTAGACACAGCAAGGATTTAATGAACACTTGAGAATGATAAAATACCTCCTATGCAAAACTGCGCAAGTGCTGACAATACAAAGATACAACTGAAAATTTATCAAATTAAAAAAAAATACAATTCTTCTAAGACATCAGAAAAGAAAAAAAAACAAAAAAAAATAAAACTACAATAACACCAATCTGGTATAATATTGAAGGTATTTAGATATATTCTGAATCAAATGCATATGGCAGTATATGGCAGTGAGTTGAGAGCCAGATTTGGAGTTAGAAAATATAAATTTAAGGTTTGGCTCTGCTATTTGCCTGATTTGTCACTAGGAAAAAATTTCTTACCCTTTCTGAACTGTCATTTTCTAATCTTTTAAATTGGAAATTTTATTAGATGCCCATTAGTCATTCAGTCCATCAACAAACATTTATTAATTGCTCACTGTGGGTCAATCACTATGCTAAAACTAGAGGGGCAGGAGAACTGATTGAGTTGGGGAGAGACTTGAAGCAGAGAAACCAATTATATAAGACTTTTTCATTAATTGAAATGAAATGTAATGAGGATAAAGACTAGGCAATATGAGTATAGATAAGGAGACATGAGCAATTAAGAGGATGACCTAAATATGACCTTCATTATGGTGAAGAATTGGAAGAATAAGAGAGATACTTAAGCACATGACCAAAGCAGCGGTGAGTGTATATCTATGTCTGTGATACAATGAGACAGAAAGATCAAAATGAATGCTAATAGATTGATTAACTAATAAATCTAAGAATTAAAAAGAAGATAAGACTAGGCAGTTTTCAGTGTCAATGGAAAATATGGAATAGATTCCAGAGGAATTACATCAACTACACATATAATAAGTCTTATAGAATATACTTAGTTCATGGAAGAAAGTGTTAGCTATGTACTTCATTCCATCAAATATAAAATTTATATGGATTTATAGATAAATATATAAATATGGATATTATAGTTCACACTGGAAAGAAAGAAGAGGGAGCAAAAGAGGTAAAGAATGGGGGAAGATACAGTCCAGTCTTCTGAGATTATAACAATAGTATTTCCTAATCAACTCATTAAAATAACATCTGAAAAAGAAAATGAAGGAGAAAATCACTTATTGGATACCTAGAAATGAGCCATTCAATTTTGACATTAATTTAAAAAAACTGCTTTGTTCTACTTGCAAAAGTGATTTTCTGCTAGCTATTCCATTTTTAAAAGTCCTACTTCTGAGGTGGAGTCAATATGGCAGAGCAAAGGCAGGAACTTGTACAACCTCTCCCCAAAACTGTTCTAAGAAAAATGACTCTAGACAAATTTTAGAGCATTGGAACACCCAAAAAGACAGTAGAACATTTTCCAGCTGAAGGAAAGTTAGAAGCTCAGCAGGAAAGGTCTGTGACATTAGGGGAGTCTAGCATGTAGTCCTGATGCAGGCAGGGTCTGCAAAGCCCCCAGCCCCAGCTCAGTCTCTGAATCAGCATCAATGTTGGTGGCTTCTGACTGCTTAGCCCAGAGACACCAAAAGGTACTTGGAAGGTCAGCAGAAAAGATCTGAGAGGAACCCTAGTGTATAATCCCTGAAGAGACTCAACCATCCTGTCCCAAACCTAGTCCAGGCCAGGTCCCAGTGTCAGTGCCACAGGACCTCTGAATCAGCAACAGTTCTGGAGGCTTCTGGACTTCTCAGCCTTGAGACACCAGGGAGGACTAGGAAGGTCAGTGGAGAGGATCTATGGCACCAGGATGGGAGTCCAGTGTGTACTTCCAACTCAAGCTGCACCAGCTCAACTCCAGCCACAACCTGTTATCTTCAGCAAAGCAGAAGTTGGTCACTTTAGCACACTAGATCTTATAGCTACATAGGGCAGGGAAGATCCTAATAGGTCCTGGGCAGAACTTGTGGCCAGATTCCTAAAAGGATTTCTGAAAACAGCTTCCTAAAAGTCCTTAAGCTTGGAAGTGCACCTTCCACCTGAAAACAGAGCCCTACTTTAACAAAGACTAAAAAGACAAGTAATAGTTTAGGGAAATAAGCAGAAAACAGAAAAAAAAATTCTGACCTTTGAAAGTTATTGTGGTGACAGAGAAGTTCAAAACACAGACTCAGAAGATAATAACAAAGTCAAAGATCCGACATCCAAAGCCTCCAAAACAAACTAAGAATTAAACTGAGGTTCAAAAAGGATATTAAAAATTAAGTAAGAGAGATAGAGGAAAAATGAGGAAAAGAATTAAGAGTGGTGCAGCAGGAAATAGAAAATGCTAATGAAGAATGCCTTAAAAAGCAAAATTGGCCAATTGTAAAAGGAGGTACAAAAGCCCATTGTGGGAAATAATTTCTTTTTTAAACTTAATTAAAGCTTTTTATTTTCAAAACATATGCATGAATAATTTTTCAGCATTGACCCCTGCAAAATTTTGGGTTCCAGTATTCCTTCCTTTTCCCCTACCCATTCCCCTACATGGCAAGTAATCCAATATATATTAAAAAATAGTAAAAACATATGTTAAATCTAATATATGCAGACATATTTATACATTTATCTTGCTGCACAAGAAAAACCAAGTCAAAAAGGAAAAAATATGAAAAAAGAAAATAAAATGAAAGCAAACAACAACAAAAAGAGTGAAAATGCTATGTTATGAATCACACTCAGCTCCCACAGTCCTTTCTCTGGATGTAGATGGCTCTCTTCATCACAAGATCATTAGAACTGACCTGAGTCACTTCAGTGTTGAAAAGAGTCACATGTGTCAGAATTGATCATCATATAATTTTGCTATTGCTGTGTACAATGTTCTCTTGATTCTATTCACTTCACTTAGCATCAGTTCACATAAGTCTCTTCAGCCCTCTCTGAAATCATCCTGCTGATCATTTCTTATAAAACAATAATATTCCTTAACATTCATATACCATAATTTGTTCAGCCATTCTCCAACTGATAGGCATCCATTTTCTTGCCACTACAGAAAGGGCTGCCACAAATATTTTTGCACATGTGGGCCCCTTTCCCTCCTTTATGATCTCTTTCAAATATAAGTCCAGTAGAAACACTGCTGGATCAAAGAGTATGCACAATTTGATAACTTTTTAAGCATAGTTCCAAATTGTTCTCCAGAATGGTTGGATCTGTTCACAGTTCCACCAATAATGTATTAGTGTCCCAGTTTTCCCACATCCCCTACAATATTCGTCACTATCTTTTCCTGTCATCTTAGCCAATATGAGAGTTGTGCAGTGCTACTTCAAAGTTGTCTTAATTTGCATTGTTCTGATCAATAATGATTTACAGCCCCTTTTTATATGACTAGAAACCATTTCAATATCTTCATCTGAAAATTGTCTCTTCATATCAATTGATAATGGCTTGAATTCTTAAAAAATTGAGTTAATTGTATGTTTATTTGAGAATGAGGCCTTAATCAGAACCTTCAAATGTAAAAATGTTTTCCCAATTTATTGCCTCCCTTCTAATATTGTTTGCATTGGTTTTGTTTTTATAAAAACTTTTTAACATAAACAAAAATTTTTATTTTGTGTTCAATAATGAACTTCATTCTTCTTTGGCCATAAATTTCTTCCTTCTCTACAAAGTGAGAGATAAACTATCTTTTGTTCTTCTAATTTGCTTATAATATCACTTTTTAGGTCTAAATCATGAACCCATTTTGACCTTATCTTGGTATATGGCACTGACCCAATGTCTAGTCCCTAACATACTAGTTTCAATTTTACCAGCAGTTTTTGTTAAATAGTGAGTTGTTATCCGCAAAACTGTGGTCTGTGGATTTGTCAACCACTAGATTACTACAGGCCTTGACTATTTTGTCCTGTATACCTAACCTATTCCACTGATTTACTACTCTATTTCTTAGCCAGTACCAAAAGGTTTTGATGACAGCTGCTTAATAATATAGTTTTAGGTCTGGCACAGATAGTCCACCTTCATTTACATTTTTTTTCATTAATTCCCTTGCAATTCTTGACTGTTCTTCCACATGAAGTTGCTTATTAATTTTTCTAGATTTGTAAATTTATTTCTTGGGAGTTTGATATGACACTGAATAAGCAGATTTATTTAGGTAGTATTATCATTTTTATTTTATTCTCTGAGCCTATCCACCAGCACTTGATATTTCTCTAGTTGATTAGATCTGACCTTATTTGTGTGGAAGTGTTTTGTAGTTGTATTCATATAGTGCTTGATTTTGCCTTGGCAGATAAGGTCCCAAATATTTTATATTATAGACAGCTATTTTATTTATTTGTTTGTTTGTTTATTCATTCATTCATTCATTCATTCATTCATTTATTTATTTATTTTGACTGAGGCAATTGGGGTTGAGTTACTTGCCCAGAGTCACACGTCTAGGAAGTGTTAAATGTCTGAGACCAGATTTGAACTCAGGTCTTCCCGACTTCAGGGCTGGTGCTGTATCCACTGTGTTACCTAGCTGCCCCAGGGCAGTTATTTTAAATGGAATTTCTCTTTGTATGTTCTGCTGTTGGACTTTCTTGGTAAAACATAAAAATGCTGATGATTTATGTGGATTTATTTTGTATCCTACAACTTTTTTAAACTTATGAATTGTTTCTAATAGTTTTTTAGTTGATTCTCTAGGGTTCTCCAAGTATAGCATCATATCATTTGCAAAGAGTGATAATTTAGTTTTCTCATTCCCTATTGTAATTCCTTTAATCTCTTTTTCTTCTCTTATTGCCAAAGCTAACATTTCTAAAACAACATTGAATAGTAATAGTGATAGTGGGCAACTTTGTTTCACCCCAATCTTATTGAAAATGCTTCTAGTTTGTCCCCATTACATATGATGCTTGCTGATTTTTTAAAATAGATGCTATTCATCATTTCAAGGAAAAGTCCATTTATTCCTATGCTCTCTGGTGTTTTTAATAGGAATGGGTATTGGGTTTGATCAAATGCTTCTTCAAAACCTATTAAGATAATCATATGATTTTTGTTAGTCAATTATGCTAATAGTTTTCCTAATATTGAACTAGCCCTGCATTCCTGATATGAATCTTAATTGGTCATGGTATATTATCCTGGGGATGGTTTTCTGTATCTTTACTATTATTTTATTTTATTTAAGATTTTTGTATCAATATTTATTAGGGAAATTGGTCTATAATTTTTCTTTTTCTTTTTTCACCCAATATGGCTTAGGTATCTGCACCATAACTGTGTCATAAAAGGTAGTTGGTAGTATTCCTTCTTTCCCTTTTTTTTCAAATAGTTAGCAAAGTATTGGAATAAATTGTTCTTTAAAAGTTTGGTAGAATTCACTTGTAAATCCATCTGGCCCTGGAGGGAGTTCATTAAAAGCTAGTCCAATTTCCTTTTCTAAAATGGGACAATTTAAGTAATTTATTTCCTCTTCTTTTAACCTGGGAAATCTATATTTTTGTAGGTATTCCTCCATTTCACTTAGATTATCAAATTTGTTGACATATAATTGGGCAAAATAACTCCTAATTATTATTATTTTTTAAATTTTACTTATTTTATTTATTTATTTATTTATTTTTATTTGCATAACATATGTATGGGTAGTTCCTCAGTACTGATCATTACAAAGCTTTCCATTACATATTTTACTCCCAGTCCCCACCCTTTCCTAGATGGCAGGAAGTCCACTACATGTTAATAATGTTGAAATACTTGACAAATCAAATATATGTATACATATTTCCACACTTATCATTGTTGTGCAAGAAAAATCATATCTATGAGAAAGAAAAATCAGATAAAGGAAACACAATGCAAGCAAACATCAGTCGAGAGCATGGAAATGTTATGTTGTGATCCACATTTCACATCCCGTTCTCTTGGTGTATATGTCTTTCTTCACTGAACAATTGGAATTGGTTTGAAAAATTTCATTGTTGAAGAGAGCCATGTCTATCAGAATTGATCGTCATATAGTATTGCTGTTGCCGTGTATAATGATCTCCTGGTTCTGCATATTTCACTCAGCATCAGTTCATGTAAGTCTCTCCAGGCCTCTCTGAAATCGTCCTGTTGGTCATTTCTTACAGAACAATAATATTCCATAACATTCATATACCATAATTTATTCAGCCATTCTCCAATTGATGGGCATCTATTCAATTTCCAGTTTCTAGCCACTACAAAAAGGGCTGCCACAAACATTCTTGCACATGTGGGGCCTTTTCCTTCCTTTATGATTTCTTCGGGATATAAGCCTGCTGGGGGTCCTAGCGGGGTCCCCAGCCACCGCCCTCTACTTACCCTAAACCAGGGTCTTCAGACGTCTCTGGCACTCCACCCTAGAGGAGGGGAGAACAAACCAGGCAGAGCACCCGAGGAGAGGTTAACTTTTTTATTCTCGTTCCTGGAACTTCCAACTGCCCACTCCCACAGCCTCTGTGCCTTCTTTTATCTCCCTTTTCTGGCCCCTCCCTGTAGGCGGTTCCGCTCCTCCCAAGTCCTGCCCTGAGGGTGGAGCCAGCCCATTCAGAGGCCATCCCAGTACCCGAAGGCAGGCCACTCAGGCAAGCCCAGTCCAGAGCCGCCCCCAACATAAGCCCAATAGAAATGCTGCTGGGTCAAAGGGTATGCACAGTTTGATAACTTTTTGAGCATAGCTCCAAATTGTTCTCCAGAATGGTTGGATCCGTTCACAGCTCCACCAACAATGCATCAGTGTCCCAGCCTTCCCACATCCTCTCCAACATTCATCCTTATCTTTTCCTGTCATTTTAGTCAATCTGACAGGTGTGTAGTGGTACCTCAGAGTTGTCTTAATTTGCATTTCTCTGATCAATAGTGATTTGGAGCACCTTTTCATATAGTCATATACAAATAGTTTTAATTTCATCTTCTGTAAATTGTCTGTTCATATCCTTTGACCATTTATCGATTGGAGAATGGCTTGAATTCTTATAAATATGAGACAATTCTCTATATATTTTAGAGATGAGACCTTTATCAGAACCCTTAAATGTAAAGATGATTTCCCAATTTATTGCTTCCCTCCTAATCTTGACTACATTGGTTTTGTTTATACAAAAACTTTTTAACTTAATATTGTCAAAGTTATCTATCTGGTTTTCAATTAAGAGTTCCAGTTCTTCTTTGGACATAAATTTATTCCATCTCCATAGGTCTGAGAGGTAAACTATATTACGTTCCTCTAATTTACTTATAATATCACTCTTTATATTCAGATCATGAACCCATTTAGATCTTCTCTTGGTATGTGGTGTTAGATGTGGGTCAAGCCCTAATTTCTTCCACACTAGAATAACTCCTAATTATTGATCTCATTTCCTCTTCATTGGTGGAAAGTTCTCCTTTTTCACTTTTTAAATAACAATTTGGTTTTATTCTTTCCTTTTTCTAATGAAATTTACTAAAAATTTATCTATTTTGTTGTTTTTTTCCCATAAAACCAACTTTTAATTTTATTTATTAATTTGATACTCTTCTTAGTTTCTGCTTTATTCATCTCTACATTAATTTTCAGAATTTCAAATTTAATATTTAATTGGGGGTTTTAAATTTGTTATTTTTCTAGCTTTTTTTGTTGCAAACCCACTTCACTGATCTTCTCTTTCTCTATTTTATGCAAGTAACTATCTAGAGATATACAATTTTCCCTAAAAACTGCTTTGGCTGCATCTCACAAATTTTGATATGTTATCTCATTATTGTCATTCTTTTGGATGAAATTATTGATTGTGTCCATGATTTGTTATTTCACCCACTCATTCTTAGGACTAGATTATTTACTTTCCAATTGAGTTTTGGTATGTTTTCTGTTGGCCTTTTATTGCAAATTTTTTTATTGCATCAAGATCTGAAAAAATGCATTCACTATTTCTGCCCTTCTGCATTTGATTTTGAGGTTTTTATGCCCTAATACATGATCATTTTTGTACAGGTTCCATGTATTGCCAAGAAAAAAGAGTATATTCTTTACTGTCTCCATGCAATTTTGTCCAAAGGTTTATCATCCCTAACTTTTCTAGGATTCTATTTACCTCCTTAACTTCTTTTTTATTTATTTAGTTCTGAGAGAGCAATGTTGAAGTCCCCTACTAGTATAGTTTTGCTAATTCTTCTTGAAGCTTTCTTAACTTCTCCTCTAGGAATTTAAATGCTACCATTTGATGCATATGTGTTTAGTGTTAATATTGCTTCCTTATCTATGTACCTTTATGTAGGATATAATTTCCTTCCTTATCTCTTAGATCTATTTTGGCTTTTGCTTGACCTATGATCCCCTGCTTTTTTTACCTGAGCTAAAGCATAATAGATTCTGCTCCAGACTTTTACCTTTACTCTAAAAGTATCACTCTGCTTTAAATAAGTTTCTTGTAAACAAGAAATTGTAGAATTCTGACTTTTAATCCAGTCTGCTATTTGCTTCCATTTTATGTGCGAGTTCATCCCATTCATATTCACAGACAAAATTACTAACTCTATATTTCCAGTTATCTTGTTTACCACCAGTTATATTTTTTCCCTTTCCCCCTTTCCCTCCTCCATAGTATTTTGTCACTGATAACAGCCTCCCTCAAATAGCTCTCCCCTTTTGCAGCCCCTCCTCCTTTCTTATATTTTTCCCTATTACTTCTATTCTCCCTTTTATTAGTCTCCCAGTTTCCTTTTCCCCTTGCCCCTTCTACTTCCCTATAGGGTGAGACAAACTTATCTGTGAAACTAAATGTATGTGATAATCTCTCTTTGAACCAAATCTGATGAGAGTACGATTCCCAATATGCTCATCCCCATCCTCTCTTTCCCTTAATTTTTTTTTTTTTTTTTTTGCTTTTTTTTTGCTGAGGCAATTGAGGTCAAGTGACTTGCCCAGGCCACACAGCTAGGGAATGTTAAGTGTCTGAGGCCAAATTTGAACTCAGGTCCTCCTGACTTCAGGGCTGGTGCTCTATCCACTTCGCCACCTAGCTGCCCCTTTCCCTTAATTTCAATAAATTTTTTTGGCCTTTTCATGAGAATTTACCCCATTATAACTCCATTTTCCTTTTCTTCCAGTAGATTCATCTTTCCTCCTCTAGTTTCTTTTTTAAATCATCACAATAAAATCAAATTTATATTTGCACCCTCTAAAGTATACCCATAACAGAGATACAGATCTCAGGAGTTAAACATATCATCTTCATATATAGGGATATGAGCTTTTTAATTTATAAAAGAAAGTTATTTTTTTCTTTTCTTTTTACCTTTTTGTGCTTCTCTTTAATTCTGCATTTGAAGATCCAATTTTCTATTCAGCTCTGGTCTTTTCATCAGAAATAGATGAAATTTACCTGTTTCATTGAATGTCTTTTTCCCTGAAAGATGATGCTCAATTTTGCTGGATAGTTGATTTTTGGCTGCAATCCAAGTTCCTTTGCTTTTCATGATATAACAGATTCCATGCCCTTCAGTCTTTTAAAGTGGAAGCATTGATCCTGAGTAATCCTGATTGTGGCTTCTTGATATTTTAATTGTTTCCTCTGACTACTTCAAATATTTTCTCCTTGATTTGATAATTCTGAATTTTAGCTATGATGCTCTTTGGGGTTTTCATTTTGGCATCTCTTTCAGGAGGTGATTAATGAATTCTTTCAATGGCTATTTTACCATCTGGTTCTAGGACATCAGGACAGTTTTCCTTGATGATTTCCTTGATGAATTCCTCAGTTCACAGAGGCCGCAACACCCTAACTCCCCACCCCAGCTCCTTGCCCTAGATTCCCTGTGCTGCGGTCTGGGCTTGGCAACCTCTCCCCCTTCCCCAATGAAACAGATCTTTTCTGAAGTTCTACCAAAGTATCTTCTGGAAATGTGTTGTACTCCAAATATTTGTGGGTTCTGTCACTCCAAGATCAGCTCAGAGGTTTAATCTGCTCTTTATTTGAGCGAAGCTTTCCCTGAAAGTCATGATTTTAAAAAAAAATGAGAGCACCAACTTCATCTTTCAATAAATTATCAAGGAAAACTGTCCTGATATTCTAGAATCACAAAGTAAGATAGAAATTGAATGAATTCACCATTCACCTCTTGAAAGAGATCATAAATGAAAACTCCCAGGAATATTATAACCAAATTGCAGAACTTCCAGGTCGAGGAGAAAATTTTGCAAGCATCCAGAAGAAGCAGTTCGGGTATAATGGAGCCAGTCAAGATAACACAAGATTTAGCAACTTCTACATTACAGGACCAGAGACTTAGGAATAAGATATTCTGGAGAGCAATGGAGGTAGGATGCAACCCAGAATCATCTAACCAGCAAAACTGAGTATAATGCTTCAAAAGAAGAGGTGGTCATTTAATGAGAGAGAATTTTCAAGCATTCATAATAAAAAGTCCACAACTGAGTGAAAAATCTTATTTTTAAATACAGGACTCTGGAGATGCTTAAGGAGGTAATCAGGAAAGTGATATCATAATGGACTTAATAAGATTTACTTTTTTACATACCTACATGGCAAAATGCTACTTCTAATTCATTAGAACTTTCTCATTATGGCAGTTAAAAGGAGCTATATATAGGCAGAGACCATGGTTATGAGTTGAATATGAAGGGTTAACATCTTTTTTGAAAATGATTAAATTAAGGGATGAGAAAAGAATGTACTATAAGAAAGGGAAAGGGAGAAGTGGAATTCTACAAATTATCTGCTATAAAAAAGAGGTGAGAAAAATATTGTACAGTTGAGGGGGAAGAGGAGAGGAGAGTTAGTGAACCTTATTCTCATTAGAATTGGCTCAAATAGGAAATAATGCACATACACAACAGGTATAGAAATCTATCTTATCCTGCAATAAAATAAGAGGGTAATGGGTTATGGGAAAGGGGGATGGTGATAAAAAAGAGGGCATATTGGGAGAGGGATTTTCAGTAACAAAACACTTTTGAGAAGGGACAGGGTGAAATGATAGAGAAAATAAATTGGGTGGAAACAGTTAACTATAGTCATTGTAAAAAGAATTTTGAAGCAATTTTCTCTGATAAGGCTTCATTTCTCAAACATAGAGTGAACTGAATCCAATTTATAAAAATAAAAGCCATGCTTCAATTGGTAAATGATCAAAAGATAAGATCTGTGCCCAAAGGGTAAAAATTCATGCAAAACTTTTGACCTAACAACACCACTACTAGGCATGAATACCAAAAGAGATTTTCAAAAAGGGAAAATGACCTATATGTACAAAAATTACTTATAGCAACTCTCTTCTCAGGGCAAAAAAAAGGGAAATTGAGGGAATGCCCATCAATTATGGAATGGCTAAATAAAGTGTGGTGTTTGTGATAGAATATCATTTTTCTATAGGAAATAATGAGCAGGATCCTCTCACTGGCAAATCTCCATGAACTCAAACAAAGTGAAATGTGCTGTATACAAAGTAATAGCAATGTTCTGGGATGCCTACTTGTAAATGGCTTTACTATTCTCATTAGTAAACTAATCTAGGAGAATGCTGAAAAACCTTGTATATGTCCAGAGAAGGAACTTATTATGTCTGAATTCAGATTGAAACATTCCTTCTTTCTTTCTCTCTCTTTTTTTACCTAATTTTTCTTGAGAGTTTTTATTTTCATTAGAATAGGATATCTATGTTTTCTTTCACAACTTTTCTTTTATGGAAGTGTTTGGCATAACCACAATATGTAGTTTCTTAATTGTGAGAGGGGATAAAGGAGAGAACCTAGAAATCATAATTTTTTTTAAAAACAATTATAAAAAAAGTCCTCCTTTTGTCTTTGTTGTCTTTTGCACTTTTATCCACCTTCCTCAGTGGCTGAGGGTTGTAGTGATGCTTTCTTACTACTTACTAGAAGTTACTATGATTGGAAGCTTTGTGAGATGAAACTACATTTTTTTTTTATTTTTGGACCATTGGGATCTCTCTTAATGCTGTGGATATAACAGGTATTTAACAACGAATATTGCGTTGAATTGGGCAATGCATTAAGAGAGACAATAGTTTCTATTTGCTCCCCAAATGCATTTTTCATAAAAGCAAATTCCCTATAAGAATATAAAGAATGAAAATAATAATTCAAATCATAAAAGATCCCCTTAAAACATAATAAAGATAACTTTGCTTGATGATTCCATTAATGATGAAAAGCATAAAACAGTAACATATACTTGTCAAAGGTAGTATCCATCATCACGGACCAGGTTCAACATACAAAACAGAATCAGAGAGAAAATTCCAACAGATGGCAAAGTACTCCATGTAATCCTAGTTGTGGATTCCTACTTATCACATCAAAACCCTTAAATAACATTCAGTCTCCTTAGATGAGAGGAGTTCTTCTGACCATATACCTTATGCCTTTCATCTCCTTCTAGACACAGTTTATTACCTGGAGAAGGCCAGGCCAGGAATCTTCCATCTCTCTCAAATGACTGTCCCCTCCCCAAACAATGATTTCCGTCTGGGCCAATATTAGGCAACTTCCAACTTGTGGAGCTGAGCTGATATCCTAAGTGGAAAGTGGTGCCTTCTGGGCAAAGAGAATGACATTTCATTGACTTCAGACCTTCCATTTCCTGCTATGCTTGTCCTTTGAAAGAAGAGAAAGAAGAAATTTGGTGAGGAATTAGAATACTTTTGCTATTGTGCAATCTCTATCTTAATCCACTTTGTACTTTTCCCCTAGCTAAACAGAAGGGAATAAGAATAATGAAGCTGGGCCTTTCATCTGACCAGGATAGACATTTGTGTCTATCCCAGCCTCCAACCTCCAATCTCCATCACCTTGCCTGTGCTTTCAAAACGAACAACCCCCTCCAAATTTTTTTCTCTTTATCCATACTTTAGATCCTGTAACCTCTTAAATTCCTCATAGGCCATTCCCTTTGACTAATCATTTTTTTCCCATATTGATCTCTACTTAAACCATTTGAACTACATTGTCTTTGCTTTTTTTTAATTCCTCTACTCGATTCTATATCATCAATCATATCCTGACAACCCTCAGCTTTGAATTATTTCCTTATTCAGCTCGCTACCATTCAGTAGCGAAGATTAGGCCAATGCTGAAACTAATCAATCCTACTCCTTTATCAGCTCATCATGTGGCTCCCCATAAAGGCTCTCCCAAACTTTTACATGCCTTCTAAAAATTTCTGTGATTCCATGTCTTTTCACCTTCTTAAATGAGACCCTTACATAATTTTTATTATAAATATTTTAATTCTTTGCTCATATTATTATACTTGTCTAAAATGCACTCATATCTGGAAAGTGGAAATCATATTCATCCTTTAACTTTTAGCTCACATTACTCAGAAGTGAATACTCTAGTCCTTCTTATGAATTCCCACAGTACTTGTACACTTCTATTTTTTAAATTATATTTTCTATTGGATTACTTGCCATCTAGGGAAGGGGGTTGAGGGAAGGAAGGAAAAAATTTGGAACACAGGGTTTTGCAAGGATGAATGTTGGAAATTATCCATGAATATTTTTGACAATAAAAAGCTTTAAAGAAAAAAATGTATTTTCCAATTAAATATATAGTAAAAATTAACTATCATTTTTGAAAGATTTTTGAATTCCAAATTTTTGTTTTTTCCTTTTCTCTTTCCTCCCTAAAACAGTAAGCAATTTTATATGTTTATATTTTATGTTGAACATATTTTAATATGCTTAGTCATTATAATATTAATTATTTTATAAAAGAAGAAATAGATCAAAAAGAGGAAGGAGTTAGGAACAATGGAAAAATAATCTTCTGGTTCTGCTCATTTTACTTTACATTAGTTGATATTGTGTCTTTCTAGCTTTTTCTGAAATCCATCTGTTCATAATTTCTTATACCACAATAGTAATACTTTACATTCATATACAGATTGTCCACCTATTCCCCAATTGCTGTGAATCCCCTGAATTTCCATTTTTTTGCCACCACAAAAAAGTTGCTAAAAATATTTTCATACATGTTGGTTATTTCCCCTTTTTTCATCATCTCTTTGAGGTATAGGCTTAATAGTGGTATTGTTAGATCATAGCATATGCACAGTTTGAATGCACTACAGGTGTATTTCCAAATTGCTCTCCAGAATATTTGGATCAGTTCACAACTCCACCAATAATGCATTCGCATGCCAATATAACTCTGTCCTCTCTAACATTGCTTTCCTTTTCTGTAATATTAATTAGATCATTGTATAGGTGTGAGTTAGTACTTCAGATATTTTAATTTGTATTACTCTAATCACCAATAATTTTGAACATTTTTTCATATAGCTATAGATAGCTTTACTCTATTTATCATTTTTATTATATTGGCTCAGTCTTCTCATGAACAAATGATATTTTTTCCAATTTTTAAAATCTGATTTTATTTGCGTGAAAAGTGATTAGTAATTGTATTCATACAGTTCATCAACTTGTTTTGGCAAGCAGACTCTCAAGTATTTTATATTGACTACTGTTAGTTTAAGTGGAATTTATATTCTTACCTCTTGCTGCTGGGTTTTATAAGTAACAGATGATTTATGTGAGTTTATTTTATATCCATCAACTTTGCTAAAGTCGTTAATTATTTCAAGTAGTTTTTAGTTCATTTTCTAATTATACTCTCATACCATCTGCAAAGAGTGGCAGTTTGGTTGACTCATCTATTCTACTCATTTCCATTTCTTTTTGTTATAGCTTTTTCATTGCTATAGCTAAATTTCTGGCACAATAATGTAGATAATGGGCATCCTTTTTTTCCCTCTTTCTAGCTTTTTCAATTGCATGAGAAATTTTTCTTTATTGTTTTTATTTTGTTGTTAAATTTCTTTAGTTCTGAAAGAGGAAAGTTGAGGTCCTCCACTAGTATAGTTTTACTGTTTAATCCAGGAACTCATTTTAACTTCTTTAGAAATTTGAATGCTACATCATTTAGGTATACCAGCTATGTCATTTGTATGTATATACATGTATAGTATTGATATCATTTCATTCTCTGTGATACCTTTTAGCAAGATGTAGTTTTCTTCCCTGTTTCTTAATTATATCTATTTTTTTTAAATTTTACTTTGTCTGATATCAGGATTGCTATGCTTTTTTGTTTTTGTTTTTTTGTTTTTGTTGTTGTTGTTTCTACAACACCTAAAGAATGATTTATTCAGTTTCAGCCCTTTACCTTTGCTTTGTGTGTTTTTCTCTGTTTCAAATGTGTTCCTTTCCCTCTCTTCTTTTTCTCCAGTGTAAAAAGTCTTTCATGCCATTTCATGTGCTATTATTTACCATTATTCTATTCCTTGCTTCTCTTTTATACCAATGTAATCGTCTTATTTAACTCTTAATTATTTTAGATCATCCATAAGTCAATTTATACTTGCACACTCTCTATATACTCCTAACTGCCCTAATAAAATTCTTTAAAGTTAGACTGAATTCTTTATGATTTCTCTTCCATGTTTACCTTTTTTATTCTTGTCTTGAATTTTGTTTTTGGAAATTATATATTTTCTGTTTATCTGTGATCTTTTCATCAGGGATGTTTAAAAGTTCTTTATTTCACTAAATCTCCATTTATTCCTGGAAAGATTCTGTTCAATTTTGCTAGCTAGTTGATTCTTGCTTTTAATACAAGCTCTTTTGATTCCATAATGTCATATTCTAAGACCTTTGAATTTTTAATGCAGAAGCTGCTAAATTTTGTGTAATTATTACTGTTATTTCTCAGTATTTAGATTGCCTTTCTGGCTGTTTGCAGTATTTTCTCCTTGACCTGAGAATTCTGGAATTGGCTATAATATTTCTCATGGTTTTCATATTGGGATCTTTTTAGGAGTTGTCCAATGGATACTTCATTTACTTTTTTATTGTTTGGTTCTAGAATATCAGAGAAGTTTGTAGTTTTCTTTGATAGCTTTGAAAGATGCTATACAGGTTCCTTTTTTATTGTTTAAGTTATCATCATGGCTTTTGGGTAGTCCAGTAATTCTTAAATTATCCATCCTGTTTACCAAACATTTAAAGAACAATTAATTCTAATACCATGAAAACTATTTTGAAAGATAGGTAAAGAATTCATCTTACCAAATTCTTTTTATGACACAGATATGGTGCTGATACCTAAACCAGGTAGGGTCAAAATAGACAAATAAAATTATAGACCAATTTCCCTAATGGTTATTGATGTAAAAAATCTTAAATAAAATATTAGCAAAGAGATTACAGTAGGTTATCACTAGGATAATGCACCATGACCAAATAGAATTTCTACTAAGAGTGCAGGATTGGTTCAATATTAGGAAAACTATTAGCATAATTGAATATATCAATAACCAAACTAACAGAAATCATATAATTATTTCAATAGATAGCAGAAAAAGCATTTGACAAAACCCAATACCAAGTCCTATTAAAAAACACCAGAGAGTATAGGGATAAATGGAGTTTTCCTTAAAATGATCAATAGCATCTATGTAAAACCATCAACAAGAATCATGTCATGAGAATAAATTAGAAACATTCCCAATAAGATCAAGGGTGAAACAAGATTGTCCACTATCATCATTGCTATTCAATATTGTATTAGAAATGTTAGCTTTAGCAGTGAGTAGAAAAATAAATTAAAGGAATTAGAGTATATGGAGGAAACATTAAATGATCCCTTGATATACTATGCACTCTAGGCTTCATTTTCCTTTTCACAATTGGAGGACTTACAGGAATTGTATTAGCTAATTCATCTAATGAGGAAATCAAAATATCAATCTTTGCAGATAAGATGATGATACACTTAAAGAATTTTAAGGAACCAATTAAAAAGCTACTAGAAACAATTCACAACTTTAGCAAAGTTCATCTGGAAGAAAAAAGTTAAAAGATCTCAAGGGAATTAATGAAAACAAATGGAAATGAAGGTAGCATAGCTGTACTAGACCTAAAACCATATTATAAGCAGTGGTTATCAAAACCATTTGGTACTGGCTAAGAAATAGAGTAGTTAATTTCTGGAATAAGTTAAGTTCATAGGACATAATAGTCAATGACTATAGTATTAGTGTTGCATAAACTCAAAGATTCCAGTTTCTAGGATAAGAACTCACTATTTAACAAAAGACTACTTGGAAAATTGGAAATTAGTATGGTAGAAACTAAGCATTAACTCACACCTATATTGAGATAAGGAAAAAATGGATTCATGCTTTAGACATAAATACTGTAAGCAAATTAGAATAATAAGGGATAGCTTACCTCTCAGGTAAGGAAGGATCTGTGGCCAATGAAAAAATAGAATACATTATAGGATGCAAAATGGATAATTTTGATTATATTAAGTTAAAGCTAAACCAATGCAAACAAGATTAGAAAGGAAACAGTAAACTGGAAAAGAAAATTTTTTTTTACATCTGAAGGTTGTAATAAAGGCCTCATTTCTAAAAAAATGTAGAGAGTTGACTCAAATTTATAAAAATATAAGACATTCACCAATTGTTAAATGGTCAAAGGAAAGGAACAATTTTCAGATTAATAAATTAAAACCATTTCTAGTCTTGTAAAAATGCTCTAAATTGTTACATTATGAAATGCAAATTAAAATAACTCTTAGGTACCACTACATACTTTTCAGATTGGCTAATATGACAGGAAAAAATAATAAATTTTGGAAGGGATGTGGGAAAACTAGGACATTAATACATTGTAGGTGGAGTTGTGAACTGATCAACCATTCTGAAGAGCAATATGAAACTATGCCCAAAGGAATAGGGGACTATGCTTAAATTGTTCATACCTTTTGATCCGGCAGTATCTCTACTGGATCAACATCCTGAAAGGATCATAAAAAAGGAAAAAGGACCCATATGTATAAAAATATTTGTAACAACCCTTGTTTTGTAGTGACAAGGAATTTGAAACTGAGTAGATGCCCATCTGTTGGAGAGTGGCTGAATAAATTATGGCATATGAATGATATGGAATATTATTATTCTATAAGAAATGATCAGCAGAATGATTTCAGAGAGGCCTGAAGAGACTTATATGAACTGATGTGAAATGAGCAGAACCAGGAGATCATTGTACATGGCAACAACAACACTATACAATGATCTGTTCTGATGAACATGGCTCTTTTTAACAATGAGATAATTCAGGCCAGTTGAAATGGTCTTGTCTTGAAGAGAGCCATTAGCACCCAGAGTGAGGACTGTAGGGACAGAGTGTATATCACAACATAGCATTTTCACGTTTTTGTTGTTCACTTGCTTTTTGTTTTCTTTCTCATTTTTTTTCTTTTTGATCTTTCTTGTACAGCTTTATAATTGTGTAAATATGTATAGAAAAACTGCACATGTTCAACGTATATTGAATTACTTGCCATCTAAGGGAGGGGATAGGGAAAAGGGAAGGAAGGTAAATTGGGAACACAAAGTTTTGCAAGGATGAATGTTTAAAACTACACATATATTTTGAAAATAAAAAGCATTAAAAATGAAAATAAAATTATCCATCCTGGATCTATTTTCCAGACCAGTTGATTTTCCAATGAAGTACTTAAACATTTTCTTCACTTTTTTCATTCTTTTGATTTGTTTCATTAATTTTTTTCTTTCTTTTGTTTTTTGATTGATTCTTGATATCTCATTGAGTCATTAGTTCCATTTGCCCACAAATGATTTTTATTAGTTATTTTCTTCAGTCAGCTTTTGTACTTCCTTTTCCATTTGGTCAATTCTACTTTTTAAATAGCTATTTTCTTTTGTCAGTTTTAGAGCTTCTTTTTCTGAGCTGTTTACTCTTCTTTTTCAATTTTTTTGGATAACTCATTTCTTTTTTCATTTTTTTCTTTTACTTCTCATATTGGATATATTTTTTTAAATGAGCTCTTTTAGGAGAAATTTTTGGGTCTGAGACCCATTCATATTTTTCTTTGGAGCTTCACATGCAGGCATTATGACATTTTTGTCCTCTGTGTTTGTGGGGATTTTAAAAATTTCAATTTATTTTATTTATTTAGTATTTTCCCCAATTACATTCAAAAAACTCTTTAACATTTGTTTTTAAGATTTTTGAATTCTAAGTTCTCTCCCTTATCCCCACCCACAATTAAGAAACCACATGTAAATGGAGCTAGGTGGTGCAGTGGATAGAGTACCAGCCCTGAAGTCAGAAGGACCTGAATTCAAATCTGGTCTCAGACACTTAACGTGTCCTAGCTGTGTGACCCTGAACAAGTCACTTAACCGCAATTGCCTCAGCAAAAGAAAGAAAGAAAAAAAAAAAACACATGTGAAGTTATATAAAAAATTTCCGTAACAGTCAAGTTGCAAAAGAAAACATCGCTCTTCCACTCTAATGAAAATAAAAACCCACAGAAAATTAAGCTAAAAATAAAGAAATAGATAGAATAATAGAGCATGCTTCCATCTATATTCAGACAGGATCAGTTCTGTCTCTTGGTGTGAATAGCGTTTTTCATCATAAGTCCTTCAGAGTATGTGTGGATGACTGTACTTTTAGAATAACAAAGAGTAATTTACAGCTGGTCAACCCAGAATATTGCTATTACTTTGCACATAGTATTTTTCACTTTGTTCATGGAGAACTTTCCAGTTTTTTTTTTGCCTGAAAGTGTCCTGCTTATCATTTTCCAGAGAATAATAATATTCAACCAGAGAAAACTGGTTCAATTTTTTTTTTTACAAATACTATTGCTAATTGTATTTCTCCCCATTTATTCTCTCTCCTTTCACTCTGAACCTCCTCAAAAGTGTTTTGCTAGTGACCACTCCCTCCACTAATATGCCCTCTCTTTTATCACCCCCCCCCTTCCCATATCCCTTTTCTATCCTATTTTCCTGCAGGGTAAGATAGATTCCTATACATCCTATTGAGTATATAAGTTATTTCCTATTTGAGCCAATTCTGTTGATAGTAAGGTTCACACACTCACCATCTCTTCCTCATATTCCCCTCCATTGTAAAAGCATTTTCTTGCCTCTTTTTTTATGGCAGATGATGTGCAACATTCCATTTCTCCCTTCCCCTTTTCCCCCAGTACATTCCTCACTTATCCCTTAATTTCATCATTTTTAAAAAAGATATCCCTTTATATTCAATTAACATCTGTGTTCTCTGTCTATATATACTCCTTCTAACTGCCATAAAAATGAGAACATTCTAAAGAGTTACAAATATCATCCTCCCATGTAGAAATGTAAACAGATAAACTTAATTAAATCCTTTATGATATCACAGTCCTGATTACCACTTTCTCCAGAGTTCTATGTTTGAAAATCATATTTTCCATTCATCTTTAATATTTTGCTCATGAATGCTTGAAAATCCTCTATTTAGTTGAATATCCACTTTTCCTCTAAAGGATTATACTCAGTTTTGCTGGGTATGTGATTCTTGGTTGCAATCCTAGCCCCAAAACATTCCAGGCCCTCTGGCTCTGTAATATAGACGGTGCTAAATCTTGTGTTATCCTGACTGTGGCTCTACTATATGCCCTCTCTTGAATTGTTTCCTTCTGGATGCTTGCAATATTTTCTCCTTAATCTGGAAGTTCTGGAATTTGGCTATTATATTGTTGTGAATTTCCATTTTGGGATTGCTTTCAGGAGGTGATTGGTAGAGTCTTCCTATTTCTACCTTTCCCTCTGGTTCTAGAATATCTGGACAGCTTTCCTTGATAGAAACTGGAAACTGAAGGGATGCCCATCAATTGGAGAGTGGCTGAATAAATTATGGTATATGAATGTTATGAAATATTATTGCTCTGTAAGAAACGACCAGCAGGATGATTTCAGAGAGGCATGGAGAGACTTGCATGAACTGATGATGAGTGAAACAAGCAGAACCAGGAGATCATCATACACAGCAACAACAATATTACGTGATGATCAATTCTGATGGACATGGCTCTCTGCAACAAAGAATTGTCTCAAACCAGTTCTAATTGTTCACTGAAGAAGACCATATACACCCAGAGAGAGGGATATGAAATATGGACCACAACATAACATTTTCTTGCTCTCTATTGAGGTTTGCTTGCATTGTATTTCCTTTCTCTGATTTTCTTTTTTTTTTTCTTGTAGATAGGATTTTTCTTGCACAACAATTTGTCAAGTATTTTAACATTATTAATATGTAGTGGACTTCCTGCCATTTAGGGGAGGGGAGGGGACTGGGGGTAAAATTTGTAATGGAAAGCTTTGTAAAGATCAATGCTGGGGAACTACCCATACATATGTTATATAAATAAAAAAGCTTTAATAAAAAAAAGATAATTTCTTGAAATATGTTATCCAGGTTCTTTTTTCCATTATGACTTTCACATAGACCAATAATTTTTAAAATATCTCTTCTGGATCTATTTTGCAGGTCAGTTTTTTTTTCCAAAGAGAGATTATTTTTATTTTTTTCTATTTTTTTTCATTTTTTTGATTTTGCTTTATTTTATCTTGATATCTTATAAAGTCATTAGCTTCCATTTACTCAATTCTGTTTTTGAAGAATTATTTTCCTCGGTGAGTTTTTGTACCTCCTTCCCCAATTGGCCAATTTTGCTTTTTAAGGCATTCTTTTCCTTGTTAGTTTTCTGTATTTCTTTTTGCACCTCTCTCAATTCTTTCCCTAATTTTTCCTCTTTCTCTCTTACTTGATTTTCAAAGTCCTTTCTGAAGTCTTCTATGGCCTAAGCCAATTTTTTATTTTTCTTGGAAGCTTTGTATGTAGGAGCTTTGACTTTGTTATCTGCTGAGTGTATGTTTTGATCCTCCTTGTCACAATAATAATTTTCAATAGTCAGAAACATTTTTTGTTTGTTTGTTTGTTTTCTGGTCATTTTCCTAGTCCATTACTCAGCTTTAAATTCTTCATTAAAGTAGGGCTCTGTTTCCCAAGGGTGCAGTGTCCCAAACTTCAGGGGTTTTGTGCACCTACAGATTCTTTCTAGGAATCTGACAACAAGAACTCTTTCCTGCTCTGGAGATGTAAGATCTATTGTCCTGGCCTGGCTTGGGATTCTGCTGCCCCTGGCTCTACCGGGAAAAAAAATCAATCTCTTGTTGAATCTTCTTTCAAGTCACACCCACACACAAAGCTGTGTTTCTCAAGGTTCTGTCCTGGGCCCTCTTCTCTTCTTCCTTTATACTACTTTCCTTGATGATCTAATTGGTTCCCATGGATATAATTACCATATACATGTTGCTAATTTTCAATTCTAATTATTATGTCTCAGCTTCTCTGCTGACATCCAGTCTTTGATTTCCAACTGCCTTTCAGATATCTCAAACTGGATTCCAGTAGACATTTAAATCCAGCATTTCAAATGAGAAGTCATTTCCCCTCATTCTCTCCTTTTCCTGTTACCATGGAGAACCACACAATCCTCCCAGTTCCTCAGATTAGCAATCTGGGAATTACCATCACTCTAGTGCAAACCCTCATTACTCCATGTATGAACTATTGAAGTAGGTTGATGATGGGCTTGTGTGCCTCAAGTTTTACTTGCTTCAATCCAATCTCTATTCAGCCACCATAGTGATTTTCAAAGATCTAGGTCTAACCATATCATTCCCCTACTCAATAGACTCTAGAAGCTCATTATTGCCTCCAGAATCAATACTCTTTTTTGGTATTTAAATCAATTCATAATCTAGCTTCCTCCTTCCTTCCCATTATTCTTATATAGATACTGCTTGATTCAGTGATGCTGACTAATTGTTCCATCTTTTGGTATGAGACATTTTCTCTGTCTCCCCCTGATCTCTGCCTGAAAGATTTTTCTCTTTGTACCAACTCCCAACTTCTTTGTATTTCTTCAAGTCCCAACTAAAATTAAATCTTTTACAGGAAGCCTTTTCCAACACCTTTTAATTCTATTGCCTTCTCTCTGTTATTTATTTATTATTTACCTTGTACATAACTTGTTTGTATATCATTTTTAACTGTTGGCTCGTCACATTGGATTGTAAGCTTCTTGAGGTGAAGGACTCTGTGTTATAGTTTTATTTTTGTTTTGTTTTATTTTGTGTTTTTGTTTTTATTTTTATCTGTAAGTCTTAACGCACTACCTGGCATATAGTAGGCACTTAATAGATGTTTGTTGATTGATTGAGATCAATAATCACTCACAAAAATTGAACCTAATAATGTCTTTATTGTAAAAATGTAGGAAAGCTATGTGTTTTTCAAACTCTGATATTTGGTTGTTTGGAAAACCCCAAGAACTGTCTCATTTGGTATTTATTTTTTCTTTTTTCACTAAAAATATTACTTAAACACAAAATAAACAAATAAAAATAATTATCATGTGCACAGAAGAACATAAGAGAGGATTCAAAATGTAAAGAAATAAATTTCCATTTCAAAAAACCAACATAAAGAATACTAGAGATTGTGTTCAGAGCTATCTTTTCTTTGCTTCCTTTTAGGTTTTATTTTGTCCTCTGCTGTGCACTTTATTTACTTTGTTCTTTTCCTTCTTCCCCTCTCCCAATAAGGCCATAATTAAGTATGGAGATTATATACATGCATATGCATATACACACATACATACACACATATATGTATATACACATCTACACATGCATCTATGCATGTATATATATATATATATATATATATATATATATACATCAACATCCATACATATACATGGATACATACATAAACAGATATAGAGATATCTATAATCATGCACATATATAATTAGATATTTGTGTAACACAGTATTATGCTGGTTTGCTCTCTATTTCTTTAAAAGTGGATAACATCTTCTTTCATTCTATTTCTTTGAAGGTAAATAATACCTTCCATAATAAGAAAGTCTAAGTCTTTCCTTTTTTTCCTAAATCCCCCATCACATTACTTCATACACCACACCACAGCAATATTCCAACCTTATATTGTCTAGTTATTTTAAATAGTCTAAAACAATATTGATTAATATGGTTCACATATAATGCAGTTTCCCTATTTTTCTCTTTTGATTAAGTGCATTTTCACTTTAAGTTTGTCTGAAATCATGATTACTACTTTTTTTTAACCTAATAAACTCTACTCGTGATCTTTATTTTTATGACTGTGTTTCTGTTATTTCCCTTCCTGCCTGCCTCTTTTCCTTTACTTCTACCCACTACATTTGTCTCATTACTTAAGTTACTTCTTCTGCAAGGATCCTTCCCTTATTCCTTCCCCCAACTCTTTGCCCTTCCTTGTTGTTTCTTTTTGAATTTAGAAGACTTTCATAGCTTTCCAGATGTATATCTTGCTCCCTCTTTATCACATTCCTATTAATCTACTTGCTCCTCTATGCCCCTTTATCATATTCCCTCACCTTCATTTTTTATAACTTTAAAAGATTTTTATTCATTTCCAAATATATGTTCTCTCTTTAACCCAGATCTGAAATGAATTGGGCTCTCTCTACACTCCCTGTTTCTTAAGTCTCATAGAGTGTAGAAATGTAGAAAATGTAGAATGTAGAAAAGACATTTTATACCTTTACATGTATATAAATACATATACATATATGTATGTATTCTCTATTTAACCCTTTCCCAAAGACAGTAGAGTTCCACAAATAACAGACCTCCTTCACCATCTAATTCCTTTATGTTAGTTCTTCTATTGGTACCTTTTCCTTGGAGAGATGCTGATGATGATAGTGAACTGTGCCTAGGAACTTAACAAAAGATGGAAAAGTAGATTGCCTTTGGGAATTTGTGCAGTGCTTTTAACAATGCCAACCTAATTCTTCAAACAAAAGTCTACATTTGAATATCAATATTCTTCCAGTATATAAATTAGGATATAGAATACTAAGGTCTAAAAACTCAAACTTGTGTATCACCCATTATTTTTGAAAGGAACACAGTGGATATGAGTATAATTTCCATTGCCATTGTAGAGTTACTTATGGGAAAAGACATATGGGATATTATACAACTGTAAAAGTAGAAAAGCATCTAGGTCAATCAGGTGACAAGATGAGGAATAACCAAAAAATATTCTTCATACTCCATTAGACTTTATGTATGGGCATTGTAAGCAGCCATAGTCACATCTCCTTTGCATGTAATAGGAACTAGATAATTGGTTCTGGTATGTTGAATGGTCTCCCCATTGGAAGATTTAGGAAAGGATTTTTAAGGAAAACTTAAGTTGTGATCAATTCATTAAATGGAAGGCCTACATTGATAACATCAAAGAGACATCAGAGAATCAATTTTAGCACCTACCATTATGTCTAACAGAGAGTAGATGTTCAATATTTATTTATTTGCTTGTTTGTTTGTTTGTTTTGCTGAGGCAATTGGGATTAAGTGATTTTCCCAGGATCACACAGCTAGGAAGTGTTAAGTGTCTGAAAGTAGATTTGAACTCAACTCCTCCTGACTTCATGGTTGGTGCTCTATCCACTGCACCACCTAGCTGCCCTGATGTTCAATTCTAAAAGGATCTGAAATTTATTTTTGACTGTTTTTTTCCCTTTAATTTTGTTCTGTAACACATGAATATTTTTGCCTTTCATGTAGTGGTTCCTCAACCAATACTCAATAAAGCAAATAATAATTAAGGGATTGCTACATGGAAGACACTGTTATAATATGTGTCATAGGATCAAAAAAGTATGGAAGTAGAAGCAGAAGGAATTTTAAGGTCAAGGTCATCCATTCTAATCCTCCTAATTAAAGATGAGGAGTCTGGGAAACAAGATTCTTGTTCTCAATGAGCTTACCTGATAATGGGGAGACAACAAATATGGAAGATTTCATCTGCAAGTCAGATGAAAATAATCCCTAGCAAAGCAGATGTCAATGCTTCTTCTATAAAGTCATATTCATTAATATAAATCATGTTAGTTTCTAATGTTGAATCATTTAAAATATCAGAATTTGATGCCAAAAACTTTATTTTCTGAGTCTTTAATAGCTGTGGCTCTGGGACCTGCAGAGGAATTTACCAGGCTGCCTCTTCTCAAAGATTACTTCTCTTAATGATAGCTGCCACTGGACTGGAATCAGTGCTGATCTCAAGGTTCTTGGATTCAAGGCCTTAGGCTGTTTCAATCTAGATCCAAAGGAAGATAGTAATCAGGATAGTGATGAAAGTTTAACTTGCCATTCATATGCTGCCTCCTGTCTCTCCATCAGGGAAACCTTTTTACTTTTATAACAATTAATAGCGATGGGATTTGAATCCAGTAAAAAGAAAAATATGATAGAGATCTGAGTGGAGAGTAACTCTAATATTTAAAGATAAATGATGTTTAGAACAAGTCCAAGTACAAATTCTATGAGAAATACAAATCACATTTTACTTTAGTAAGGAAATGGGAGTAATCCAATGAAGATGCCAGGATGGAGATACTACCTGGACTTTGAAGGTAGAAAAGATCTTCAACAGGGAGAGCTTGTGTGGTATAGTGAAAACTTCACTGGCTCCAGACTCAAAGGACATAGCCTGTGAGACTATGTAACATTATCTAAATCCCTTAAGAATATTGGCCCTCATTTAAGGATCTGAAATTTAAATTCCATTATTTTTCCAGATCCAGAATACTAAGTTGGAGCAACCCCAGTTTTTTAAGATGAAGTCAAAATAGCATACACATTAATAGGAAATGTCAGTAATCACAGTTCCTTTCTAAACAGCATATCTGATAATAAACTCTACACTTTGTAAATAGACCTCAAGAATTGTAATGTTTTGTTTGCTTGCTTTTGTTAGTCATAGTGTCCCTAAGAATTTGTTCAGAATTAAAGCTTTTCATTTCCTTGCATGTGCTTTGAGAAACAAGAAGGTATACTATGAAATAATAGGAAAATCTGTTGAAATCAGCCCCATAGATTAGGTGTTATTAAAAATATCAAACTACTAGTAAAATAGTTTTATCTGGACTTGACTTCTTTTATTCAAAGTTGCAAATCAGGCTAAAAACATTGGTTTTCTTCCCCACATTTTCCTATGACATCAATATCCATCTGGGTAGAAAAATCTGGGAAAGATTGTATGCCAGGTTTTATTTTTTTTTCTTTTCTCAACCTGAATGGTGATTTTAGTAGAAAATATGAAGTAAATTTACTATTTTAATTGAGTCCTTATTTTTGATTTTCATCAGTCTTGGCTAGAGCCAATACTTTGTTTTAGATAACTGTGTTTCTGGCAAATTTATAAATTTCCTCACCCCAACATCACAGCACATTTCTGGAAGCTTGAAAGAACCCTTCAGATGTTGTACTCAGCAACTTAAGCCTTATTTCTATTGTGTAATTTTTTATCTCTCAGTACATGTCTTTCCTGGACTTTTACAGAAAGCAGTTCTTTTGCTTTGCTTTGCCCAAGGTAATGATTAGAATTACATGGGATTCTCTAACTCATTGTTACTTTTTTTTTCCGGTTTATTATTGAGATGCCCTGAATTATTTCTTGAAGTGTCTGCTAAAGCAATATGTGCCTAGACCCATAATGATATTTCCTTTTAGCTTGATTTTAAAAGTTACTTTGCCTTGGCAGGTTCTTTAATCCCTGCTCCATTTCAACAATGAAAGACAACAGAAAGCTGATTTCATTTTGTTTTCATTATGCCAACATAAAATTACTACAGTTTTGTTTACTGAATCAGTATTCATAATCATCATTCATATTTCAACATGATTTAAGCAATATCATTGTTTATGGATGTTTTGGGCAGAAACCCAAGTCATCATATTTTACCAAGAAAATGATGACAAATTAGAGAAATAGAGATCTTAGAGGTAGAAAGCATCCTAAATCAATTCCATTTTCATGGCACTAGTTCATTTCTATGAATATATCATTTATAGAGAATTCATTGATCATCATATCATATATCTAGAGCAAGAAATATCCATGGAAACATTTATTTCAACCCCTTCATGTTTCAGATTAGGAAAATAAAACCCAAATGGATTCAAATTTGCACAGTGATGGATACAGGATTCAAACCCAAATCTCATTTCAAGCTCAGTGCTCTTTCCAAAGCATCAATTCAGAAGGCCTTACCAATCTAATACAGTGTTTTTTTTAAAGTAATTGGTAAAAGCTATATATACCCTGAAATAAAAATAAAAAACCTTTTCTTTATAAACTATATTGATCTTTCAAAATATACTTCCTGAGAAGAAAGTAGAGCTACAGTTAATTTATTAGTGTAATTTGCCCCATAAGCTGACTACTGCTTCACAATTATAGTAGAGGGAAACATGAATAGATAGTGGTTCATCTTTAAAAGATTGAAGCTTTTCTGTTTGAATCCAACTTATCATGAGACCATGGTATTGTGAAGTATGAATAGTTAAAAAAAAACATTATTTCTGATACTTAAACATTTTATTAATTATGAATAACAAGTTTTAAGATGACCATTTTGCCATTTCTAATCCAAAAATGGATAATATTGGCCTATTAATGCTTATATTCCCCTGAAAGAGTGGGTAATGATTGGGTGTTCCCAACAGATGTCAATCAACTGCGATTAACAATTAATGAAAAGAATGACAGGTGGTCTTATTCTAATGAGGGGCAAAGGGACTTGCCTTATTACTTATTACTTAAGACAAAGAGACTAACCAGACTCCCAAGGCAGGGAAATTTAGATAAAAGGGGGCATACATTTCCATTCAAACCTGTTTGACTAAAATACAATGGACTAGAATTAACCAGTTAACCTGAACAAGAATTTCTTTACCTTTTGATCAGATTTTAGTTTTTCTAGGTGGATTTAGGTTTAAATTTAATTTAGGTTTCCTAGGTGGGTCATGCTGAATTTCATTCTATAGTCAGGCTGATTGGATAACCTACAACAGCTGATTTCTGAATGAGGGAATAAGAAGGAACAAACTTAGACAAATCAATAATTGATTTTTAACATGAGAGAAATAATCATTTCTCTCATTGTTATAATGCTGTCAGGAAAAAAATGGTAATGATCATTAAGAGAGATAAGTTCTAAGAATCAGAAGTCACTAATCGTACTCTAATATGCCTTAGAGAGAACAAGGAATAATGAATGTTTAGCCAGGGAAAGAGAAGACTCCATTGTTGTAGGAGAAGTAAAGGATAAGGAAGGAAAAGAAATGAAAGCTGAAGTGGTATCTGAAAAACAATCTTGCCAAAGAGGGATTAAAATTTGTTCAGTCTAGCTCCTTAGGGCAGGCAGTTTGAATTAATTTTTTTTTGGTTAATGTACCATCAAAACCAATAGCATACTTGAAAGATAGAATAAAGTTCATTGGGATGAGGGAAAAGAATATTTAGAATATGAGGGTGAATGATGGGGGGATAAGAATAGATATGAAACAACAATAACATTGAATATATAGCCATTCTCTTCAATACCTCCTCTCATGCAGGATGTGGAAGATGGTTTGTAATCAGAACACTCTTTGATTATGTTTCCCTTTTGGACCTTCACTTTGGACCTTCATTCATCAATATCTCCTCCTTTTATATTCTATCTTTATTCTGATGATTTGTCCACTGGCCTCTATGTAATTCTATTTCCTTTTTCAAGGAGTTTCCCAACTTTTTTTTCTTTTCTTTTTTTTAATTAGTGTTTTTCCCAATTTACATGTAAAATAAGTTTTTACACTTGATTTTAAACCTGAGTTCTAGATTCTCTCCTTCCCTTTTCACTTCCCCAACCCCACTGGTAAGGCACCTGTGAAGTCATGTGAAACATTCCCATAAAAATCATGTTGGGAAACAAATAAATATATATACACACTTCTCCTCCCCCCCCAAAAAAAAGAATAGAAAAAGTATGCTTCAGTTTGTATTCAGATGCAACCAGTTCTTTTTCTGGGTATGGATAGCATTTTTCATCATAAATTCTACAAGTGGCCTTGGATCATTGTATTGCTGAGAATAGCCAAGTTATTAAGATATGATCATCTTATAATATTGTTCCTACTTTGTACACAGTACATTTACTTTGCATGAGTCTATTAAAGGCTTTATAGGTTTTTCTGAGAGCATCCTGCTCATGATTTTATACAGTGCAATAGTATTCATCATATTCACATATCATAATTAGTTTAGCCATTTCCTAATTGATGGGCATCCACTAAATTTGCAATTCTTTGCCTTGAGAAAAGAACATCCATAATTTTTGTATATATCGGCCTTTTTACTTTAAAAAAAAATCTCTTTTGAAATATAGACCTAGTTGTGATATTGCTAGGTCAAAGGATATGCACGATTTTATGGTCTTTGGGCATAGTTCCAAATTACTTTACAGAATGGTTGAATCAATTCACAATTACACCAATGATGCATTAATGTCTTATTTTCCCTACATTCCCTCCAACATTTGTCATTTTCCTTTTCTGGCCTATTATCCAATCTCAGAGTGATGAGGTAATACCTTGGAATTGTTTTAATTTGTATTGCTTTGCATTTTTTTTCTTCATTATTGTTTGGTTGTTATTTTTTTCATACATAACTTAGATTATGTCATCTGAAAATTGTTCATATCTTCTGGTAATTCATCAGTTTTTAAGGGCTCTTATTTTCATAAATTTGACTTAGTTTTTTGTTGTTGTTGCTGTTGTTGTTTGTTTTTTTTAAGGAAATAAAAGCCTTTATCAGAGAAATTAATTTTAAAAGTCTAGGCATAGAAATATAACCATGTTTGTGTAAAGCTGTGTAAAGATATGTATATATTATATGTACATATCTGTATATTCTCTCTCTCTTTCTCTGTGTACACATGTGTGTATATATACAAAAAGGTTTTTTCATTGTTGACATCCTTTATACAATATTGTCTATCTACTTCTTATTTGTATTATATTATTTCCTTTTCATTCTCATCATGTACTTTGTCATTGCTTGCTAGGTGAATGAAATGAATCATCAAATAATAGAGTTCTATACATTAAAACTTTCTTGATGTGTCTATTATTATGTTAACCCATTGTTTATCATATTACACAGTTCAATCACATAAAACTTGCAGTCCTAGGGAACAAAACAAAATATACATCTTTGAATAGTATCTTTTTATAATATAATGCAGGGGTAATATTATGTGCAATCGAACAGACAATTATCTCCATTCTTAATTAAATAGGTAATTATCTCCATTCTTGATAAAAATTCTTTTCACATTTACTATCATTAACTGTATCCCTCGCCCTGTTTATTTTTTTTTCTCTTTCTCTCCTTTCCCCTGTACCTCCACAAAAGTGTTTTGCTTGTGACTATCTTTTTGCTTAATCTGCTTTCCTTTCTGTCAACTCCCTCCTTTCCCCCTGCTCCCCACCTTCCTGGCCCTTGCCTTTTATATTCTCTTCTTCTCCTTTCTGGTAGGGAAAAACAAATTTCCATACTCACTTGAATCTATATGTTGTTTTCTCTTTGAAGCAATTCTGTTAAGAGTATACGTCATTCATTCCTTCTCCCTATTCTTCTCCTCCACTGTAAAAGCTTTTTATTGCTTCTAATTTATGTCGTTCTGCTTTCTCTTTCTTTTTCTCCCAGTGCATTCCTATCTTATACCCCTTATTTTTATTTTTGGACATTATCTCTTCATATTCAACTCACAACAGTGTACCCTATATATACTTCTAACTGTTTTAATAATGAGAAAGTTCTTATGAATTACAAGTATTATCTTCCCATGTAGGAATATAAACAGTCCAACCTCATCAAGTTTCCTAATTATGTTCTTATGCTTCTCTTGTGTCTTGTATTTGAAATTCAGCTGTTTTTTTCATTTAAAATACTTGAAAGTTCTCTATTTTATTGAGTATCCATTTTTTCACCTGAAGGATTATACTTACTTTTGCAAGATTTGATTCTTGACTGAAACACTATCTCCTTTGATCTCCAGGATATCATATTCCAAGCTCTCTTGTCCTTTACGCAAAAGCTGATAAATCATGTGTTATCCTGAATATGGCTTCACAATATTTGAATTGTTTATTTCTGGCTGCTTGCAATATTTTCTTTTTGACTTGGGAGTTATAGAATTTGGCTGTTATATACCTGGGAGTTTTCCTTTTGGTTTCTCTTTCAAGAGGTGTTTGGTGGATTCTTTAAAATTCTGTTTTACCTATTGATTTTTGAATATCAGGACAATTTTCTCTAACAACTTCTTGAACAATGATGTCTAGATTCTCTTTTTAAAATCATAGATTTAAAATACTTTTGATAATTTTAAAATTGTTTCTAGTGGATCTACTTTCCTAGTCAGTTGTTTTGCCAATGAGATAGTTCCAATGAGATAGTGGTCTTTTTTCCCATAATTTTCATATGGTTTTTGTTGTTTCTTGATCTGATAAAGTCATTAATTCGCATTCAATGCTAATTTTGAAGGAATTATTTTCCTCAGTGAGCTTTTGTACCTTCTTTCCCATTTGACCAATTCTGCTTTTTAAGAAATTCTTTTCCTCATTATCTTTTTTGTATTTTCTTTTGCATAACTTTCATTTCTTTCTAATTTTTTCCTCTCCCTCTATTACTTGATTTTCAAAATCCTTTTTTTGAGCTCTTTCATTGCCTGAAGTTAATTCTTAATTTTCTTGGAAACTTTGTAGGCAGGAACTTTGATTTTATTATCTTTTTTGAGTATTTGTTTTGATGTTCTTTGTTACAATAATAACTTTCTATGGTCAGAATCTTTTTTTCTGTTGCTTGTTCATTTTTTTAGTCTATTACTTGACTTTTAACTCTTTCTTAAAGCAAAGCTGTTTCTAGAGTGGAGATACAATGTCTCTAGCTTCAGGGGTTTTGTGAGACAGTTTTCAAAGATCCTTCTAGGGACTGTAAGTTTTCAGTTCTTTCCAGGTATTATGATCTAAAGAGAGGTGTGTTTTCTATTCTCCTTGCCTGTGTTCTCCTCTGTGAGCAACAACAAGCATTCTTTTTCTTCCCTGGAATTGTAAGGTGAATCCCTGCTCTATTGTGTCTGCAATCTCTGATGTTTTAGTGCCTCTCTTCACCTTGGGATTGCCATCCAGGACTGATCTGGAAGATTAGTGGTTCTCAAACATTTTGCTCTCAGGATCCTTTCACACTTTAAAAAAAATTATGACATTATTTGCCTTAGCTTTTTGTTAATGTCCGTTCTATAGATATTTACTGCATTAGAAATTAAAACATCTTATTACCATCATTGACATCATAGTGTCCATAAAATGATCTTGGAATATTGTTTACACTATATAATCACTGAGATCTCCTTCAAGGCAAAGTCTTTGTAATTTTAATGAATGTGATGGTTATTATGTGTTTAAGAAAAAAAATAATTTTAATCTATTTTCATACATTCTATTTGTAACATATCACAGATCTTCCTTCTCTGGGTGGGTTTATTTTACTAAAAATTATGCACCATTTAAAATATATAAATCTTTAATTCTTGCTTTCTGATATTATTATACTCTTTGATCTATTATGGTCTCATAATATTAATATTTTATCAATCTATTATTTTTCTTTTAAAAAACAAATATCTAAAGGGCAACTTTAACAATGAAAAAAGTTTTGCCTAATTTCTTATATCTTCAAAATTTTTCTCTCTCCATGCCCTGGCAATACTCAATGTATACATACACAGACACAGACACACACAGTCATTTTATTTAATCTGTTACAAACAGATTTGTATATGTCTGTGCATGTGTGTTTATACATAATATATATACATATATGTGCTTGTGTGTATTTATTTGTATACATTATGTAAATATGACATATAGATATAGGAGTATAATATAAGGAAATACATAAAGATATTTTTAAAAGCAATTCTACTTTTTTCACTCACTCCTTCATATTTCCCAACTTTTTCTCTTGTTAGCAAAATACTCACTGTTGTACCTACCTACATTCCCCACCCATATGACAGAACATCAAATTGACATACAGGAGCATTCATCCACTTGTGGTCTTGTATTGTTATCATCATTACCATATATTTATTCTTCTCACATTCCACCTACCCATGTAAAGCAGTAGGTCTATAAATCCTTCTCTGTTAATTTCTTCTGGCAATTTAAGCAATCAAGGAATTATTTAAGTGATAATTTTCCTGAAAGTAAAGTTCAATCAAATGAAAAAATTGATTAAATGCATTGTAAAATTGAAATTATGCTAAATATTTCCTTATTGTTGTTATTAATTCCACTAATACCCTCTTCTTTAATGTAATTAATTGTCCATAGTATCTACACTGTTTGTTAAGAAAGTATATGATCATCTGTACTATTTTAGTACTTACTTTTCTATTTAATAACTTTCAATAGTTATAATCAATAAACTATGGAAGTAAATAATTTTGTTGTTGTTAGGATTTGAATTTGGGAAAATAAATCTTTCTGACTCTAAGGTTAGGACTCTATTCATTGCATCAACTAGCTGTACTGGAACTAAAAAACGATGATCAATATAGTGGAATTCCTAAGGAATAATTACAAGCATTTATTAAACATATCCTATATGCCAAGGTTGGGCAAGTAGGTGACATACTGGATAGAGTACCAGGCCTGAAGTCAGAAAGGCCTCAGTTCAAATCCAGTCTCAAATACTTAACTGTGTATCCCTGGGCAAGTCACTTAATCCTTTTTGCCTCAGTTTCCCCATATTTAACGTGAGCTGGAGAAGTAAATGACAACATACTCCAGTATCTTGGCCAAGAAAACCCTAATAGGGTCATAAAAACTTGAGTGAAATGACTAACAACAATATCCTAGACATATAAAGATAGAAATAAAAGTCTCTGATCAACATGACCCTACATTTTAATGGGGAAATTCACATATCTAAATGTGAGTTTATTGTGGATATGAATATCCCTTCTTCCTTATTAATGAAATTATAAAAGATCTGATTTTTAATCAAATCAATCAATATGATTTTTAAATAGTGTCTGAGAATGTCCTGAAGGTCTCTATAAGTCATATGGTATCCCCTAGTATGTGGTGGCTAATGGTGAAATCTTTATTGATTCCTCTAAGACACAACAAGGATAGTGAGCTCAAACTAAGCTCATATGCACACACATACCAAATAGACAAGCCAATACAGCAGAGAGAGGATGCAGGAGAATTGAGTGTCCAAGGATGTCAAAGTCAATCGAGATCAAAATGTATCATAAATAAGAAAAAGCCTTTAGATTTTTCAATGAAAAAACTATTGTTTACCTTAAAGGGTGATGTTTCACTTGAATAATGAGGTCAGAGAGTAGCTGGCTGCCTCTATAGATAGATTGCAGGGCCCAAAATAGGGAAGATATCTCCGTGAGGTCAAATATCATCTCAGATACTTACTAGTTGTGTGACTGGGCAAATCAGTTAATTTTCCTTGTCTTAGTTACTCATCTGCAAATTACACTGGAGAAGTGGCAAGACAGTCCAGTATCTCTGCCAAGGAAAGCCTCATTGGCGTCTCAAAGAGTCAGATGTGACTAAAATAACTGAACAACAAATGAGGCCAGAATTTCTTTTACAGGAGAAGAGAAGTAAAATTATGGCTTAATGAGGACCATGATTCTGAAACCTGAAGAAAAAAAAATTGAATAATGGGCCAAAGAGTGAAAAGGATAGAAATGGAAGTAGAAGGAGCAGGACATGACAATACTTATCAACTATTTAAAGATTGACCATGGAAAAAATCAATTGATTTTCTCTTTGTTCCTAAAAAGCAGATGTGGAAGCCTCTGGAAGCTGGCGAGTGGCTAAAAGTGAAAAAATCTTCCTAATAATCAGAGCTGGCCCAAATAAGAATGGGCTATTCTAGTAACTCTAGTAATTACTTGGCTCCCTTTGACCAGAGTCAAAACTTTCATAATGAAATGTAGAAAAAAAATCTTATTTCCACAAAAAACTGAACTAGACAGAAATATGCCCCAACTGTAGGCTTCTATTATTTGGTTATTCTGTAATTCAGTGAAAGCTTTTAGGTTATTTGGATTTCTAATATACTGTCGAGAAAAACGTTAACAAAAAAACAGACAAACAAAAAACCCACCTTTTTAAAAGTTCCTGTTGTTTTAATCATTATGTAAATTTGGAATTATTTCAATATACTTTGGGATTGATGCACATAAAGGGATATGTGTATACGTAAAAGTCTATTTATATGTGTGTATTTGTAAACCTAATTCATGTTAATGTTTGAACATTAATACATTAATCTGATTATAATTATTAATAAGTAGTCTAAAAAATTCATATTTCTTTAGGGAGTACTTTCAATATGTCAGTGTTATCTCTTACCCCATGAAATAATAAAATGAAAGAAAAAATGTTTGTTGTGGTTTGGGACTGTTAATGTAGCTTAACAAGAAGCTGCTTGGGTTAGGAGAAAGAGGTCTGGTTTTGGATTCAACAAAACTTGAATTTAAATTTTACCTCTGATAGTTGTGTGACCTTCAGCAAGTCACTCACCTCTCGCAGAAGGACTTATCTTCTAAATTATAGATTGTGAGTTTGTGCTAGAGGAAGATCCTACATAGGTAGTAAACTGTGCAGATAAAAGCACTGATATTTTCCTATTTTTGAATGAGATATTTCACTCTATGACCTTGCATAACTCATTTAACCCCTCAATGTCCTATACCACTTTTTCAGATTTTTGAAGATCAACTATGGGACTTCTTTGATAGAGGAGTTCTCTCATTGTAAATGCTTTACATTAGTGAAAATAAAGATGTAATAAAAATAAAATTCAGTACACAGAGAGGTATTTTGGTATAGTGGCTAGAAATATGGCTGTTTTCTCTGAGTTTGTACCTCATCCTTCTTTCTCAAAAAATGACCAATGACATCATGAGGGTGATATCTTTGCTTGAGATTGAATTGAATTTAAGTGAGGCATAGTAGAACAAAGTCATTGGTCTCACTGTGTGTTACATTTATTGGAATTCAGTGTGAAGGCATAAGTGAAGATGACTTATGATGATTATATTTTTATATAGATTAGATGATCCCAGGGGAATCACTCTCAATGCCATTGGAAACAAAGATTGTAAATTGTAGAACATGTGGTAATCTTCATTCATAAAGGAAATTTCTGCACTGCAAATTGTTTACAGCAATGAAATCACAAATTTTGTTTTTTTATAGTTATTTGGTATATTCTTAAATGAAATTTCTTTAATTTGTGAATGATAGAACACTATAATGTTATTAAAGGTAAGGTAAAACTAATTACTCTAAAAGCCTTTTGGTTATAAGTTAATGTCCCTCAGCCTTTTTTGTAGTGGCTAGAAACTGGAAACTGAATGGATGTCCATCAATTGGAGAGTGGCTGAATAAATTATGGTATATAAATGTTATGGAATATTATTGCTCTGTAAGAAACGACCAGAAAGATGATTTCACAGAGGCCTGGAGAGACTTGTATGAACTGATTCTGAGTGAAACGAGCAGAACCAGGAGATCATTGTACACGGCAACAATAAGACTATATGATGATCAACTCTGATGGACATGGCTCTCTGCAACAAAAAATGTCTTAAACCAGTTCCAATTGTTCAGTGAAGAAAGCCATATACACCCAGAGAGAGGCATATGAAATGTGGACTACAATATAACATTTTCATGCTCTTTATTGATGTTTGCTTACAGTGTTTCCTTTCTCTGATTTTTTTTTGTAGATAAGATTTTTCTTGCACAACAACTTGTCAAGTATTTTATCATTATTAACATGTAGTGGACTTCCTGCCATCTAGGGGAGGGGAGGGGACTGGGGGTAAAATTTGTAACAGAAAGCTTTGTAAAGATCAATACTGAGGAACTACCCATACATATGTTATACAATAAAAATCTTAAAAAAAAAGAAGTTAATACCACTGAAAATAAAAGCCTATCTATTATTCTTCCCTCCCCTAATAGTCTAAATCCACTGATTCCTTAGCTAAAGTGCTATGTATGAGTCTGACTCACTATAGTTATTTTCACAGCTAATTATAACCATTGACATTCATTGTATAGTGGTGTCAACTTTACCAAACACTTTTAACACTTTGAAAAAAAAAGTTTACTTCTTGATAATACTATGAGATAGGTGCTCCTGTTATCCTTATTTGATTTTTATGAATAAACTGGTTCAGAGTCATTGTCTATGCTCACATAGCTATTAATTGTCAGAATGGGGACTCAATTGCAAAGCTTTTATTAAACTTTTTATTAAACTTATTAAAATCACATTCTATGAACTATACCAAGCTTCTATAAAATGTATAGTTCTGTCTTCAAAGAATTGAATGTGAAGCAAAAATGTTATTTCTCCCATTACCTTTTCAACAATTTTGTAACAAAATTATTATACTGTGACCTTTGGACCAAACGATTTTTCCATTTCCTGTGCCTCCCCCTGTTTTTACCCTGTCAATTGGTAGATTTAATGAGCTTGAAATCAGAGGATGAGTAACAGGAACACAGAGGAGAATAGCCAACATGATTAAGATTTTATTTGTAGTGAAATCCCATTATAATTAACATTATGTAACCAGAGAAAGATGGTCCTTCCACCTATTTCTGACAGATATTTTTAAGTCGGTGGGAGAAAAGAGATTAAATAGTAAATGAAATCCTATTTATTGAAAATTGTTTTTACATCCTGTAATGCTTGATTCATTTGTTTGTTTCACAAACCACAGTTAATTTGCCAAAGAGTAGAAGCAATAAAGTTATAAAGCATTTGAGATAAATTTGTTTTTCGTACAATGAAGTACCACAGGTGAAATTCTTAATATTTCAGATGTAGAATTACAGTAAAAGAGTGATGAAATGGGTGATATTAAAAGAACTGAGTACACAAGGTGTATGCACTAGGGGAAACCATTTGTTGCAACATTGATAATTGCTTATATAAATGAATGACATTAACACTTATGTGAGAGTTGGATCAGAATAAAATTTTTTTCTTACAATTAATATTATCTACTATTTACACAGAGCGAAATGAATGAAAGCAGGTAAATGTGATGTCCAAGTGTTTTTTAAGGGCTCAGAACTTAACTTCTCTCAGAGTGATGTCATACTCAAATAAGAATGAAACCAATAAACTGTGCTTATGGATGCATATTGATTTAAAAATTATATATTAACATTATCTATGTTCTATTATATTTTTCTTTATTTTTCAAACGTTTCCCAGTTATATTTTAATCTGGTTCAGATAGCACTTGGGAGTATTGTAGTCAGTGGATGACATGTTTAATGACTTCAGTTCTATATCATTCTAAGTCTTTTTTTAAATTTTTTTATTGTTTTAGTATTTTGTTTTCTGCCTTCTGTTAGCTCCACCTTAAACAATAAATAATTGTGAAATTGGATTTAATCAATTAAATATCTTTTAATCATCTACTGGGTGCATGACACTGGACTATGTACAGTGAATATGAAGACAAAATAAAGGAATTTCTGAAAATGTTGATAATCATAACATTAAAATTAAAACCAGTAAAATGAACCAGTGAAAATAGGCATAGCTTTCTGGACAACAGCTCTATATCTAGACCCCAGATCTTCCCATCAGGAAAAAAGAAATTAGACTCATTTAGTCCTGTAGCTCTTAATTTATTTTTTTCCGGAGTTCACAGCATATATAGAAGCTAGAATAAGCAGCCTGTCAGAAGGGTTCCAACTTTTTTTTATGAACATTTTCTATTGAAGATTTTAATCACTTTTGAACACAAAAGAAAGAACTGGTATATAGTCTCTCTCAGTGGGGTTTCCCTTGTCTGATCACAAAGGAACAGTCTTTTCTCCATTTGATCTAGATTTTCCTTTTTCCTATTTGTACATAATTTTAAAATCAGCCTAACCATGTAATTTATAGACTATATTCTTCTGCTGTAATATTTCAATTTTGTTGTCAATTAGAAATAGTGATTACTTTTCCCTCTTATAGTGTGATTTTGCAGTGAGCCTTTGAGACCAGAATTTTAAGTTACATGTTTTAGAATTTATACATTGTATGCCTTTAATGGATAGAATTAAATACACTATATCAGTTCCTGAAAATTTGAGATATTTCCTTTCTCACCCAAATTTCCCTGAGATATTATAATATTTTCCACTAGCATTTAAAGGAGCAATGGGAGTAGAATATATATGGTGAACTATGCTAGAGTGGAAAAGGAGAAACTATCCTATTTGAACATTAATGAAAAGTATATCTTTTAGTTAAGATAGCCAAAAAAATTTATCAGTAGAATAAATAAAACATAAAAGGTCTGTTTTAAAAATATTCATTGCTTAAATACAAAACAAAATAGTCCACATAGACTTACAAGTCTGAGGCTAGAACCTGATTGTTCATAGTAATTTTAACAACTTCCAAGAGGTTATAAAAGGGGCCTATCATGTTTCTACTCTGCAGCTTAAAACCATCTCTAGTCATATGAAAAAATGCCCTAAATAACTATTGATCAGAGAAATGCAAATTAAGATAGCTCTGAGGTATCACTACACACCTCTCAGATTGGCTAAAATGACAGGAAAAGATAATGACAAATGGAGGGGATGTGGGAAAACTTGGCCACTAATACATTGTTGGTAGAATTGTGAACTGATCCAACCATTCTGGAGAGCAATATGGAACTATGCCCAAAGGACTATCAAACTACCCTTTAATTCCAGCAGTGTTTCTCCTGGGCCTGTAATCCAAAGAGATCAAAAAAATGGCAAAAGGACCCATGTGCAAAAATGTTTGTAGCAGCTTTTTTTGTAGTGGCTAGGAACTAGAAACTGAGCGGATGCCCATCAGTTGGACAGTTGAACAATATGAATGTTATGGAATATTAATTTTCTCTAAGAAATCAGTAGGATTATTTCAGAAAGACCTGGAGAAATTAACATGAACTGATGCTAAGTGAAGTGAGTGGAAGGAGGAGATCATAATACACAGCAACAGTAAGATTATATGATTCTGATAGACGTGGCTCTTTTCAACAGTGAGGTGATTCAGGCTAGTTCCAATAATCCAGAGAAAGGATTATTGGGATTGAGTGTGGACCACAACATAGTATTTTCACTTTTTTCATGTCGTTTTCTTGCATTTTGTTTTCTTTGTCATTTTTTTGATCTCTGATTTTTTTTGTGCAACATGATAATTGTGGAAATATATATATATATATATATATATATATATATATATATATAAGAATGGGATATATTTTGGATTACATCTAGAGGAGGAGGTGGAGAGAAGGTAGAGAGGAAAAAAATTGCAATACAAGGTTTTTGTAAAGGTGAATCTTGAAAATTATCTATGTATATGTTTTCAAAATAAAATAAAAAGTAAAAAAAAGTCTAGAAAAATGAAGAGGTTCAAATTTACAAAGAACTTTAAAAGTCAAACAGAGAATAACATGGAATCCTGGAATGAAGTAATCACTAAATTTTACTAAATGGGGAATGAGAAAGTGACATGGTCAGATCTGAACTAGGAAAATTAATTTGATAGGTGAGTGGTGGGAGACACCTGAGGCTAGGAAACCAATGATAGCTTAACTTAATAGTGCAGATTTCAGGTGTCGAGGGCTTCTTCATTTCAATATCAGTGCAGAAAAAGGGGTATACATAAGAGATTTTACAAAAAATGGAGTCAAGATATCGTGGCAACAGATTAGATATGGAGATTGAAAAAGATTGAAGAGTTGGAATGATATCTAGATTCCAAGGTTGGGTGATGGAAAATGATCATTGTGGCCTTGATAATTAGAGAGAATGTTTTTTTGGGTAATAACAATGAGTATAGTTCTAGCGTCATGTTAAGTTGAAGATGTCTACAGGACATCCAGTGCAATATGCCCAATATGCAGTTGGAGATGTGAAAGTAAACCAGAAATGAAGTTGGGGTTGGACAAAAAGATGTGAGAATTGCCTATGTAGAGATAACAACTGAATTCATGGGAGATGTTGAGATTTTAAAAATAGAATAACGGAAGAGGAACAAAAATACACAAAACAAATCTTTGGAGAATACTCAGAATTAGCAAATATGATCTAGATGAAGATCCATCATAGGAGAATGAGAAAAAATAAGACAAGTGATATTAAAACCAAGAAATAGCAAAGTCACAAAAACATAGGGAGAAGAGAGTGTCAAGGAGAAAAGGATGATCAATGATATGAAGTTATTCCTTCTGAGGAACACTGAATTCTCTGTGAATACTGAATACAGAATACTATTTTACGATATAACCAAGCATTTATACCTCAGTAATAATTAGAGTACCAGGACTGGATGCAGGAAAATCACCTTTTGAGTTCAAATCTGGCTTCAGATACTAGCTCTGTGACCCTGAACAACTAAATTTACCATTTTCCTCAATTTCCTCATTTGTAAAATGAGAGAAGGAAATAGCAAATCCATTCAATATCTTTGACAAGAAAACTTCACATAGGGTTGTGACTGACACCACTAAAGAAAAACAATAGAGAAAAGTGGAGGGATAGACTAGACAGGCAAGGTAGAGATGGAGCTGTGCAACTGAGACAAGAGAATAGGAGCAAGGCAAGGCAAAGTGAAGTGATATGTGGGGTATGATTGTGGCCTTTCTTTAAGAGGTCCAAAATGACATTACTGTGCTATGGTCAAGCATAGTGTGCCTTATTTGGGGTGATCATACCCATAAGAGTTTGGAAGACTACCACAAGTTGAGTAAAGAAGGGGAAAGGAGTAAGAAAGAACACAGAAAAAAATGCACAGCCTAGTTCATAAAGTTAATCTCCTAGTCACAACTATGATATAAGGGGAAGTGGAGGTATAAAGTACTGGTGGTTGTTCCATCACATCTGACTTTCCATGACCCTGGGTACCCTGGTATTCCAATGCTATCTATGAGGGTTCTTTGGCAAAGATACTGGAGTTGTTTGTCATTTCTTTCTATGTGGATTAAGGCAAACAGAAAAATTAAGTGATTTAACCAGGTTTACACAAGCTTTAAGTGTCTGAAGCCACATTTGAACACAGATATTCCTGACTTCAGGCCCAATGCTCTATTCACTGAGCTACCTAGCTACCTCCAAAAAGCTGAGACTGACACACCATTATAAGGCTTTCTGAAAAGCAAAATGTTTAAAATAATGTTAGTTTTTCACTGTAATATGGGTGAGAGCTTCAGGAAAACACCAATAACAACAACAGTCTTATACTTTTATTGTTTGGGTTATAATTGGGCACAATAAAAAATGGTTAAAATCCGAATCTTTACATTATTTGTCAGTAGACTACCAAATATTTCTACATCTGATCCTGTGCAGAGATGCTAAAAAGACTTTTTGATGTCACCACTGTGGCCAGTGATAGCAAGAGAACAAATGTCCCAGCTATGAAACATTCTTGGGTAATGTTGCATGTTAATTAATGTGGTGTAGAGCCAGACATAGGAGATTCAATTCACAAACCCAGTTTTTTCTCTTCTCAATTTTGGTTCTGTATTCATTTCAACAAGCTTTCCCAGAATCTCAGCCTCTAGCTGTGTGCTTGGGAACAGAGTCATTACAGAATAATTCCGACCATAACTTTTGATAGAAACAATCAACCACAGTCTGCCTACACAGCGGTACACTCAACAACACTACTGAAAGCTTGTTTTCTCCAATTTAGAAAGAAGCAGTGAACCAGTTTTTGCCTGAAACTAATTGTTCAGAAATAGCTACTCCTCAAGGTTATCCCTTGTGTTAACAAGGGATAAAACTTGACCCTTCAGTTTTCCTATTCTCATATAACCTCCAGTAATCTAATTCTACAATGTGCAGTCTCTTGGATATAGGAAATTTCTCCAATGAATCAGGTCCCAAACTGTTCATGCTTGTGCATCCAATGCTTCTATTATGTGAATCCTCCCATAAGGTCACCATAGGATTTCACCCAGGATGCTGGCATCTTTCCTAGAATTCTTCTGACATCTCAATTATACCAATGAAGCATCCATGCTGTCAATCAGTTATCCTTCATGCTCAGGCTATCTCCTCTTTTTGGTCATATATTTTCCTAATGGTATGCTCTATACCACTTCAGCATAATTCAGCACTTATAATATGTTACAGCCTGCTCGTGTCCACTATGCTTTTCTTCATCGTTCTTGGAGTAATCCTCAACATCAATTCCCAAAATATTCTAACGCTTCATGACTCACCACTGTACCACATCACCACTTAACTTCAAAAAATGGATATAGTTTGAAAGAGAAGCTGGAGGTCATTACAATAACTTTATTAAAAGGCCTCAAAGGCATTTCGTTCAATCTGCTCTTTTCTTTCCACTTTATACAAGGCCAGTTTACAGTCTACTTGCAATAGGATATTTCACAAGAATTGGATTTAAGTTCTTCTGTCTCTGGCTGACATATTTTCATGTTGTGACCCTGAACAAATCACTTACATCCCAAGTTAATTATTCATAATAATGGAGGAAGTTTACTTGCAAGCAATTGCTTGAATTGAAAAAATCAATTATCTGGTCAAAATACTATAATCTGTACTACAAATAGAGTTCATCCCATTTGATTTTTCTAGGGTTGATATTGGGATGATTATAGATTTTATTTAGGAGGTTCTGCAAGGTTGAGTTAATTAGAACTGTGTCATTAACCAACTGTAGCAGCTGGAATAATTGACTAAGGAAACTCGCAAAAACTTCTCAAGCTAAAGGGAGAAATAATAATAATAATAATAACAGAAAATAAGTTTTTTATAAAACCTGAAGGTTTGCAACATGCTATGCAAATATTATCTCATTTAAACCTCTCAATAACTCTGAGATAGGTTCTATTATTAATCACCATTCAAAGATGAGGAAATTGAAGTAGATGAAGTAAAGTGACTTTCTCAGAGAGCAAGTATCTGAGGATGGATTTAAACCCAAAATATCCTGACACCAATTCTAGGATTCTATTCACTGCATGACCTAGACCTTTAATTTTTACATGAGTATAAATAAACATGAGAGAATATAAAAGAATAGAAGGACAGAGACAGGCTCTGTGATTAATTTATTGTTAATTTGCAAATGTTGGAAACTCTACCAATACACTTTGGTGCCATGTGAGCAACATATAATTTTAGAGAGTTTCCTAGATCACTGAAGGATTAAGTGATTAATCTACAGTTTCACAGCCTTGATGGTTCAAAGATAGGAAATAAATACAATTCTTAATGATTAAGTCAGATCTTTACATCTCTAAATACTATCTATGTTAACACACATACATACAAAAGCATGAGATGGCACATACACACATACACACACAGATAGAAAATGAACTTGGCTCAGAATTGAGCAAGAGGAAGAGAGCAGTCTGGACCAGTACACAGGAAATTGTCAAAATAGGGTGTAATTCAATATTTTTACTTAAAGAGAAAGACTGGAAAAAATACAGAAGTTTTCTGATTCCATTTGTTTCCTCCCACATAATTTGTCATTCATATGGTATTCTTTATGTTTAAATGTAAATGTCTTTTTATATTTTTTTACCTAACCGGCTAGTCATCTTCCTGTTTGATATTCAATCATCTGATAGAAAGGTTCTATTCTCAAGAGTTTTCTGAAGGAAAAGTGTGTCTATATGCAAGGAAATATATAAACATGACTCTAGTGATTGGAACAAAATTAGAAGATTCTTGAGGAAAAAATTGCCATTCTAATTTAAAATATACAATGGCAACATCTTAGTCTCTTGAGAAGCAAATGGATATTTTGGGTTGAAGTCAGACTGAGAGTTGCTTGGGCCATTGGGCTGTGGTACAGAGTTTATGGTTAAAGGTAATTTAACTTTCCAGAGAGTGGAAAAATAAAACTTACTTCAAATTAAGATAACTTTAGCTCATTTCAATCAATTAGATTCTGGGGAAATTGTGGTTATTTGAACAAAATTACTGCATTTATTCAGTTCTTTTTTTTCTCCTGAGATATTTAGGACTCAACAGCTATTTCTCACATATTACCATAAATTTAGTTTCATAGAATTTCCTACTGCTGGTAGGAAACTAGGTTCATGGAATCATAGAATCAGTAGTAGGATGGCCAAGCCAGAAGTGATCTTGGATGACATTTAGTCCAACCTTCCCATTTGATAAAAACAAACAAACAAACAAACAAACAAAAACGATAAGGCATGTATGTCACACTTCTCAGTATGGCTACTCTCTTTGCTCAGTTTAATGGGGCTAATCATCTACTTAAATCATAGCTCATGAGCTCAGTTCCTGAACTCATGCTTCTTCAAGCTGACCAAACCACTAAGTTCAACATAACATTTGTTGAAAAAGAACAATTAAGCAAGAACATGGAACTGATTAAAGTATTAAACCATCTCATACCATTCTAAAATAAATACTCTCTCTATATGTGACTCCTAATGAGCACTAATTTCACTTCCCAATAAACTACTACTTCTCTCAGAACAATAGGGGAGAAGAGTACATTAATCAGTCTTTTGTGAAAAACTGATAGAGTAACTTGCAAGTACTCTAGAGAATGGGATACTATACTTCTGCCTGTGAGAAATGAATCATCACTGGCTTCCATTCCTTGTCTTCTCCCTCCCCCTTTTCCCTTCAGGAGCAGTTGAGAGTTTTACCTTAGTAAATGAATTGAATAAGTTGGTGGGGGTCACAACAGACATGCCATTTTCTTTTCATATTCCCTATATTAACTCATCATGATTTCTATTACTGCCTGTTCTCCTAGTCATAAAAACACTCAGGTAGATTGTCAAACTTTATTCTTGGAACTTTAGATTCTATAACTAGAGATAAAATTTGATTATATAATTATATATTTAGAGTGGGACAAGGATATTAGAGTTCATCAAACTCAACCCCCTTAATTTATACAATTAGAAACCATAGGAAAGCAAGGATAAGTTACCTGCCCAAAGTCACACAGTAACTATCTTAAGGAGCATTTGAAGTCCTCTGATTGACTTCAGATTGATTTTATCCAGTGTACTGAGGGAAATAGATAATTAGTGTACCTATAGTAATAATGTATGTAACATTTTCCTTAAGGTCCCTGTATAGTTTTGGCATTTGAATCAAATCGCTTTACACAAATGTCATGGAGTAATTTAACAATCCATCTACTATGAATGAAGTCAAATATTATATATTAAAGTCTGCTTGACTAATTGTGATTCACTGTAGCTCCTAAGTCCCTGTCTTTAGAATGAGTAAAATGTATATTTATATTAAATATGTATTTTTAAATGTATCATCATTTTGCAGGGGAAAGTTTATTGTATTTGCAAAAAGTTTTGAACAGTTTAATATATGTTTATAAGTAAAATAAAGAATAAGCTAATACTTTTTCATTTTAAATCATAACAATGACTTGAAAGCTATAAACAAAAAAAAGATTTATGTTCAGAAATTCAAATTATTGAATATAACAAAAAAGAAGTTTTGAGAAGCACACAAACATTAAAGGAAATTTTGAAACTAGACTAAATATATTTTCCCAAGTAACATGATAAATGATCTAGCTTGATGATTTCTAAGATTCTATGAACTGAATACAATCATACATCTTACAGGTGTGATTTCATGAGAAACAGCAAATTATTAGAGTGCAGTTATTTCCACTGGAACACTATGCCATATGAACAATTGCTGAATCATATATACTATAGATTTCACAACTTAAAAATGAAATGTTGTTCCTTATATTATTTTAAAATATTGATTAGAGCAAATTTGCATGTATGTCTCTCACTACTGAGAGCCAAGTGAATGAATGAATGAATGAAAATATTTTATTAATTGCTTACACTATATAAAACACTATACTCTATAAGGGCTCGAAGGGCAGAGAATAATTTCCAGATCATGAGGAGCACATGTTCCAGTTTGAGGAGATTTTAGATAGATAGCTCTCCTGCAGAGCAGCTGAAAATGAGATAGCTGGAGGATGAAAAGTAGAATAAAGAATAGGGGACTTGGAGTTTAAAAGACCTGAATTAAAATCCAATTTTCAAGACACATACATAAATAAACTACCCAGAACCCAGCTTCCTCAATTGGAAAATAGGAATAATCATTCCCAAGAGGAAGCATGATGTAGTGAATAGAGAGCCAGCTTTAAAATCAGGAAGCCTTGTTTTCAAATCCTGCCTCCAATACTTGCTGAATTTATGGCCCAATTAAGTTACTTAGAACGTCAGTGTTCTAGGCAACAGTATAAGACTTTAATTTGCAGAGAAGGTATTAACCTGTCTTGGTAGAGAGAATTTCCCTACCCAGGAATCCCTAATATCAATGAAATCACAGACCAATCCCTCACCTTATTTAAATGCAATGTCCCAAAAATCTTAGCTCAATTTAAGCTATTATTTGTTAAATGTACTCTAAGATGTTTGGATGCTAAGTATGTCGTCCACTGTGCTTTTGATGGGTTATTTTGTTGTTGTTATTACTACTTTTGCATTATGTACTTCACAAGCATCATCTAACAAGATCCTTTCTGTATACAAAATAGCATTTCTGTGAACATTTCTTTAAAAATGAGAAGCTGAAGAATTGACCTGTATTGATAAAGTGAGTTTACTCATTGTAAGTTCCCTAAACCAATGAAAGCATAAGTATAATCCAAATATATGTATGTGTGTATGCATATTATATATATAAATATATATATATATATATGTATTGATGAATGGATGGAGGTAGAGATGGAGGTATGACTAGATGGATGGGTATACGCACACTTACATATACATATGTGTATATGTGTGTGTGTATATATGTGTGTGTGTGTGTGTGTATGTATATAGGTATACACTCATTCTATCTTGCATGATTATTGAAAGGATCAAGTGAACTAATGTTAAAGTAATTTTTGAAACATTCTTATCTGAATAAAAATGAGTAGAATAGATAGAATAAACATTTTAAAGTGCCTACTATGTATTAGATCCTCTGCTGAATGTTTTACAAATATTATCTCATTTGATATTTAAAATAACTGTAATATATTGTACCATAAGAAGTGACAAGCAAGATGTTATCAGAAAAAACTAAAAACTTTTATGAACTGATGTAAATGAAGTGAGCAAAACATTGTATATAGTAATAGCAATATTTTATGATGATCACTGTGAATGAATTAACTATTCTGAGAAACACAATGATTCAAGAGAATTCCAAAAAACCCATGATTGAAAAAAAATGTTATCCACTTCCAAAGAGAGAACTGATAGTTTGCAAATTGAAGCATGCTTTTTGATTTTATTTAATTATCTTGGTTTTTGTTCTTGTTGTTTTTGCTTTCTTTTGCAATGTGGCACATATGGAAATATATTTTGCCTGACTTCACATCTATAATCTATAACAAATTTCTTGCTTCCTCTGTGGGGGAAGAGAGAGAAGGAAAGAGAATCTGGAACTCAAAATTTTAGAAGGAAAGAATGTATATTAACGATTTTATCATGTAATCAAGATAAATGAATGAATGAATGAATCAATCAATCAATCAATCATGGGAAGTATCCTTCTTTTACAATTGAGGAAACTGAAGTATACAAAGATTGAGTGAACCCAGGTTCACATAGGTAGTATGTATCTTAGGCCAGATGTGACATCTATTTTTCCTGACTTTATGCCCAGCACTATATACATCTAGTACACTGGTAAATAACATAAATAAATAAATATCACTACTAATAATGATGGTGATTGTAGTAATGATAGAAGCTATTAAAAAACCCTAGCGCTGTGCTTCTGATGTGTTTAATCTGAATGGCCTTTATGATGGAGCTTTGAAGGTGGTCATCAGCATGAATTGGAAATGAGAGGGAAATTCATTTATGAGGACTACTTCTGTACCTGGCAGGGGTGGAGAAAGGAGGGAGAAGTTAGATTAGCTTGGCTGGAGAAAAGGGTTTTTATGGGGGAATAATGAGAAAATTATATTGATGAGATAGAGTGAGACCAGGGTATGAGGACAAACTAATAAAACAAGTTCCAGGAAAGCCACTGCCCATTCGTAATGAGGAGAGAGAGTGGCAACATTCTCAAGTGGGATGACACAGTAGGGGAAATAACTAGGGGAAAATGGGCCCCATAAATGACTGGGAAGACTTTTGCCCCTAGGTCGCAGATTCGACTTTTATAAAATGAGAGTATTTTCATTTCCTATTGTGGCACTCAGAAATACAATTGATATAAATCTCAGCTCACACACTAAAAAGGTGGTCAATGGGGCACCTGCTACACACACTACAGCTATCCAACCATGGTTGACAGCTCAGCCTGTTATCATTATATTTTTAAACTGAATGGAGGTCAGTACTAGCTGCTAGTGAGATGAAGCAAAAGTTAGAGAAAGGAAGAAAGAAAAACCCAGAGGGATGGTTGAAACGGAGGTGAATTTATTTGTATTATATAAGGCCCTGAAATGATTCTAGTCTGGGTTCAGCAACTGGTTTTTCATTTCATACCAATGTATGTACTATGAGCATTTTGTTGTAGACTGTCGGTGCTATTTTTAAAGTTCTCTAACCATACTGAAGCCCTCTATCCCTGCCTCAGGCCTGGTTAGTGATATGTGTATTATCTTCCATGTCAGGAGTTTATAACCTATGAAGCATGAACAAGTTTATATGTCAATATCTAGATCTCTGTCTCCATATCAATAAATACTAGACATATAACTGAAATTTAATATAATTGCTTTCCTTTGTAATTCTATGCATTTTATTGAGTAAATAGAAATATATTATTCCAAGGAGCCCATAGGCTTTCTTTTAATAGCAGTGAGTGGAGTTCATAGTGTATACAAAGCTTAAAAACCATATTCTAGGTAATCAGTGTAAAGCCAATAATTTCTTTGACTGTTTCCCAGCAAAGTATTAATTAAAATCATAGATTCTCCTCCAAAAGTATGAATCAGAGAGACACTGTTGGCCTGCAACAGAAGAGAAAATTGTTTTATCTGGGAGTTCTCTTTACCAAAGAAATGATCTGATGCTATAGCCCCTTTAGTGAACAACTTGGAGTCAGGAAAACCTAAGTATGAATTGTTCTTCAGATTCTAGCACTTATATGACTCTAAGCAAGTCACTTAACATTCCTGTTTGCTTCAGTTATCTCCTCTGTAGAAGGGTTGTAATAATAACACTTATCATACAAGATTGTGAAGATGAAAGGAATTCACATATGTAAGGCCTTTTTTGTAAATCATGAAGGATAATATAAACGCTAGCTATTGTTATTACCCCAAAATAACATCTCAGTAGATGATAATCAACATTATCATCATTTCACATTTCTGTAGTACTTTGTGATTACAGAGCCCTTTGCATAGATTTTATTTTTCATTTGCTCCTCAAAGTAACCCTGGGAGGAAGGAAATGTTAATGTTATTTTCCACATTTTATCAGCTAAGGAACTAAGGTTGAGAAAGACTAAATGACTTGTCAGCAATCCCAGGACTCTTAAGAGCCAGTGCAAGAAAGGGAACCCAGCTCTGATAATTCCCAATTCAGTAGGCTTGTCACTAGACCCCACTGATAGAAGAGTTATGACTCCTCTCCAACAGCAAAGTTTACTCCCTGAGGCAAAGAGACTTATTTGAAGAAGGCATTTGTTCTATTTTTACTTTGCTTTGGACTACTTTACTACTTGAAGGATCCATGATTTCCTTGGTGTGGATGGTACCATCACCAATAAAGATTACAACCATACTTCAGCTTAGTAGATTTAAGGATAATAGCTTTCAAGGTGAAAGGGACCTTAGAGCTTATTGATCTCAGCCTTTTCATTTTTTAGACGAAGAAAATGAGCTCAGTGAAGTGACTTCCTTAAGGAGGAAGAAAGGAGGGAAGGAAGAAGGAAAGAGATAGAAGAGGGAGAGAGGGAGGAAAGCAGGAGGAAATAAAAGGAGAAAGGAAGTGAAGAAAGGAAGAAAGGGAGGGGAAGAAGGAAGGAAGGAAGGAAAGAAGGAAAGAGAAAGAAAGAATGGAAGGGAAGGAAGAAAGAAAGAAGGGAAGGGAAGGAAGGAAAGAAGAGAGAGAGAGAGAGAGAGAGAGAGAGAGAGAGAGAGAGAGAGAGAAATGGAAGGAGGGAGGGGAGGAGTGAGGAAGGAAGCAAGGAAGATGGAGGGAGGGAGGAAGGAATGAAGGAAGAAAGGAATGAAAGGAAAGAAGGAAAAAAGAAAGGAAGGAAGAAATGGAAGAAAGGAGGGAGGAAAGAAAGAAGAGAAGGAGAGAGAAAAAGGATATTTTGTTTTGAATTTGGGGAAAGGAGGGATAGGGAGCTCACTGAATTTCTTCCTGCTCCTTTACCATCTTGATTCCATATCCCATAAACACTAAGCACTTGCTGTTGTTGTTCTTGTTGTTTATTATACATTATGATTGGCTCTGGGACTATGAAATTTAAACATGACATAGCCTGTAACCACATGAAGCATTCAATTTAATATATTTGTGTTCATGGTGAGGGGGTGACTGTTGCTAAGATGTGTCTTAGAATGAAATGTGTTCTTTGGAGAAGTAAAACAGAGAGAGATGAGAAACTGGTTATGGAGGAAGGATTCATTTTCTGTTTGGTGAGATGAGATAGGGAGACTTCATTAAGACTTCAAAGAAAATGCCCCATGGGCTATCTCTTTCTTCCTGAATAAAACCTAACCTTTTTTGCTCAATTTACAAGGCCCCCCACAACCTGACATAGTCCTTCCACTTTTACCTTATGATTTATCTCATATTCATGTCTTCTGCTCTTACTCTCAGACCCAACAGCAAAATTTTATTGCCTCCTAAAAACTCACTGTTTTCACCTGCCTCATTTTGTCTGAAATAGTTCCCCCTCCTTTGTATTTGCCTGCCAAGCTCTTTATTTATTAATTTTAAAATTTGGTCTATAACTGAGTTCATTAATATATAGATGATATTGAAACTCTTTCAACCAATTCAATAGGACCTGCATTTTAAAGGCTTAGATATTTGCATGGAGGATCTGAGAGGTTCTCTCTCTTAATTGCTTTTCAAACCCACCCCAAACAAAATCTTCTCCAGCAAGCCTTCCTTGATCCCTGTGGGATGACCTCCCTTAGACCTCAGATTTGTTTTATAATTAAAAAATACAATTATGTATTATAACTCTCACCCTCTCTCTTCCTTTCCTATAAACTGCTGGAGAGTACAGACCATTTCCTCTTTAAATTTTGTACTTCCCAAGTGCCTAACAAAGTGATCTTCACATAATACACAATTAAAAATAGTTCTTGATTGATTGCATGCTTCCTAAAAAAAGGAAAAGATTATAATTGTATGTGTGTGTGTGTGTGTGTGTGTGTGTGTGTGTGTGTGCAGATGAGGAGTAGGAATGGGAACATTCCAAACAGCTGGGATAGGGTGCAAAAATTCTAAGATTTAGTAGAAGGCAGGATGAGTACCAGGGAACAATAATCCACTTGGGCTAGGATGGTTGTTTACCAGAAGGTACCAAGTATGTCTGTGCACATTATTGCCTTTTGAAAAGAGCCAAATATTTCATTGGAAGACAGAGTACTGTGTCTAAGGTGAACCAAGTCATCATTCTCTATGAGAATGCTAGAGACAGGAATGGAAAGATAACTTGGAAAATGTAGAGTATATACACACACCAATGTACATCTGCTTGTCCAACACTCCACCTTGGCAAATGCATTTGTACTGAAAATAACAACAAAGCAGGGTTGATTTTATTTATAAATATAGTTTTATTAATATACTTTGTTTTCCATCACTTCCATTTCTGAATATATTTTTCCGGTTGCTCCTTTAGGAAGCCATATATTGTTATAAAGATAAAAAAGAAGGAAAAATTTGGATAACCAATCAATATATCAGCAATGTCTTATAGAATATGCAACACTTCACATCCATCTTTCTCCAACTGAAAAAATAGAACAAATGAACATTTTTCTTAATTCATCTCCAGAGCCAAGCTAAAACATTACCTTTTCATAAAAGTTAGTTCTGATGTTTTGTTTATTTTGTTCTCCATTTATATCATTGTAGGTATTGTATATTTTATTTTCCTTATTCTTATTTCACTTTGCATTATTTCAAATATTCTCTCAAGCTTTTCTCAATTTTTCATGTTCATCAACTTAAAATAATAATAGTCAATCACAACGTTGGTCTAGAGTTTGTTTAGCCATTCCCTGATTCATAAAGGGCCATCTACTTTGTATTCATTTTTTTGTTTCCACAAAAAGTATGGCTTAGATTTTAATGTCTTGGACTGAAAATGTTATGTGCTAGACTAGTATCTAACGAATAGTGAGAGGACAAAAAGGTAGAGTAACAAGCAAGACCAGAAGCTAGACTATAAATCTCTGAATAATCAAAGTAGATTTTATTTGCTAGGTCTCAGGTTCTATAAAACTCCTTGCACTATTCAGCAACTTAATAGATTGCCCTTATCATCTCTGCTATCATGCAAGGTCAGTCTCTCACTTGCTATTTTTGATTTTTGGAACAGAATCCTCCAACCTATTAAGAAAACCTGTTGAGATTTACATATATGTATATTCAGAGAGACAGACAAACAGAGAGAGAGAGACAGAGACAGAGACAGAGAGAGAGAGAGAGAGAGAGAGAGAGAGAGAGAGAGAGAGAGAGAGTCTTCACCATACTTAGATTTGCTTTGGTTGGTCCATTAGCATTTGGAGTCATCTCCATAATATGGCACTTCTCTTCAAGGCACTGTTCCCAACTTAGTCCTTTTCCTTTGTCTCTGGCCAACTAAACTTTGACATTGTGAAGTGGTGATACCCTTAATAAGAGAACTCATTCAAAATGCTATTAGGGGGCTGGCAAGATATGATACAGCACTTAGAGGAAGGAAAATTATTTTACTTTAAAATTTTTTTTCAGCATGAAGCAATCTTTGAATTTTCCTTTGATAGCCTTCTTTCTAAAATTTTCAAATAAATTTTTCATCAGTTGTTAATAAAGACTATATGGTTATCTGCCTGGTTAACCACACACACACAGACACACACACACACTCACACACACACACACACAGAGACACACACACACACACTGTTTTCACCTTTATCTTTTCCCCTTACACTTTTCCTTCTCTCTATGTCCCTGTCTCTATCTCTTTCTGTGTGTCTCTTTGTGTCTCTCTTTTTTTCTCTGTCTCTGCCTTGTCTGTCTCTGTCTCTGTGACTCTATTTGTCTGACTTTGTCTCTCTCTGCCTCTTTCTCTTTCTCTTTCCTTCTCTCTCTGTCTCTCCTTCTGCAAGTGTGTCTTTCCATTTCTATTTCTCATTTTACTTTCTAGGGAAATAGTCACATTCTATTTTCTTTCTTAAAACCCTAAAAATATATATATATGAAAATTATATAAAAAGTAGTTCATATATTTCTCTCCCTTTTTATAATGTGAAGTAATGGCAGTCTATTTAAATCCTTTTCTGCAATGATTCTTCAACCTTTTATTAATTTGTTTTAAAAAATAACCATATTTGGAGAAAAGATGAGCTCTCCTTTCCCATGGTTCATCTGTATGCTTGATAACAATCATTGTCTCAGATTTCATTGAAGGCTTTATAATGCACAAAGGGATAAATTATCACAGGAAATCCATAGTCTGTTTTTTAAACATCAAAGAAAATTATTTTTTGTTTGGTTCTGTATGTGTGCCCACATATGTTTCATTATGGAGTACTTGTTTTCAGATGTTTATTCATAAAATGACAAGTTAAGATATGGGCCTTTAAAGCTATCTAATCCAATTCCCTCATTTTAGAAATAAGGAAACTGAGGGGCAGAGCTGTTAAATGGTTCACTCTGGGTCACATGCTAGTATCTGAGACAGGTTTTTAAACCCAATTGTTCAGACTCGAAGATCAGTGCCTTAAACATTATATCGCTCTAATTCTTTGCTTCAAATCCATACATGTATTTATGTGTATATGTATTTTAAGCAAATAAATGCAATAAGCATGTAACATCCATGCATCCTGGATATACATCATAGATAGTAAATTAGAAGGGACCCAAAATGTCTCCTCCGTTTTTGGAACTAAGACCCAGCAAGGTTATGATTTTTCCAAGATCATAAAAGGAGAAAATAGATGAATTAGGATTGAAACTCATTTCCTCTGACTTGAAATTCAGAACTTCATCTTATGCAACTGTGATTAGCTTTGGATGTCATACAAAGACAAAACCTACGTGGATTCTGTCCTTCAGGATAAACTCATAAGGAACATATGACATGCACATAAATAAATTCAAGATAAGGTAAAATAATTGTTAGGGAAGAAATTTGAGTAAAATACATTAGGAGCTAAGCTGGGAGGAACAATCTTGTTTTCCAGGCAAGCTTTGGAGAGTTCACCTACTGTGTGTTTCTGTCCATCAGAGCCTTTAAAACTTTCCCATATTATATGTTTTATCTTCTCAAAAAATATAATTACCATGCCATAATGAATAAATTTCCTGGTATTTAATTTAAGTGCATGTTATTTCCCTCCTAAAAGGGAAGTCCTGAGTATTGTTTGAAGAACTATCACTTCTTATTGCCCTCAGAGAGAGAGAGAGAGAGAGAGAGAGAAACAAAAATGAGAGACAGAGAGATACAGGGAGAGAGATGGAGACAGAGAGAAATACAAAGACAGTAACACAGAGTGAGATTAATGATTCTGTTGAAACCTGGATGGAATCCATAATTTATGGCATTGTCTTAGGTAATATCCTAAATGGGGTAATTAGCATTCATTCTTCCATATTTCCGTACTAGTCTATGACTTCCCTGACTTAGGAGATATTATCTCTTTATCTTGATTTGGATTCCTAGAAAATATTATAGGTTTGTACTCTCAAGTAGTGCTCCCTTTGCATTCTTCTCCCATCATTCCACAGAACTCTAGTTTCTAGAATATTATGGTCATTTTGCTCTCTTTCTAACCCCAAAATTTTGCCTTTTTGATAATTAGCTTTGCTTTTCTATTCTTTAAGGTATAGTTGTGGATTTAGGATTTTCTCCAGCTGTCCCCTACCCCTAGAAAACTCTCCCTTCTCTGACCTGACAATAGTGTACCCTGATTTCCATTAATTTCCAACTAAAATCCTACTTTCTGCAGGAAGTCTTCCCTCATTCCTCTTAATTCCAGTGGGCTTCCTCTTATTTAGTTCCTATTTATCCTTTTTATAGCTTTCTAGGTTGTATATATTTGTTTCCATGTTGTCTCCCCCATTAGATGTAAGCTCTTTTAGGTACTTTTTATTTTTTTTTTAACCTCAGAACTTAAAATAGTGTCCAGCATATTGTTGGCACTTAATAAATATTTATTACTGACTGATTGATAAAAATTGCAGCTCAGCAGATGATTCCTATCTTCTACCCATTTTCTACTTCTCCACATATCCTGGTTACATATTAACTCTTCTCCAATTGATGACAGTAATATTCTTTTCCATGGAAAATCATAAACTATGCTTATGTGTGGCAGGTTTTTTTGCTTATTTGTTTGCTTGTTTTTACATATAAAGCGTCTACACATGAACACTGACAAAGCTCTTGTTACTCTTGAACTTTAACTTGTCCATGGTCTTCATAGTTTCCATCTGTATTGGTAAAGGGAGATTACTCACTAGTATTACATACATAAATACATAATAGGTATGGATAAAAATGAAAATGACTGGTTTGATATTACTTCATTGTTTAAGGCACCTTTGAAAAGATGTAGTTTCCTTCCTTATCTCTTTTAATTAGTCTAGTTTTGCTTCTGCTTTGAGATTAAGATTGCTAGTCCTGCTTTGCTTTTTTTTATATTAGATTCTGTTATTGACTCTTACCTTTGCTCTGTCTCTCTATTTCAAGTGTATTTCTTGTAAAAACATGTTGTAGGATTCTGGGTTTTGCTCCCTTCTGCTATCTCCATCTATATTATGGGAGAGTTCATCCTATCCACATTCATAATTATAATTACTGTGTATTTTCTATTCCCTCCATCTATATAATCCTAGCTGTGCTGATATTACTGGTACAATTTTTCAGAATTGCAAGTATTATCTTTCTATATAAAGATACAAACAGTTCAGCTCTATGGAATTCCTTACGTATTCTTTTTCTTTCTTTTTTTTCCTTTTTAGGCTTGTCTTTGGTCTTGATATTAGAAATCAATTTTTTTTGCTGTTCAGTTCTGTTTTCCTTATGAAAGCTTGAAATCCTTCAATTTCATTAAATGACCATTTTTCCCTTGTTATGTTTAATTTTGCCAAGTGGATGATTCTTGGTTGTAGCCCTAGCTTCTTTTCCTTTTGGAATAGCATGTTCTATGACCTCTAATTCTTTAATGATGCAATTGATAAGTCCTGTGTAATTCTGGTTGGGGTTCCTCAATATTTGAACTATTTCTTTCTGGCCATTTGCAGTATTTTTTCCTTAATTTGTAATTGACTTATAATGTTCCTTGTAGTTCTTACTTTGGAACCTCTGTTCCAAGGTGATAAGTGGTTTCATTCAATGTCTACTTTGCCTGTCGGTTCCAGAATACTGGGGCAGTTTTCTTTGATAAATTCTTGAAAGATTATGGCTTTCAAGTAGTCCAGTGATGCTTATATTGTCTCTTCTGTATCTCTTTCAAATCAGTTGTTTTGTCCAATGTGGTATTTTGCATTTTCTTTTATTTCTTGGTTCTTTTGAATTTGATCGACAGATTTTTGATGTCTCATAGAGTAATTAGCTTTCACTTGCCCAAATCTAACTTTGATGGAGTTATTTTCATTAATTACCTTTTGTGCTTTCTTCTACACATTGGGCCAGTTGTCCTTTTTAAGGAATTGTTTTCTTCAGGCACTTTTTGTATCTTCTCTTCCATTTGGCTAATTCTACTTTTCAATCAGCTTTCTTTTTCTAAGCTGCTATTTCTTTTTTCCATAATTCTCTTATGTGACTCTCATTTCTCAATTTTTCTTATATCTCTTGCATCCTTTATAAGCTCCTTTTAAAGCTTTTCTATGAGTTCTTTCTTGACTTGATAATACTTCCCTTTTTCAGGGGGGAAGGTGGATTTTGCCTTTAGTGTTTTGACATTGTTGTTCACTTCTGACTTTGTTGATCTTCCCTGTTACCATACTTACTTTAAATGGTCAGATTCTTTTTTGTTTGTGTGTTTGTTTTGTTTTGTTTTTGTTGTTTTGCTCATCTGGCTTTTTTCTTTTCTTTTAAATTTGAGCTCTGCTCTTGGGGTGAAAAAGTGAGGTTTCTTATGCCAGGGGTTCTGGGCTCTGGCTGTTTACCTGCTGCTGCACTGATGTCCTGAGTTCATGGGGACTCTCATGTCTGGTGCTAAACTGAGGGGGGGGGTGTAAGAATGGCCAGTATTGCTGGAGGCTGTAAGAGTCTATCAGTTTACCTATTGGTAAGTCAAGATCTTAATTCTGTTGTCTAATATGTGGTGAGGCTGGTGAGGTGATTCTGGGCTTCCCTGGGATATACTGATGAAAGTAAAAGTGGTTATTGGAGTTGCCTGTTTGCTCTGGACTTGCTGAAGTACATGGTGGTTCTCAAAGCTAGAGTCTTCCAGTTCCTGGCTATATTGAGACATATGGGGAATCTTGGAACTGGTGTTTGTTTTCTCCACCACATTGGGGCTCAGTCTTTTCAGCTGCTTTTTTGGGATGGAGCTTATTAGAGTGTTTGCTGTCCTGGACTACACCCCCACTTTTATTCAAGTGATGCAGACTTTTTCCAAGTTTCTCACACTCAAGGACTGTTTCACCATTCTTTTTGCTGGTTTGGCTTTTCAAAAATTTGTTTGGGGGCACTGTTTTATAAATTTTGGTGGTGAATATGAGGGAGTTCTGGCTATTTTCTGTTTATTCTGACATCTTGTTTTCAGGAAGTCCTGAGGAACAATTATTCACATTTAAAGTTATGAGATTTAAGTAGTTTTCCTCCATTTGCCTTATTTTTTTCAAGTTATGATTTTTCTTTTTCCTATAAATATGCTTCTTTGTCTCATCAGTTACTTTAGCTTCATCTTTTTAAATATAGTTTTATTCTCACTGATTTTGATCCCTTAACCCTATTTTCCTCCCCTATTTATTGTCCTTTTCCCTTTGGAAATTTTGATTATTTCTTCATTTTTTTTCTCATTTTTATGCTTATTTAATTCTTCTTCTATTTATCCCCTCTCTATCAATTATATATATTTCCTTTATGAAAAATACATATATGTGGATATTTATGTGGCTTAGTAGCTATCAAACCTAAAACTATATTATAAAATAGTAGTAATCAAATCAATTTGGTACTTTCTAAGAAATACAATGGTGGATTAGTGAAATAGATTAGATAGACACTACTAAATAATCAAAGCCTATAGCACTCCAGTATTTGATAAATTCCAGTTTCTTGAATAAGAACACACCATTTGACAAAAATTGCTGGGAAAAGTGGAAAATAATATGTCAGAAACTTGGCATAGACTTACATTTCACATCCCATACCAAAATAAGATCAAAATGGATACATGACTTGGGCATAAAGTATCATACCATAGACAAATTAAGAGAACAAGGGAGAATTTATCTATCAGATTTTTGGATAAAGGAGGAATTTATAACAAAAGAAGAACTAGAGAAAATAAATAAAGGCAAAATGGACAACTTTGATTTCATTAAATTAAAAAGGATTTGCACAAACAAAACCAACAAAAACAGGATTAAAAGGGAAGTACGAAGCTGGGGAAACAATCTTTACACTCAGTATTTCTGATAAAGGTCTCAGTTCTAAAATATATAAAGAATTGTGTCAAATTTATAAGAATACAAGTCATTCCCCAACTGATAAATGGTCAAAACATATGAATAGTCAATTTTTCAGATGACAAAATTAAAACCATTTCTATTTATATGAAAAAATGCTCTAAATCAATATTGATTAAAGAAATACAATTTAAAACAATTCTGAGGTACAGACTCATACCTTTCAGATTGGTTAAGATGACAGAAGAAGATAATGATTAATGTTGAAAAGTATGGGGGAAAACTGGGACACTAATGCATAGTTGATGGAATTGTGAAACAATCCAACCATTATGGAGAACAATCCAGAACTATATACAAAGTGTTATAAAACTGTGCATACATTTTGGCCCAGCAGTGCCATTACTGAATCTGTATTCCACAAAATCCTGAAAGAGAGAAAAGGACCCACATGTGCAAAAATTTTTGTAGTGGCTCTTTTTGTAGTGGCAAAGAATTGGAAAAGGAGTGGATGCTCATCAATTGGGGAATGGCTGAACAAGTTGTGGTATATGAAGGTAATGGGATATTATTGTTTTATAAAAAAAATGATGAATGTGAGGGTTATAGAAAGACTTGGAAAGATTTACACAAACTGATGCTGAGCAATACAAGCAGAACCAGGAATATATTGTACAGAACAACAGCAAGCATGTGTGATGATCAACTATGAAAGGTTTGGTTCTTCTCAGTAGTTCAGTAATCCAAAAAAATCCCAATAGACTTTGGACAAAAAATGCTATCTGCATCCAGAAAAAGATCTAAGGAGACTAAATGTAAATCAATACGAGCTATGTTCAATTCAATTTTTTTCTGTTTTTTTTTTAATCTTTCCTTTGTTTTTTCTTTTTTTGCTCTATTTTCTCCTTCCAACATGATTCAAAAAAGCAATGTATATTAAAAATAAATAAATTTACTATAATAAAAAAGCCACCAGCTTGTGTACAGCTAAAAATAATTACATATATTCCCTTTTTCTTCTTTGATTTTGTTTCACTTATTACTTTTAAAAATGATCATTTTTACTTCTTTTCAAAAAGAATTTCACTCTTATTCTTTCCATTTTCATTTTCTTCCTTCTTTCCTCCTTCCCTCCATCCTTTCCTTCCTTCCTTCCCTTTTAGTAAATGTGTTTCTACATGTGTGCCTGTGTACACACACACACACACACACACACACACACACACACACATGCAAGGCGATTTTTATATAGTCTACAGGAGGTGTGTTTCCTTATTTTTTTTCTTGAGCTATAATCAAGATTTTTTTGGGATCAATTGAATCAATTTTTGGTTTGCATTTTAATTCAGGGACCCTATTTATTGACTTAATAGTATACTTCTCCCCCATCAACTATGGTGATTACTGGGTCATAAATCTAGCAAGTGCTTGACCCATTACATGATTTTTCATGATGCAGCTAAAAGAAATTTCTTTTACATTTTTAAATAAAAGTTTTATTTTATTTGAAAATTTAAAAAATAAACTTAAATCACTATAAGAAATAAGGAAGTAGCCTGCATTTAGATTTGAACTGTATGGTTTGCTGACCCCTGGTAAAGTATACATTTGAATTCATGATCCTTATATTTATTTTTAATGTATATGTGGGTCTAAATTATTCAAATTGTTTATAATGTGTAAATACATTGTAAAATGTATTTATAACAGAAACACAGTATTAAAAGAAAGAGAGTAGTAGAAAAATCTGCCTTTGATAATTCTTACATTTTTATACATGCCATTAATTTGCTTTATTAACTTCCGAGTTTATATTTTCCATTTACATTCTAGTTTTTTTTAATTTAATATCTAGATCTCTTTTATATCTCTCACCTAAGAATATGCCAGTGCTCCCAAAGAAATAATGAAAAGGGGTTTGTTAGGTACTGAGTTTCTTTACTCTGTGATAAGGAATGAATGATAACTGGAGTCACTCTGTATTATGCCTTTCTCCTAATATCCTTATAAAATTTACTTTTTTAATTTCACACAAGGCAGGGCTTTAGTTTTTGCACATAAAATTCAAATAGTTCATTTTCTTATTTGCAGATATTGCAGTTTTAATGTCTGTTGTTATCCTAAAATTTTGCTTTTATAAAGCAACTCATTTACACCTAGATCTTTTGAAATATATTCCATTCAACTCAATAAATATTTAGTGTCTTAATTTGTGTGAGGCAAGAAAATAGATTAACATGTAGAAAATGTTTATAATTTGATCTATAAGGTAAATAAAGTTGATGATTTCTTCAGAGTTCATGGTAGTTGAAAGCTTAGTTGTGGTATTTCATTTGGTCTTCCATTTCTAAATCTTAGATGATTTGTTTAGCCAATTTTACCTATTTGTCTTTGGGGTCCTTCCATGATGATACCCATCTCCCCCAAGTACCCTCTCATGCTCAGACATATCTTTTCTGGACAAACCTCAAGACAGCAAAAATAAGAAAAGAGTCAAATGTATGTGTCTGAGTGACAATGTACTCCTCTCAAAAATGAATAAAACATGGCACTTGTCTGGTCACCAAGCTATTCTCCTATGCAGGTGATAAATGTCCCAGGACTACTGAGCACATTCTGAGGAGAATAAAAGAGGTTAACTTAATGATTGTTCGTTTCTAGTCAGAGGGAAATTTTTCATAGATTCCCTTCTGTTCTCACCTCCAATTTTTTTTTTAAATTTGGCCTGAAATTTCAGTATCAGTAACCCATTTACTATTCTCCCTCACACACCCTTCAGGAACTAAAACATAGTATATGTTTCCTAGTTCTATGACTGAACTTCTGTGATAACATTGGCTCTGAACCCTTCTTTTCTTTGTCCTGTTCTCTTATCCCCCCAGCCAGTGTATATGTCATTGTAAGTATTAACTCTTTCTGCAGGTGATTTAAAATGCTATTATAATTAAGCATTTTTGCTTTTAGTATTATTGGCCTAGCAAATATTTGTGTGCGAATTTCCAAGTTTTAATATAACTAAAACAGACTGGAACAATCCCCTATTACACAAATTTTGTTTAGACTATGAACAAATTTATAATTCTTCTTATAGTTTATATATAACTTAGTACTCCCATTTTTAACAAAATTTTAATCTCTGTGAACAATACTGAAAAATCCCCCTTTCTTCATTTACAGGTAATGTGCAACTGAACATTCAAGACAGATACATTACTCCACAGAAGGTAATTGTTATGATATTTTGAATAAAATTTGCACTAATGGACAATATTTATATAATATGACTTAAATATAGATATGATTTTTGTGAGTATCTTATGAAATCAATGTTATAAGTATTGAGAATTCAACATCATAGGAGTTGTAGTGAAACAATACATGAAAACATGTTTATGATTAAGCATTATATCAATTAAATTATCATTTTTATATTAACAGTAATGTTATTTCTGTTTTGGAGGAGAGTATTAAGAGTATGGACCTATAATATTTAATTGGTATAGTTTATTCCCAGTGTGCCAGTTCCCAACACAGAAAAACGTGTAATTTATCTGTAATTTATGCCCTTGAAGAGTTGATCAGGGCAATAAGAGGTAAAGTGATTTGGCTTCTAGTTAGAATGGGGTGGAGGTAAGATAGATATCCAGCTGTCAAGATTCTAAAACCCTCTAAACTCAATCTTAGAGAACTGTGATTTTGTATGAATCATAAAACACATTTTGAAAACATAATTTTCTTTGTAAAAAAAAATCTTTTTCTTTTGATACATTTTTATTGTATCCCAAGTTATTATCATCATGATCTTGTATATAATACTAAAGTAAATAGGACTCATTTTCCCACATATGTCACACTATTATTATATTGACACTTAGAGGTCATCTATTTCAGCTTCTTTATTTTATAAATAAAGATATTGAAACTGGTAAAAGTTAAGTGATTTGCCCATAACAAGTGACAAAGTCATGATTTGAATTCAGATCCTTGATTTTAATGCCGTGTGTGTGTATGTTTGTAATGGAAAATATATAAATTATATATATATATATGTATATGTATATATAGAGAGAGACATATATATATACATATAGACATATATAGATACATATATATATGCTCCTTCTCTCAATAGAAGAAGCAGAAATTTTAAGACTTTTCCTTTAAAAGTTATTTGATTTTATTTCATTGATTTTTTTGTTAAAAATTCAACTTTTAAAAAAATTTTCCTATTTATGCAAGCAAATCTTCATTCAACATAAACATTTTATTCCCTAACATCCCTTGTTAATGTTGTTTTATGTCATATTTATGAATAAACCTAATGATCAATTATATATTTTATCAGAGAATCACTAAATCTGAAATCTTTCCTGATTATTTAAATTTCTATGGATCAGTCTGAACCATTCTCCATTTTTCAAAGTAAAATGAGGTTGTCTTCATTTTTATGCATTTGATGAATTCACTCAATTGGAGTACTTTTTATTTTGTTACTCAACACTGCATAGGAAAATGATCCAGTACAATGTTGAAAATTTATCTTTACATACGTTTAGAAAATAGAAAATGTCAATAAAAATAAATTTTTAAAAATGACCTAATAATAATGAAGAAATTTGCCTCAGTCATAACTAATTGTGGATAATGATATGGAGTTACAAAAAAGTTATTTAAGAGAAGTATACTTCAAATTAGAGATTATCATAATATGAGAGAATTATATAATAAGCTATATAAAATTTTGTAATATATGGCAATATAAAATAATATTTAACTATATATTATAGTATGAACTGAGTATAATTGTATACCATACATAATATAATATAAATTGTATATATATATATGTATATAAATTATATGTATGCATTTCTGTATGTATGTATGTTTCTAGGGCATCCTGAATCGCTGTCACTGTCTCTCTATTTCTCCTCTCTCATCTGTTAATCTACCTCTGTTTACCTCTGTCTCTATCACCCATATATACCTGTATCTCTTTCTGTCTCTCTCTTTCTATGCTCTCATCTTGTCTCTGTTTTTCTGTCAGTCTCTTTCAAAATAAAATTGAAAAGTGAATCATTATCCCATTAAGAAAAAATATATGGACAGAACAATTGGCATGTATGTTGGGAAGCTGGATTCTACCTCTGACTGCTAAGTTATGTGAAGCCCCAGAATCCTCAAATTAAATGAGACTACAAAGATGATTTCATGTTACCTGTACCTTAACAAGAATCTCCTCTCCAACATGTCCATCCAGTGGTCACTTCATTTCCTCTTCAGAGAAGGGCCTTGAATGAGAGGGATGAGGGTGGGGAATCTTTCAAATATTTTTGAACTTCTGTAATTGTAGATAAGATTATGCTTAGACTAAGCAAAATATTCCTCTCTGTATTTTCTATTCATTTCTCCATATTCTATTCTCTGTGGCCAAGAATAAATTTTATCCTTATAAACGTGGGAACCCAAAAACACCTTCATAAATAGCGATTTTGTTCCTTTAGTTCTCTTCTGTAGCACTGATGTTCCCAGCTTCTTCTGTTAATTCTATCACATAGATTTCATTCCCTTTCCTATTTTATTTGCTATCATCCTTAGACATTTTCCCTTTCATCCATTTTCATTTAAAGATGTCATTTACCCTTAAATTCAATAATCTCAATTTGACTTGACCAGAACAGAAGATCACAATCCTTGACCTTACACCTAAGATATCTTATTATTTGGAGATATTACATCACATTATGGACCCATATGGATTCATGTATGTACTTTTTTGGAAATTCAGATCTTTTATATATGAAATTAATTCTAGCTATCCATTCTCCATGTTATATTTATGCAATTGAATTGTATTGACTCCATGAAAAGGACTCTACCTTGAGGCCTTTTCAAGTTAATCTTATTATATTTGAGCCTAGAGTTTTAAGTCTGTTGAAATACATTTGATCTTGAACTGGTTATGATATCTGTTAGCCAGTTCTCTCTGATTAGTATCCACCCACTGAATATGTGCTAAGAATTCATTTTACTTTTATCCAAGCCATGGATAAAAATGATCAAATGGCCCAGTTGTTGTTCAGTGACCCCCCATGTAAAGTTTTCCTGTTAAAGTCAGGCAAATAGAGATGAAATCATTTGCTTAGAGTCACATAAGTAGTAAGCTTTTGAGGCCAGATTTAAACTCAGGGCTTCTTGACCCCATCATGCTATTCACTGAGCTGTCTGGCTGCCTCTCAAATGAAAAAGGACTGAGAGCAAATCCCTGTCAAAAACCATTAGAGAAGGAACTTTTCTGGGTCTCAGTTTTATTTGTATACTAAGAGGGTCACAAGATGAACTATAAGGCTTATTTCAACTCTACAATTATGGGATTCTACAAATCATAAAAAAGAAATATTGAGAACCATGAAGTGGATGATGGTCAGATCATTTCCTAAATATGATCTTGGGAATGTCACAATAAGTACTAACTAAATTATCACCAATATTGTAGATACCGTCCTAGGTGCTAATAGATATAGAGGAGTAATCTGTGGGTAGAAGAGATTTCTTGAGCAGAATGGATTTACCTGTCTTCAAATAGATCATGAGGGTTGTTTTCTCCCTTTTTCACTCTCTCTTACCTCTACCTGAGGCATAAAGAATCAGGGTGGATAAATCATATTGAAGATCAAGGAGAAATGCTTTAAAACTATTTTTTCTCAATGTTATTTTACTTCTGATTTCTGTATCGTGTAAGTCACAGATGGAAAAGCATTAAATATTTATTTTTGATGATTTCTTTTTCTAGATTTGAATAATTCAATTATTGCTCCTGAGCTGCTTAGATAAAACGGTGTTATCTGGAATTCTAATTTTAGGTTCTCGTTGTTTGGAATTAAGTAAGAATTAAGCAAAATGAATTATTTTAAACTAATAAGAACTGATGGAATTTATTCTTCCCTAAAACTTTAAGTTAAGTTTTTTAGTTTCTGTATATAGTCTGTGGTCACATTTTCATTAGAGACATGTCAATTTCCTGCTGTCTTGAAAAATGATTGGCTAAAGGAGACAGATCTATAATTCTCACCTGATTTATTTATGTGATAGTCTTTTCCAGTGACTTGCTTATGCCCCTATGGCTTCTATTCTTATATTCATCATTTTCATGCACATAAAAGTCTACATTGGTATTTTAGAGAAAAATAAATCCTAAATCTGGATGATTTCTCTGAGTATAATTATGATCATCAAAGCTAGCCAAGACACTTGCTACTTTAAAAGAAAAAAGAAGGGGGGAAATGTGACAATGACCAACCATGATTAAGATTACTAGAATTTAGAAAAGAGGCTATTTTAACATATGTAAATCAAATATGAATAAATATCCATTACATTTCATGTTCTTTACTTTAGAATAATTTTTCCCCAGATTTTATGAGACAAATCACAGGCATTATGGTGGGAAATCAATTTCATTGTTTTCTCTGCAATCTCTATATAACTGTTGAATATTTTCAGTACATTTTAATGAATAATGAAGTACAGGCTTGATTATATGCTATTAGTAAAATATCTTTTTATGGCAAGTATTCTTTTCAATACTATCTTCATAATGGCAGTATAGTAAGTAATGAGTTTTCTTAATTTTTGTGTTTTTTTCTACATTTTTCCCACACAAATCTAAATAAGTAAATGTTTTCTTAAAGGGAAATATTTTTTAAATAAAGAATTAGAATAATGTACAGGTTTTTTGTGTCATTTGTAAAGTACATTACAAAATATAAATACTTAGGTATACTTTTTGAATTCCAAGACCAATGTAATTCTAATTAGAGACACGATAAATGCTACATATAATTCTTATAAACAAGCTTTGTATTAAATGCCTGTTTTTCTTTTTTTCAGTTTGTCTTATTTATCAGTAGTTCATTATTATGGTTATGTCATGAGCTTTCACATTTTTAGAAGTTGATTATATGTAATTGTTAAGATGTTAATTGCTCAAACCTGATTGTTCATTCATCTATTTTTTTTAACAATCACTGACCCAAATTTTCTAAGATGTATCGGAATTGTATTTAAATGAAGCAATCTCATCTCACTTTTCTCTTTTTAAAAATTAGATTTAATTCATCTTATTCCCTGTGTTTAGCTAATGCTTATTATATAGTAGGCACTTAATAAATATTGATTGAACAAACATTAAAATAATTTTTTGCTAATATTTTCTAAGGAAATCAATGAAAAATAAAAACAGAATATTGTTGTCTTAATATTATTTAAAGAATGTGTTGCTCATAAGCAAAACAAAACAAAAAGGACATTCTTGTAAACATTACATTTCCTAAAAATTGCTATGGTCAATATCTGTCTCTATACCGTATACCAAGATCACCTTTTCCCCAGTGGCCTCTCCACATATTGTACATTTTTAAAAGAATAGCAATGTTGTACTTACTGAGCTGGAAACTTTCCGTTATGCTCAGCCAAGCCTGCAGAAATTAGAATTCTTTTTTCCTTTCAATAAGTCATAATGGTCAAGGTGCAAAGTTATTGCTAGAGAATAATTTTGGTATAAAAAAGGATGGGGGAAAGTAACTAGCTACATACTTGATTAAAAAAATCACATGTTATGATTCTTTTTGTTGTTGTTGTTGTTGTTGTTTCCTCTTGGTCATTTGTGAGGGAAAATTCCTTCCACATACTTCCTTAAAATCTCTCTAATAACAAAAAATACCAAGTAACCAAAACAACCAAAGAAGTAACTAATAACAATGATAATAATGGTGACTAACATTTACATAGCACTTACTACAGGCACTGAGCTAAATGCTTTATAACTATTATCTCATTTGATCCTCAGATGTTGGTGATATTACTATCCCCATTTTACAGATGAGAAAACTGAAACAAATGGCTTCCCCAGGATCATATTGCTATAGGTTATCTGTGGTTGGATTTGAATTCCAGTAGTCCTAAGTCCAGACCTGACACTCTATAATACCATGTCACCTTGCTATTCCATTTTTAAAAATTTAAAAATTTCCCCCTAGCAAAGTCCCAGCTCTCAGATCTAAGCAGTATGGTTTTTCAATATTTGAGTTCACCAAGACTAATATTCATTTTTGAGAAAATTTTCTTTTTCATTAGTTTAATTTTCATTTTGTTCTGCTTATTTCACTTTATAATGCTTTGTAAAAATCTTTGAATGTTTCTTTGAAATCTTCCCACTCTCAGTTTCTCACTACACAGTAATAGTGTATTAAATTCATTTACCTGATTTTTAGCCAGTTAATGGATGCTCAATTTTTTTTTACTGTTGCAAAGATTGCTGCTGTGAATATTTTAAACTATTTTTAACTTCCTCTCTTAATGTTTTTGATACAACTTCTTTCTTTGACTTCTGTTTTTCTCTCTTTGGGAGAATTTATGGTCAGTAGTGGATCTGTGGCTCTAATATATGGTCAGTTTAATCATTTTATCCTAAATAATTCCAAAATGATAACTGGAGTTTAGCCATATTTTTCAGTTGTATCTCACCTATTATGGGGTTTTCTTGACAAAGACCCTGGAGTGCTTTGCTATTTCTCTTTCCATATCATTTTACAGATGAGGAATTGAGGAGGAATGAATTATTTGTCCAGAGTCACACAACAAATATCTGAGTCTAGATTTGAAAAATAAAGATGAGTTTTCTTGACTCCAGGCCCAGTGCTCTATCCATTGTCATCAAGATGACCCTGTATCTGGAGTCTCTGAACCAACTGGTAGCTCTAACATCCATGTCTCTCTGTGACTGTCTTCCCACATTGTCAGTTCCCATTTTTGGTCATCTTTTTTTTTCTCTATTTGTTGAATGTAAAGTAAACCTCAAAATTATTTTAATTTGCATTTAGTTCTCTTACAATCAACAATTTAAAATATTTGTTCAAATGATTACATATCAGGTTTTTTTTGGAAACTTGTCATAAACTTTGCTAATTTATCTTCTAGAAAATAGATTCTGATGCTTGGATGTCAGACTTTTATCAGGATAATTCCTCATACTTCTTTCTGGAAGTTGTCACATATTGAGAAGGTATCTAATAGATTGATAGATATATGCATACATATAAATATATACATATATGTGTGTAAATATAGGTGTGTATATAATAATTGGCAGTTGAAACCTGGCCTTCAGGTCCCACTATGCCAGACTGCATTTCATGGAGATCAAATAATTGATTAAGTCCCTGTAGAAACTTCACTTTTAAAAAATGATAGATTATTTTTGGACACAACATGAACTTCTTAACTTGTCAAATCCTTCCCCTACTGAAAAGTACTTTCTTTTTTTTCCCCCAAACCCATTTTTAAGAGTGCTAGACTGGAAGTCATAAATTCCTCTCTCTAACTCTCACTAGCTGTTTGATCATGAACACCTCTCATCTGTTAAACAGTACTAATAACCATACTTTACAATCCATTTCACAGGATTGTTTTAAGTCTAAGCAGATAGTCTATGTAAACTACATGCAATCCTTAATACTTTGTGTAAATATCAACAATTGTTAAAGAGTTGATCTATTTTTTAAGAGATAGGTCTTTTCACTTTGCCTTTCTAGAATTAACAGTAATTGATGTAATTAACTAGAAATTTGACACCTATCCATATTGACTCTACATGGTTATTCTTCTGACTTTGATTTCCTCTCTCTGCAACATTTCATATAAGTCTTCCCATGTTTCCTTAATTTGTTTCATGTTTATCCATCCTTATTGCACAGTAATATTTAATTAGTGTTATGTACCATAATTTGCTCAATCACTGTGGGTATATCACCTTGCCCAACAGGTATTATGCTCATTAAACTTATTACCTCATTACCATAATGGAATCATATTTGGAAACAAGTCTTATTTTCTACAGTATTTCCTCTATTCAGCAGGGCGCAATAGGGAGTATATAAATTCATGGATGAGAGGTCCATCATCCATTATTGAGGGGAGATACTCTTGAGCACAAACCCTTTTGAGCAATGATATGGAGTTGAATTAATCATTACACTGTCTCAATATTACAATGCATATCTTCTTGTTCTGTGTTCCTTTTATGAAAATTAGAAATCAAACAATCAAAAGGCTTCACTAAGTACCTATACTATACTAGATCCCTATACTAGGGATATAAGGAGAAAAACAGAAATATCTATTCTTTTAAGGTATTCATATTTTATTACAGAATACAACCTCTACATCTATACATTATGGCCCGGACAAGTAATTTATCTTTCCTGCAACTCATCTTTCACATCTCCAAAACAATGATGCTAGGATTGGATCACCTATGAGAAATGGCATGCCCTGGGTCCTACATGTGCCAGAAGTATTATGTGAGATCATTCCTTCCAGATTTTATCCACTTTATCCATTGTGCCATGCTTTTAGTTACTATTTTTCAGATTTGATGAAAAAGATAATAGTAGGCTTATGGGTTGCCTTCGAAGGTCATTTCTGTTGTTTTGACGTGACAGTAAAGCTTCCCAGTAGATAACATTTTATGATAGAGTTCATTATGACTTTTCATCAATTTCAAACCCCTTTAAGGAGTATATCCAGCCAAGCATGTCAAAGAAAGTGGTTATGGAAATGCAATCCTTTATGTTTTTCCCCTTCATTCAATGTACATGTTCTAGCCCTATCACCATTTAAATTAAAACAATAGAAATAGATGTACTTGTTATTCCCTCTGGGGAAGCAACTGCACCACAAGAGAAATGAGAGAAAAAAGAAAATCCTAGTTTTGTTCTAATTTAATTAATTGAGCGTCATTGACTATTATGTCATGAAAAATTATATACCTTTCAGCTACCTGTAAAAAATACTCTATCATTAATCACAAACTGTCTAAATACATAGTTTTATTTTTTTCAAACCTCTTTATGATTTCCTATTGTGATCTTGTAGTCCTTTTGCCACTTTTCTTTCAAATGCTACTCCCCTAACATAGACATACATTCATTCTGGAGGTGATTATTATCATTTTTTGTCAACACCTTGGTCCAAAGAAAGGTCTGTTCTTATATGAAGTGTTTTCTTTCTCTACCATCAGCTTTTAAATCATACTGCCCTTTTTAGTTTCCACTTCATCTAAATATTGTTAGTACAAAGGTTCAATCTTATCCCGTGCTTTTCTGTGATGTATATTTGTTTGTTTGCTTACTTTGCTTGACCTATAATCTTGTTATTACTTTATTAAGCAGATCTCAGGAAATTCTCTCTATATAACTTCTCTCTAAGTTTGGGTCTAATTTCTTCATCTGGAAGATGAGGAGGATAGTATATTGAATGATTTGTAAAGGTTACTTCAAATATAAAATATGATTAGCGTTTTGAATAATGTTACTGTTCCCACTAATTTAAAGATTTCATAAGAAATATTACTCAACATTTTGACTATTTATTTTAATACTTTCGACAAAGTGGAAGGAGCTATCTGTGACAAGCATTATCACTGATTTTTGCTGCATAAAAAGCATAATGAGGAAAAGGTAAAAAATTTAAAAGATCAATTGAATGCAAGCCCCTTGAAGGCAGGGAAATGTTGTTGTTTCTTTATACGCATAATAATGTATGCTATGGCTCTTCACACCTAATCCATGAGCAGGACAATACAGTGTAAAGAAATCATAGTGAATGTTAGAATGAGAAGGGAATTCCAGTGATGGCAGTGTTACATACTATGTGGATTCACTCTATTAATGGATTCACTCAACCCTCCTAAAAGTCCATGTTATCATATTTGAAATGAAATGTTTCAGTTGAATGATGATGTTGGATGTCAGGCTTTAGATGTCAGAAAAAACAAAGAGGAAGGATTGTAGAGATGCCCAATTGTAGAAAGCTTTTTCCAAGGAATTTAGCCATGAAAATAAATAGCAATGGAAGGTAATGGCTAAGTTAACTGGCAGAGATACATAAATCAAGAGGGAGTTGGTTTTTTGGGGTTTTTTTTGATGTTGAGAGAGACATGGTCATGTTTGTAGGCAATAAGAAATAATCCAGTATACAGGGGAAATTAAAGACAATTGAGAAAATGGGGATAATGGAGGGGGGGCAGAGAACAGGTTTTGAATAATGGCTTTGGAATTAGATGGGGAGGTCATTTTGGGATAATAGAATGATAATCATTGAGTCATAAATTAAGAGAATTTGTTATTCTCTATAAGGATTCAGCTTTATAGTGACAACTTGTTAAGCAACTTGCCCATTTTCTCGCAACTAGTAAATATAAAAAGTCAGATTTGAATTGTGGTCTTTTGGCCTCCAGTCATCTCTCATTGGGATATGTTTTTTAGACAATATGAAAAGGGCAATGAGAATATGGTTTCTATTTTAAGTGCCATTTCTACTGTTTTGACATACTAATAAAGATCCCCAATGGATAACACTTTGTGATATGGTACATTATAAGATTTTATCAATTTCAAATCTTCATGTTAATACATTCATTCCATTAGGAAAACAGGTGTAGAAAGATAACCTATTCCATACCTCTTCTACAACATAGATATTCTAATTATATTCTCATTTTGGTATCCATTTAGTAATTGTGGCAGATATTGTTATTTTCATTATATAGATGAGGAAATTGATACTGAGGAAGTTACATGACTTTTAAAGAATTTAGGGCTAAAATCCAAGTCTTTAAGTAAGAGTGCCTAAGTTTTGAATCTGGAGAATCTATTAAAAGTAGTATCCTCCAGATGTATTCTTTAGTAGCATTTTCTCTGTGGATAATTCCAGGGAATGTGTATGAATGATTATTTATCTTGCTCTCATACACAATTGTTTTACTAATAACATGCTGGTATAGGAACAACCACTGTATACTATTCTCGCATCATATGGTTTTCAACAATGATAGAATGCTGAGTATTTAAAGGGGAAAAAGCACACTCCTATTAAATCATCAAATGCCACCACATATTTACAAAACCAGATGAAAAGCAATTTCTATATTAGAGCCAATCTACTTTTCTCCACTTGGTTGATGTTGGAAGGAAAGATTACTGTGCTTCTCTCAGAAGGTTAAGCTGTCATCTGGTTAAATATGGAACTCAAATAATGCTGCCAAAGCTTCTTCCTCATAAGATTGATGATAATGATAAATAGTGTTAAAATCAGTTTTGCAGTGGAAATGTCTCTTTTTTTTTCTGTTTTGCCTGATGTGGTCCTCTGGATTGGGGGGCGGGGGTGGACTTGTCACATTAGGTATCTCTGTTGATGAAAAAGGGAGTTTTAAAGTTCTGTGTCTTCTATGATAAAATGGTACTAAACCTGAGCTATAGGGTGAACTCTTAGAAGTTGCTGTACACATCACATTAATGACAGGACTTATCGTGGACTTTGAAAAGTCACCCCAGAGCGAATTGCTTTTCAGTGACAAACAGCAAGTGATGTCTGTTTCACAGCTGGTGAAGAAAAGTGTGACATTCAAAGATATATCTGTGTGTGTGTGTGTGTGTGTGTGTGTGTGTGTGTGTGCATATGTACTCACTGCTAGGATAGATAAAATGATTCTTAAAGTGAATAATAAATAGTGGATCTTAGCAGAGGAGAGGGCCTACTTACAGACGTAATACCTTCATTCATCTCTTTTGTTGCATTAGCAATCACCTCTCTGTTTACAATGATCTCTAGTGGAGATCATTCTTTCCCTTTCATTGTATTTTGTTAACTCTAGGAACCTAAGCAGAGTGTGATCAGAAAGAGTTATTTTCAGAAACAAACACCTCCAACAAAAGAACCCCCAAAGTATTTTTTAGAGGCCAATAACATTTGTATCTGTTGAGTAAACATGATCAATCAAAGCTCTACAAGCTTATATGGGCTGCTTCCTTAACAAATACGTTTATGCTATGGCAATTCATCATATCTGGAAGTTTAGATGATAAGCTTGAGCACTCTCTTAGGTTAAAGCCGAAAATAGTCATTTGGCAATGCCATTGAAGGGGGAAGCCTATTAAAGTGGCAAAACAAATATGGATTCTCTCAACAACAGAAAAGAGCATCTCACAGTGTTTGCATGCATTTGCCTGGTGCAGGTCTTCCCTGTGAAAGCTTGTAGAGGTTTTGGAGATGCTTTTGTGGTAATGTGGCCATTAGGTCATCCTTGGGAGTTGGCAAATTACATTGAGGGGGATGCTTCCCTCAACCACTCAGAAGGCTGAGCCAATGTTCTAATGGGGATGAAAGTGGTGACAGCTGAAAGCAAACACATTCACTGTCTGAGATAAACTAGTTTGTATTAAATGAAAAAGAAGAAGGAGAGTCTTAAATAACAAAGATATAGTTGGCTGCTGTCAGGGGCCCTATTTAGAGAGGATGATGAACTGTTCTGCAAGGGGAGAGAATACTTGTGAAAAATGAAAAGTTGAGTCACTGAAAACTAGCATGTGGTATCAGCTATAAAAGGCACTGCACAAGCAAGAACTAGTACAATCAAAAAGATTAAAATCACTTTCTGACCTGTGAAATCATATATTACATCAATCATAGCCTATCTGCAGAATTACAGAACTTTTTTTTTCTTTCTCTTTCCCCAGGGAAGTTAGAACTTGTGGAAGAAGAGAGATTGAGAGATAATAGAAGGAAAATTCTTCCTTTTATTAAATATGTAGGACAGAAAGAGCCTGAACAATAAACCCCATAACACAATGAACCATTAATCAAGAAAGAATGAAGTGAAGCAAAGCTCTGTAAAAGCAAAGATTGGACAAAGACAAAATGAGAATAAAATAAGAGGTGTCAGGAAAACATGAGAAAAAAATTCATCCACAAGCAGAATTGGATGAAACACAATCTTTTTCCTAAAATTGAATGAATTCAAAATGAATGGACTTCCAAAAATTTCCCACTTCATTCTTTTTCCCATCAAAAATCATACCTGTCCATTCCCAGATTTAGTTATTGCTGTGAGAAAGTTGAAAGAATATCCAATGTATTCTATCATGCTAATCTATGGAACTCAGGATCATAGGTCCAAAACTGATAATTGGAAAGGATCAAAGAATCAAAGATTTGGAGCTAGAATGGATTTTAGACATCTTTTAAACATTAATATATATATATATATATATAATATTAGTTTAACCACTGAATTTTCCAGATTAGGAAAGTCTGAATTAAAGAGCTTTAGTTAGTTTCCTATAATCCCATAGGTAATAAATAGCAGGGCAAGGGTTTGAACCAGGAGCAGCTAAGTGAAGCCTTAGTGCACAGAGTGCCAGACCTGGAGTCAGGCTGACTCAGATTCTTGAGATCAAATCTGACCTCAGATACTTAATAGTTGTGTGATACTGCGAAAGTTATTTAACCATTTTTAGCTTAGTTTTCCCAAATGTAAAATGAGCTAGAGAAGGAAATGGCAAACTCCTACAGTAACTTTGCCAAGAAAACCCCAAAAAGAATTATGAAAAATCAGATATGACTGAGAAAATGACTATCTCATAAAACAATTTCTAATGATAAATATAATGGTCTTTCTATTCTGATATTCTTTTCCCTTTACATATCTCATGTTATTGATCAGTAGATTTCCCTACAGGCTAGAGGGATCAATGATGTTTATGTTATAAAATAGACTTAATTCTACTGGAAAATCTTGTGGGATTTAGAGGCTACTATGTGGTGCTTCAGTAATTCAGAGTAGAGTTGATAATGTGACAGGAGTTGGGGGTCCTCTTTGGCCTTTTGATTGATGATCTTCCTATCATGGTTAAAATTTTTTATGTACCTAAAGATCTAAAAATTATATATATATATATACACACATATGTATATATATGTGTGTATATATATATATATATATATAGTGTTCTTTAATATTATTTCCATCTTCTAGACATGATACTAACTAAAATCCAGAGTAGAGACTCTCTATTTTGAGCTATCTCTGCTATAACAAGGACCCAAAAATTATCAACCCCCACCCCCCAGTCATACCTACAGAATCACTTTTTTTTTCTTTTTGAATGAACTTTTATTAGCATCCAAACCCAGCTGCAAATGTACAGGGAACCATTTTCCTTAGTTCTGAAAGGACTTCATGATGGAGCCAGGCTGGCCAGTTTTAATGTCAAAACCCAACTTGGTGTTGAAGATTTGAAAGCCGGTGTCCTTTGCCAGATGAAGGAATGACTGTCTAATTATGAATGTTGAACAATATCATAATTCTCTCTGGCTTTTGTAGGAAAGCCATTTTTAGGCAGTGCATTGCAGTGGTTGTTAAGTAAAAAAAAATAAGAATTGAAGACTGAAGTGTCAGTTTTTTGAAAGACAGGTTCCATAATCTTCTGCCTAAAATTGCCATATCATAAGGCCACTCCATCATCAGGTTCTTGTGTTGTTAAATTTTAAGTTAGTTTGGAAGAATATAAAAATTTCAACCTAGAAATTTTAAAGTTCTTTTTCCTCCCTTCATATTCCCATATTATTTAGAAAGTCTGACAAGGATGGATTTTAAAATGATGGCTGGATTTGTAAAACTTTATTACAGTTAGCTATTCAGAAACTTTTAAAAAAAATATTCCCCTATGCATTGCCTCAGAAGTACTTTTAATGAGAACTTAATTTTTGATCCAGCCTATAAATAGTAATTGTCTTAGCAAAAATAACATTTTTACCATTGTTAAAAAATTAGTTACCCTGCTACCATATTTAAATTAATTTTAATTAACTCAATGAAAAATGTAAGTATATTGCTCAAATCTTTAAAATTCACAATATAGAAAGAGGGTATAAAGTCCACCTGAGTGAAGTCAGTGCTTCTTTCTTTCCCCTCTTTTCTCTCTTATCCTCCTGAAAGATCAGTATCCAAAGGCCTATTAAAAATTATAACGAATCTCGTATTTGTCTTCTTGATGATCTGTTTATTGTACGTGTTCATACATACACTTTTGCTTGTCATGAGATTATTACTTGAGTCCAGCAGCTTCAGCTAGAACAATGGCTGTAGTACTAATGTCATAAATTTAATGGGAAGGATCATAAAAGTCATCCAGACCACTTCTCTCTTTTTATAGAAGAGAAATCTGAAGTCTGTTCAACAAATAATTAATATATACCTACTAAGTATATTGCAGTTATTTCTACATTAAAACAGCAAAAGCTAATCAAAGTTAGAGAAATAGGATTCTTAGATACCTCACCTTCCTTTTGCTGTAAATTGTTAAAGAGAATGGATATTATCCAATTATCCATTTTATCCATTGAATTTTGTCATATACATTTTCCAGAGGTGACAGAATTCTTGTAATATGTAGGCTTAATCATAATATTTTTTCTTACAATTTATCTTTCAGTGATTCCTAATTATTTGCATAATAGAATATAAACTTATTGGCCTGGAAGTTAAAACTCTCATAAATATCTAGGCAGTCCAATGGATAGAATGCTGGTCTTGGAATCAGGAAGATCCGAATTCAAATATGGCCTCAGACACTTACTGTTTGTGTCTGGTAAAGTCACTTAACTCTGTTTGCTTCAATTTCTTCAACTGTAAAATGAGCTGAAGAAATAAATGACAAACCATTCTAGTACTTTTGCTAAGAAAACCCCCCAAATTGGGCTCAGACATGACTGAACAACAGCTAAGACTCTCAACATTCTGCGCTACACCAATTTATACATTCTTCCTATTTCATTCTATTCCTTTTCACTGACTTCACAAAACCTGGAATATTAGCTTTTCCCCACTCATCATTTAGTGTCCTTCCAGTAATTCTCACCAATTTCTTGACCTAGAATATCTTTGTCTAATGAAATCCTTCCTGTTTCTTTAGATATTCTGATTCGATGCCAATTTTTCTATGAAAACTGAACAGATCTTTCCATATATATGAAATTTCTTTCCTTGCAAATCTTTCCTAAACTTTCCATTTTGGCAATGAGAGGTTAAGTGACTTCCCCAAGACACACAGCTGGTAGATATCAAAAGTGAGACTTAAACACAGGTCTTTATGACTGAATCCAGCTCTCAGTCTCACATTTATGCTACAGAAAGTGACTTACAACAGGTAATTAATAAATGTTAACTTCATTGAATTTGTATGATATCCCCCCATTCAAAAAAAAATTCATTTTAATAGCTCCCTGAATCCTAATGTAGATAGGTTTTTGTTAAGATTTTTCATGGTACACAGTAGGTATTTATTAAACATTTTTTAGATAATTCAATCAATAAATGAATCATGATTCAGGAGCTTGAAATCTGAAAGAAGTGATAAATTTGGCCTTCTTAAATTCCTAAGCCTGTCCTTTGCCCTCAGGCAAATCCTTTCAAGAACAAAGAGGTCATTTCCAAAGGTCAGATCACAAATTCTAAACAAGCCTTCACACCAAAAGCTGAAGAGTAATGCTGTTTATGAGGTTAATGTTATGTTGCAGCTTAATTAAATGAGGCCTTGCTATTAATTTTTCAAGGATTAAAATAGGATCCAGCAAATAGGATCCTGACCAGTTATTAAAATGCCTTTTCTCTTCTTTTAACTCTCATCTTGTTAATTGCCTGGTACACCTTGAATATGCCACTAGCAATTTGTAATAGCATCAATTAACATTTGGGAAGTTGAGCATGGCCACCTAGGCTGTTAAACATTTGCTCCAGGAATGTTAATAAAGTGTACCAAAATTGCATTCTTGAAATGTTTAGAACAACAAAAGAAAAGCAGAGTTGTCAAAGAAATAAAATGAAGCCTAAGAAGAGCTTTTTTACTTTCTGGCTTTGTACCACCATTCAGTAATTGGTGACTTCCTCATGTTTTGAAGTCCACTATAATCATTTGAAAATACATAGCTGTATAAATAACACTTCAATGGGAAATGTGACCTTCAATATCCAATGGCATTCTAAAGCTTCTTGCCATTTAAAAAAAATGAGTATGAAATTACCAATTCATTCATAGTGTGTGGTTTGTTTAAAGTACTTTTTTTCCTCTTGTGAATTGTTCACAAAACAATCCCATGAAAGAAAAGGCTGAACCTCATCTATCAGCTTAAGCTTTTGGTGGTAGATGGGCAGTAAGTAGGATGAAAAGAATCTTAAAAACAATCAAACAAACTGATATGGAATTTTGACTTTATTTTCATCCTGCCAGTGAACTAGCACCATAAAGACCTCCAAATGGGAATGTTATAGGCAGCACAGTTTTCTGTTACCTGTGGGGAGGTAGAGAAGGGAAAGGCTGAAACAGGTTTCAAAGAGAAAAAGAAGTTTCATCTGAAAAGGGGATCACAGTGAAAGAGTTATGATTAATGGGAAGGGGATATATTGCATTTTATTTTATGGTTCTAGGATCTCAAGACCAGAAAGAATGAGATGTCTTTCTAGGAGGAAATTCAAATGTCAATTCCAGAGGTTCAAATAGAGATTTTTAATATATAATATATATATTCAATATAATAATGATTTCATCAGTTAGAAAGAAATACCTGATTCCAGACTGAGTACTCTTTATACCATTTTGTAATGTCCTTTAGGATTATTGATGTCAAAGTAAGTGATAAAATGTTATGCTTTGGCACCTTATCCAGGTAAAAACAACCAATCCACCATCAGGTAAAAACAATCAATCAAGCAATCAATCACTTTCTCCTCTCCCACCTTGCAAGTAGTTCCTCCTAAAGCATGTAGCTAGAACACTCCTTTTCAGTTGATTAGATCTCCCAGACAATTCTGAATCTTAAGTATCTTGATATTTTATACATAGTCTTTAGGATATAACCAAGATTCCTCAGCCATTGCACAAAAAAAATAGCATGATCCTTGTTCAAAATCATGTCAGTTCATTCAAAGCCTTAAAAAAAAGAAAAGCATTCTAAACCTATAATTGACTAATTGGATGGTTGACTTGTTTTCACCTGGTAAAGTTACAAATGTGTACCATGGGAGCTAAGGTGCAAGAAGACTGGCTTTGTAGGAAGGAAGCAGATTATAAAGACCTTCATATGCTAAACATAAGATTTTAAATTTGATCCTGAAGGTAATCTCTAAGCAAGTTTATTGCCAAGAGTGAATGATATGCTTAAGCTCTATTTTCCTATTAGGTAAATAAATTTATCAATTAAATAGGGGATGGTTTGGAATTCACTTGAGGCCTATAGTCTTAATTCAGTAGCTAGAATGAGAAGTGTTAAAACCCTGAATTAGGGTGATAATTGTGTGAAAAGAGAGAATAGAGAATTATATGAAGTAAAAAGGTAAAAAGCTCAGGATTTGATAATGGTTGTTAATAGGAGCTTGTATGTCTCTTTTTCATGTTTGCCAAAATTCTTTAAAACAATAACAGGAACTATTATTCTTTTCACAGAGCATTAGATAGAAAAAGATCTGTCTTCTCTGGGAAGTCAACTATGTTCTAAATTCAGAATTCAAAAATTCAGAAAGGAAGAATGTTTTAAGTCAGTACCAATAGAAATCCCTGGTAGGCTACATTCTACAGCTTAATAATGACAGAGCTTTCTGGTGTCATGTGGTACAATTAATTTATACTACAATTCAATTTGTCACTTATGTAGTATAATATGTGAGAAATTATTGGCTTTGTCCAACAAAATTCTCTCTCCTGAATTCTGTCCCTTTTATTTATTTTTATATCCTAAAATGCCAGGAGCATAATTAAAATTTTAATTTTATTCAATTAAACATTTCATGTTGTTAGTGGGTTTTTCTAGGCCCTGGGGATATGAAATCAGGAGGAAAAAAAAGTTAAAATAAAAATAGATTCCTTCAGAGAAGTTACACATACTCCTGGAGAAAAGAGAATCCGAATTTCTCTACTTTGCTTTAATCCCATGATTCCTTTGAAAACTAGGGAAATTTTGTCATATGAAACCAGATTGCTTAAAAGTGGAAAAAAAAAGAAAAAAAAGTCAATCAATTTATCATGCTGTGGTTAACTGAGGGTTAAAAAAATGAGAATGAAGAAAAAATGCAAATATCACAGATTAAACTATTTCCCCCCTTTGTTCTTGTAGGGTTAGGCTAAATTTATCAAAGTGCCTAGATTTGTAAGCACAACTTAATTGTGATTTGTGATCTGATCAAGTCTGTAGTTTGGTGGAAATCAATGAGAATGCTAGCTATTTTCAAAACAAATCATCTGTAATTTAGTTTCAGCTTGTATTTTTTCTCCCTGATCCTGACAAGTTGAAAATTATAGACATAGCTTGGGTACTTAGATCAGAAATGCTATTGAGACAATCTCTCTCTCTCTTTTTTTGGTTAAACAGTTATTGAATCAAGTTTCAAATGGTTTTCAGTGCATATATTTGAAATTGCAGGTGCTTGGGATTATTCTGATAGCACCACTTAATTACGTTACATATCCCTCATGCTTTACAAGAACAACTATGCTGGGGGCAGCTAGGTGGTGCAGTGGATAAAGCACCAGCCTTGAAGTCAGGTAGGACCTGAGTTCAAATGTGTTCTCAGGGGCTTAACCCCAATTGCCTCACAAAAAAAAAAAAAAAAAAGGTAGATTCTGAAACATATCCAGAAAGTATAACTTCTATGTAGTCAGGGATTTCCAAAATAGTTCCTTCCTAAAGAGGCTGATATTCTTTCTTTACTAGTCCCAGTTAAAAGAAATTTCCATCCATACATTTCTCCTCTGAAGATTTTCCAGTGCTATCTAAAATGAGTCTACTTAAGTACTGCAGTAAGGACACTCACCTTTCTCTAAATTGTCCTTCACTTTCTAATGTCTTTTCCTGAGAAAAGGTCAAGTCTCCCAGGCAGCCTCATTACCTTCCTATCTGTTTCTTCAGGAATCTAATTAACAGTTTGATTTATATGTAACTTCTTCTCTGGTCTCAAAATGTGTTTCCTGGAATTCCTAGGGTTTTGACACCAAGAAAGTGAAAAATACCTTTGGGTCCCATTTTGTTCATTTAATTTGGATTTTTCTAAACCTAATAATTAAATTATATTAAAAAGAAGAAGAAACATTGCAGAAAATACGCTTTTTTCAAGTGAGCTCTGAATCTTTCTTCATAGGAAGCACACTTTGGAATGAACTTTCATGATCTTTTAAAATAAATTTCCTCTTACCTTTGAATTCAAGTATGGACATGATCCTTCACCCTTGAGGATCCAATTCACTTTTTCTTGGAGACTTTGAATGTTGGAGCTTTGACTTTATCATCTTTTGAGTGTGTGTTTTTATCTTCTTTATTACCATAATAACTTTCAATGGCCAAAACATTTTATTTTTGTGTGTTTTCGGCTCTTTTTCCTAGCCTATTACTCAGCTTTTAATTCTATGTTAAAGTAGGGCTCTATTTCCAGGGTGGAGGGTGCCCCGTCCCAAGCTTCAGGGCTTTCATGCAGATGTTTTCAGAAATCCTTTTAGGAATCTGACCATAAGCACTCTTTTGTGACCAGGAGCTGTTAGGAGTGACCCACTCTACTGGAATTGTGAGATCTAGTGTGCTGGCCTGGGCTGGGACTGCACACTAGTCTCTCATCCTGTTCTCACAGTCCCTCTCAGCTGACCTTCCTTAAGCTCCCTGCTGTCCCTGGGCTGAGAGGTCCAGAAGCCTCCAAAACTGCTGCTAATTCAAATATCCTGCCTTACGGATGGTGAAGTCTGGGCCTAGGGCTGGGCCTGGGACGGGGCTTGTGGCCGGGGCTGCTCTGGGATTGCTCACTGGAATCTCACTCTGGTTCCACAAACATTTTCTGCTGACCTTCCAGGTTTTCTTTGGTGACTCTGGGCTGAGAGGTCTGGAAGCTATCAGTATTGCTTCTAATTCAGAGGTCAGGCTGGCGCTGGGTCTGAGTCCAGGTGCTCTGGCTTGGCCTGCAGGCTGGACTCCCACTCTGATGTCATAGACTTTTTCTGCTGAGCTTCTAAGTTGTCTTGAATTGGAAAATGTTCTACTCCATCTTTTTGGTTGTTCTGATGCATTAAAATTTCTTAAGTCACTATTTAATGGAATTGGTTTGGGGAAGAAGTTGGGCAAGTTTCTGCCTTTGAACTGCCATCTTTGCTCTGCCTCCATCCCATCCACTTTTGTGAAAACTATTCCTTCTCTCTTTGCCTAAGATGAGCATTTTCAAATATTGAATTCCCTTATTATCAGTATAAAATAGTACTCAATGGACTAGTATTTTGTTTTCTAGGCCTTTATTGCTTTATTTTTTTTTTTTTGGTGTAAATTCCTTCATTGTATTTGCTTTAAGAGCAAGATCATTTTTAGCTCATCCGAATAAGTAATTTGTAATAGATATTTAATCGCCAAGTATTATGTTTTCATCTTTTAATTATTTTTGTTCATTGGTTTGCTAATTTAAAAAAAACACCTCAGGTAATATGGACTAATGCATATAAAAATAACAGATTAGAAATACAAGCAAATTTAAGCTTCAGAGAAGGGGGAAAGCAATTAACATTATACTTATGTGGAATGGTCTATATGGAGAAGAGATGGTTTTACCGCATTTGGGAGTATTATGTCTGAGGATAAATAAGCTTGTTGATATAGAGACATATGGAGGGTTATAAAATGGAATAGTCATGGACATCATGGTCATCTCTCAAATTCTGTGATTCTGTGTTACAAATCAGAATAAAATTTGATGATTTTTGCAGTTAATTTAAATGAACTAGAAAATAATTCAGTCTTAAAAGTACAGTTGGGTTGACAGGCCGTGGAGAGTGAGAAAGTATATTCAATGTTAACGTTGAAAGTCATCAAAGCAACAAGATAATTTTTAGGTATCAAATCCATTTGCTCAGTTTTTGTATTATAGCACACACATATATATCTATATATGTGTATGGTTATATACACATATACATACATGTATATAGTAGATACACATATATACTACACATATATGTCTACTACATATATAGATATTTATTTTTAATTAATGACCTTCAGATTCATAAAGGAACCTGAAATGAAACAGGGTCAGATTCATTAATTAATTAAAAACAATTATTGTCTGAGAAAAAGGAGAAAAGATCCTTCAAGGGAGCAGAGAGGGAGAAGGAATTCTAAAGCTTCTCAAAGGGGAATGGGGGAAAAAAGTATGATATAATTTCTAGAAGATTTCAGGGGGAGTGGGAGGAATTAAGGAACAAGAAATTTGTAGACACACTGTTCAAGGCAGAAGGATGCTTATAAAGTTCTAAGCAAGATCTTCAGTCTGCACCTTCTGCTCAAGGTTGTTCTTGAACCAATCAAGACTGTTTCCATGGCTTCGAGCATCAACAGACAGCTCCAAATTTGACTAGTGGGCCTTCACAAAGGATCACAGGCACAAGTAGTCTTGAACTCCAGAAACCTTTTTGACTGGCTGGTTGTATAACTCTACTGTCCTATTCCCTTGTGGAAAAAAAGAAAGTTCTAGCATATAATACGTTCACAGTACAAATGTACACATATTTATGTTTATATATACATATATATCATCTTATTTATAAATGCATATTTGTACTATACATATAGATGTATATCTGCTATATAAATCTACTATACATACATATATGCATATATGTATATATACACACACATATATATGTGTAGAGATTTTGATCCATTTGTACCTATCTTTAAACAAACAAACATAAAATAACTTCCATGTTTTCTTCTCATGTTTTCAAAACATTCAGCAAAACTGCAGTATTTAGATTTAAATTTAGCATGGTGCAGGGATCATCACCAATGATGGAGATAAAAGACTTGTATTCTAATTTCTCATAGGATGTTAGACAAACCATGTCTCTTCTTGAAGATTAATACTAATTGATAAAATATTGATGTTTGCTTAGATGGTCTCTAAGGTCCGTGTCCGAGCTAAAATTCTATGATTCTATGCAATACATTGAAACCACCCCCATGCAACCTTTCCCTACCTAGTTTACCCCCATCAACTACCAGTGCTCTCTCTTCCAAATTTACTTTGTAACGTTGGAAGGAGTTTTATTTCATTATTTATACTGGAATTATTTCACCTCATAGACTAAAAGTTCCTTGAAGTAAGAGATGTTTTCATTCTCTGCATTTCTTATGCCTCATATGTATGGCACAATGTAGGGAGTTAATACATAGTTGTTTCTTGATCCGATCACACTCTGCTAATAGATATTCTGTCCTCTAGATTTTTATGGTATGGCTTTTTACTGATTTTCTGCCTATTTACTTCCTTATGATTAATCCCTCCTATAAATTACCCTTCCTCTTCTTTCTTCACCTTTTTTCCCTATTATTAATATGTTAAATAAAATGTATTTCTCTTGCAACTGTTTGTATATACTATTTCTCTCCCTTTTTGGTGAGGTTTGAATATCTGTCATCTGCTTCCCATATCTTTTTCTTCTTCTGTGACAACATATCTACTTACAAATGTGAGATAATTTTACCTATCCTTATTATTCATCCTACCTTTTCCCCAACTTTCAGTGTATCCTCTTTTTTTTTTCCTTTTCTGTTCTTCAATTGAAATAAACAAGACATAACAGAACCACTATCATGTATTTTTTTTAATTAAGACTTCCTTGATTTCCCTGAATGATAACAGGATTCAGAGAAGACACATGCATCATCAACTATAATACAATGTAAAGTTTATCCTTCTTTAGTCCCTTATGGTTATTTATTCATGTTTATCTTTATTTTTAATGTTTTGATTGATTACAGTTTTTATACTTTTTTTAATCAGGAATGCATGAAAATCCTCTATTGCATTAAAATTACATTTTTTGAAAGGATTGCCCTCAGCTTTCCTGAGTAACCTATTGATTCTAAACTTATATTCATTGAAATCCAAAATATATTAAATGTTCTTTTCCTTTGTACAGGGGGCTGCCAAATCATTAGGTCTTACCTGTGGCTCTTCAGTATGTGAATATTTTTTTTTCTGGCAGCTTGTAGTATTTCCATTTTGACTTACAAGCTCTAGATATGGCCATATTGCTTCTGGGAGTTTTCATTCTGGGGTTATTTTGGAAGGTGAATTATATCTATTTTTACTTGGTCCTTCAGTTCTTAAATATCTGGATAATTTACTTTTAGGATTTCTTGAAATTTAATGCTTTAACTCTTTTTTTTTTGTAAAGGTTTTTAAATAATACAGTGATGGTTACATTCTTCCTCTTTAATCTCTCTTTCAGGTTAGTTGTTTTTGCCATGAGATATCTTACACTTTTCTCCTATTGTGTACCAGTCATTTCTTTTCTTTTTAATATTTCTTATTGTAACATTGAGTCATTAGTTTCTATTTGGTCCATTCCAATTTTTAGGGGGTTTGTTGCTTGTGTGGTTTTATATCTCTTCTATCATGGCATCTATTACTTAATTGGTTGATTTTTTTTCCCTCTAGTGTTGTTTTTTTTTTTTTTTCAAAATTAGCATGCTTTTTCTTTTTTTTAACTTTCGCCTTTAACTTTCGATTTCCAGAAATTTTCACTGAATTTGAGACTAAGCTATACTTTGCTTTCAGTTTGTGCTCGGAGATGTTTTCCACTCATTTTCTTTTTCTAGGTTCCTATCTTCAAAAGTCCTTGTCACTACAATAGCTTTTTACATCAGTATTTTCTTTCGTGTGTTTGCTTATTCTTTTAGGCTAATTCCTGACTTTTGATTTTATATTAAGGATGAGAGCGGTATCCTTCTGAAATGAAAGACTGGGCTGACTAGTCCTGTTCCTGTTTTCTTGGGTTTATTAAGCATTGTATTATTCCAGGATGGCAGCTATAGTTCAGGCTGGGGACTTGCAAGCTTTCAATGCTCCCAAAATGTACTGATCCAAATTCTGAACACTTTTGCTTGGTCTGATCTCTGAATGCACCTGACTCCAATATGGGTTGGAATACCGTACTTATTGATTCCTTTGGAAACCAGTAGGGAATAGGATTTTATTTTATTGCTTAAATGTAGAAGTTTTGTTTTTCAATTCCAAGTAATGGGCCTGGAATGACATAATTCAAGAGAATACATTTTTGAAATTAAATTTGGAAGGGAAATATAACCTAATATAACAAATCTTTTCTCTAAAATGCCTTGCTGTCTAGTTGTGGATTGATGTGTCTACTTACTTCTACTTACAGAGCTAAGCATGTTTTGATTGGTACTAACTTTGGGCATGAATATCTATGTTGATTCCTTTGTTTATAGCCCAGCTTCTTAAACTCTGCATCTTAGTCCTATATGAGATTTTGTAACTGAATCTGGGGGGTAGTGAATTTATAATTTGTATCAGTAAATTTTAGATTTATATTCCTATTTTACATACCTATATAATTGCTGTCGCAAACAAATTTCTCAGGTAAAAATGAGTCATGAGTGGAAAAACTTTAAGAAGCCCTAGTTTATAAATCCTTTAGTTTAAAATCAAGCTATATTCTTGCTGATACTCATTTATTATCTTTTATTTGAATCCCTCACTTAGATCTTAATACCTTGTTGTCCAGATTTTTTTTGGGGGCGGGGGCAAAAATTCTTGATTGCATCTTGACCTAAATAGGAAACCCAATTGTTGACAACCAGGTTCTTTTGCTTTTGCTATTTATTTCTTCCCTTACATTGGCTGATATTTCATGGTCCATGAGATTATGAAGAGTAAGACACAGCTGAATGACTAAACCCCACAATGAATAAATATTTATTGATTATCTTTTTAAAGATTAAAAAAGAGAGAGTGAAATGTGTTGTTGTAAAGCATTCTCTTGATTTGGATTTAGGAGATGCAGATTTGTAGCTTTTTTTAAGGAGTCTTAGGAGTTGCACGAGTCTGAGAAAGCAACTTTCCCTCTCAAGTACTGTGTATCCTCATCTATAAAACTGGGATAATAACACTTGGAGGAGAAAAGCAACATAGTAGAGTGTATAAAGATCTGACATTGGGGAGTCAAGAAGACCCTTGAATTTTAAGCTGTGCTGTTGACATTTGTGATAAAGGACTCAACCACTATCACTATTACCCCCAACACTGTAACAGCAATAAGAGCTAGCATTTAAATAGCACTCAAACTTTCACAAAGTACTTCACAGATATTTCATTTGATATAACAAACCCAGAGGGGTAGCCACCATTATTATACCCTTTTTATGAAGGAAGAAACTGGCCCAATGGCCCTTTAAAGAGGAAAATGACTGGCCCAATATTGCATAGCTAATAAGTGTCTGAGTCAAAATTCAAACTCTATTCACTGTGCCCCAGAAGGCTCCCAGTGCTTAACATGGAGCATGGAGCATATGTTGCTCAGCCATTTTTCAGACAAATTTAACTCTTTTCTTGCCAAAGAAAGAGTGTTTTGCCATTTTCTTCTCCAGCTCATTTTACAGATGAGAAAACTGAGGCAAAAATGGTTAAGCATGATCACACCGCTAGTATCTGAGCATATATAGCAAGTGCTCAATAAGTGCTTGTGGATTTGACTTAACTTATAGACTAGTTTATCTGGGCTAAAAAAAAGATAGCTAACCTTCTGTCCCCTAAATAGGAAAGAAGGACCTCCTTCCAGATTCTCAGTTTTGCAAAGATTTATTTATTTATTTATTATAAAAATCCTTCCATGTTTCTAACTCGTTGTGAGAAAGATGCTTCATCAGGATGATCTTTGTCTTGCCCTGACCTTGCAAATACTCATTTTCCTTGCATTTTGCAATTTGCTTAGTCCCAGTCTGTGCTCCCTCCCAGGTTTTTTATCCTAGCTTTATCCTTATCAAGTGTCATTCTTTTGGTTCCTGACCATTTCCAGGGTTTATCCAGGTCATTTGCATTTTCATCTTTTCTTCTTTTGGAAGTTAATGGAGTTGAAAATTGGTTCCAGGGAGGGGCGAGTAGTGGTTGGTGGCTGATGATTAGAAATGTGGCTGGGGGTAGAGAGAATTGGATTTCAGTTCCATTGGGGCACCAAGAAGGAACTGAGAGGCCCCACCCTCCAGTATCACCCCAAGGGATGAATGCTTACTCACCTGGAATTTCAATGAATCATCCTGTGTGCTTCTTCTTTTTCTTTTTTTTAAACTGCTCTTCTGAGCAAATATTTAATATCTTGTTGCTGTTAATAGGACTTCCCATTACAGAGCTGAAGCTTCATTTCTTTTATGAAATATTTTGTGGCCTCCTTAGTACCAGATGATGAATAATTAAAACTAAGCTGTACTTGTCAAAATAAATGAACACAGCACATTGGGAAAGACCAGTTCTCTAGTTCCTTTCAGCACAGGCTTTTGCTTACTTTCCTGATTTGTGATATTTGGTACTATGCAGTGACTATTCCAGCTATTAGTGAGCATTAGAGAGCTCATTTCATATTTGTTTTGTTGAACCTAGATCAGAGAAGAAGCCAATTAAATCTAAAGACCTACAAGCATAGTTTGTCTGGTACTTTAGCATAAAAAAAAATCCAAAGCTTATGAAGTCAGCTCATTTCCTTGCAATCTATTCATAATTGCTTATAGTATTATTGTCAACTTTGCTGATGTTCCCATATACTGTGTTATTAAAATGACATAAATGTACACTCTTTAGACTATTATCTACGTTGACAAGGATTTGAGAAAACTGTCTCTAACAGAGAGAATTGAGAGTCTCCTCTGTCGAACTGATTCTGCTATTTTATTCCCCTTATAACTTGCTGTATCTACTATCTGGGAGAGAAGCTTTAACATCAACACCAACTATTCCAAGCTGAGCCGATTCAGTTCAAAACAGCCCTTAATAATTGCATGGCATGTTGCAAATAACATAAGACATGCTGGGCTTATTGTTTCCTCCTTCTAGGAGAGTGTTACTCAGATTTAGAAGATAGTTGCTTAATTTTCCAACAGAACCATGTACCTGGAGGATGTGTGGTCATCCCCCATTTGTACTGCTTTTTATTATTGTCAGAACTGATCAAATAAATCTGCCTGAGTGTCTGTGTGTGGGATGCATGCAAAAAGTGATTTTATTTTTGCCCAATGAGTCCCAAACATGCTGCCTCCTTCATTTTATTTTTCACTCTCATCTTCAGTGCCTTTTGCAACTTACCTCAGAAATCGTATTGTCTCTACTTATTACAGAAATCTTTCTGTAGTTGCTGCAGTGTGGTTTTCCTTGACTAAATAAAGAGCTGTTTCCCCTTCTTATTCCCTCTGTGCTTCTCTTCATTTTTTCTGTGTTAGAATTGAAAAATATATTCCAATTCTTTCTGTACAGTACATTTGGTCACTTATTGAAAACTTAGGTAATAAAGTAATGTACAAGAGCTATCCAGAGTGCCACGTCTATTTTTGGTTCTGGATCCCTTACCAGACAAAATTTTTCAGGTGATTTTCATCTTCATTGCCAGGTTCATTGCCATCAGATAATTTTGAATCCTAAAAGCATTTCTAGCAGAAGCATCCTGGGCAAAAAAGATGACTTTTTTTGACTAATGGAAGGATACTAAGGCAAACTTGGCTTCTCTAGTTTTCTGGACTAAGGCAAGCAGTTCTGGTAATAATATTAATAACTAACATTTATATAGCAATTTATATGGTGCTTTTTACATATATTATTGATCTTTCATGGTTTATCTATGACTTCCAAGCTCTCCCTTTACATTTTCAACTATTGGTTTCACTGCCTTCCTTAAAGTCCCAATTAAAATCCCCTCTTCAATGGGAAGTCTTTCCAAACTCATCTTAATTCTACTGCCTTCTCTTTATCAATTATTTCTTATTTTCACCTGTATATAGCTTATTTGTACAGGCTCTTTTGTTGTTCTTGTTACATTAAATTGTGAGCTTTTTGAAGACAGGAACTGTCTTTTACCTCTTAGTATCCTTAGCACTTAGTATTCTTAGCTACATTCAGGAGACAGAACTCTGAGTTTTCAATCAAAACTGAGAGATGAAGCCTACTTTCTCTGCTTATGAGCTGGTGCTGTGTCCTTAGGTAAATGATTTAAAAATTTTAGTCCTGAAGCTTTTAGGTCTGTAAAATGAAGAAATCAGACTAGATGACCTTGAAGGAATCTTCAAAATCTCAATTAATGATCCTAATATCCTATGGTGACATTTATGCCTCAAAACAACGATCCTATGAAGCAGGCGATAACATATTATTTCTACACTACAGAGTAAATACTAAGTAATTTGTCCAAGATTATACACCTAATCAGAAGCATGTGGATATGATGTTCCAAGTATACTCAGACATAACTCCATGCCAGTCGGCAAACATGTGTTACCTACTACTGTGTACTAGAGACAAAAGCACCCCCTTTTCTTAAGGAGCTAAAAAAATAATCAAACAAAATCAAGCAAACAAATATGCATAAATAAGCTATATCAAGAGGGGAATAAGAAATAGTTTACAGAGGAAAGGAGCCAGAATTAAGAGTTGTTGGAAAGGTATCTTGTAGAAGTCAAGATTTCAATTAAGATTTTTGAAAGACAGAGGATAAAGTAGAGGGAAATCATGGGCGATATCCAGAGAAAATGTCCAGAGAGGATAAAGGGATGTCTTATTTGAGGGAGGTCAGCACCAGGAAGGGAGGAGAGGGAAGAAACTTGAGGAAGTTTCTGCGTATTGGGAAAGGAAACTCTGTACCACCTTTATGACAGTATCAGAATAAGAAAAGGAAGAATATTCACAAGAAGTTACTAAGATAAAATCAAATAGTCCTTGAAAACAGATTGGTTATGAAAGGATGAATGTTAGTAAGAAATCAAGGATCACACCTGGTTGTGAGCCTGAAAGTGGGTGAGGATGGTGTTACCCTTGACAATATACAAAATTTGGGGGTATGGCTTAGAGCAAAAGATAATGAGTTTCATTTTATATATGTTGAGGTTAAGGTCTCTTAAGGATGCCTGATAAGGCAGTTGCAGATGAGAGACTGAACATTAGAAGAGAGGTGGGAGTAAGATAGATAGAATTAAGAATTAACAGAGTAGAGAATGTAATTAAATCCATGGGAGCTGATGAGATCTCCAAGTGAAATATATAGAAGGAGACAAGAATAGAGCCTGTACAAAATCCTGAGAGACACCTATGGTTAGAGGCTGTGACCTGGATGAGGATTCAGCAAAGGAAGCTAATTCCTGACTCTTGATTATTATATCTCATTATTGCTAATAAGATTTCCCATTATAAAGCTGAGCCTTCATTTCTTTCATGAAATATTCCATAACCTTCTTAGTACCATACAATGAATAATTAAACTAAGTTGCTCAAAAAAAAAAATGAATGCAAAACAGAAAGAATAGTGTGATAGGTAGGAAGAGAACCAGAAGAGAGAGTAGGAAGAAGAATATCAGGAAAAGAAAAGTATGATCAATAGTGTCAAAGGCTGAAGAGAGGAGTAGGAGAAAAAGGATTGAGAAAATGTCATTGGATTTGGTAAATCTGGAGAAAGCATTTCTTTCTTTTTTTTTTTCATTCTTCAAAAATTTTAATAGCCTTTTATTTTTACCAAATACAAGCAAAGATTTTTTTTTTAACATTCACCCTTACAAAATCTTGTGTTTCAAATTTTTCTCTCTCCCTCCCCATACCCTGCTACATAGACAGTAAGTAATCCAAAATAAGTTAACCACATGCAATTCTTCTAAACCTATTTCCAAATTTGTCATGTTGTGCTTAGAAATATCAGATCAAAATGGGAAAGAAAAAACGTGAAAAAAAACAAGCAAATAAATAACAACAAAAAGGTGAAAATACCATGTATTGGTCCATTTTCAGTCTCCATAGTTACCTCTCTGGATGCAGATGGCTCCTTCTGTCACAAGTCTATTAGAATTGCCTTGAATCACCTCATTGTTAAAAAGAGCCAAGCCCATCACAACTGATCACACATAATCTTGTTGTTCTATCCAATGGTTTCTTGGTTCTACTCACTTCACTTAGCATCAGTTCATGGGGAAAACCTACTCATTATTTCTTATAGAACAATAATAATTCATTCCATTCATATATCATAACACATTCAGCCATTCCCCAACTGATGGGCATTCACTTAATTTCCAATACCTTGAAACTACAATAAGGGTACTATATACATTTTTGCACATGTTGGTCCTTTTTCTCTTATGATTGAGAGAGCACTCTCAATGGAATGTTGGTGTCAAAAGATATACTAGAAGATATTAAAAATGATTAAAAAGAGAAAGTGAAATAACCCATTTTAGATGACTTTTTAAAGGAGTTTGATCACAAAGAGCAGAAAAGATACTTAATGATCATTACTGAGGACAGGAAGATCAAATGAGGGGTTTTTTGGAGTATGAGGGAGATGTGGATCTAAAATAGATGCCTAAAAATATATGCCTAAAATAGGCATACAGGAAGTAACAAGTAGAAAGGAGATATTGAAGATAATTGATATAGTAGAGATGAAAGAGGGGGAAATCTGTTGGAAGAGACAGAATAGAAGTGCAAGTACAAGTTGAAGGTGAGTCTTGGTAAGGAGTAAGGCCACCTCTTTGAGATAGGGATGAAGGCAAAAAAAGGAATACCAGATAAGCAAGAAGAAAGAAGGAACTCTTAGCAAATGATCTCATTTTTTATCTGTAAAATGTGTATCAAGGTTTTTATTTGACAGCATGAAGAATGGAGATGAGAGAATCTTCATGGGAGATTTGATGAAATGGTTTGGAAGAACAATGTCTCAAAAAAGTGGTTTTGTGTTTTAATTTTATTATGATATTTTAATTTAAAATGATTATTGTATTATGCTTAGATTTAGTTAAATATTAGTTTCTTTAGTTTGATGAATAAATGTGGTGATTGCATATTCAAACAATTGCTTATCTTTAAAAAGATTCTTGTGACACATTCTCATGAAGGTAATTTGAAATTATATCTTCATAACTTCAAGTCCAATAAATCTCTTCCCTGTACCTTTTTTCCCCTGACGGAGTTTTAGGGAGCTGGTAAATAAGACATTAATTTCTATAAATGAGACTGTAACTTAATAGATGTTATTTAGCATTGATACATTTTTTTTCCTCCTTCTAAACCTCTTAGTTGGGATACAATCAAATAAGTGTTAACTTTACATCAGCCACTTTGGGAGTTTGTACATTTTTGCCAAACATACTTGCATTGGGGAAAAATATTAAAATTTTCCTTTGGGATCTCCCTTCAAAGCCAAAAACAAACAAACAAACAAACTTGTCTTACCTGTCAAAAGGAGGGGAATACTGGACTGTGTGTAGTTAACCTGAGTTAGAGTCCCAAATATGTCCTTTTTTTGCTGTGACAAAAAAAAAGTAAATAATGTCATCACTCATAGCATTGCTTTGCTCACCTATAACTGAATGAATATAAATACTACATTCCACATAATATTTCTATGAGAATATAATTCTCTTATGGATGTGAATAAATGTTTTTTTTTCCTATTAATACAAATTCATTCATATCTTTTGGAATAGAAAATAGAATTACCTAGCTTGATCATGGATGATATTCACCAGACTTAGCACTGAATTATATTTACCTATTTCCTCAAACATAACCTGTCTGTACAACTTAAGTATTTGCTACTAGTAAGAAGCCTATTTAAAAGGCATAAGATCCAAAAATCTATTTTGAAAAATGCTCATATCTCCTTTAAAAAACCATTAATTAATACTGTCTTTACAAACTACATCATGATTAAGGAAACATCTGAAAGAAGAGATTGAATAATGGACTTGAACATATATATGCAGGAATGTGAACTCATTAATTACAACAAAAACAAAATGACCTAAATTTAAAAGCAAATGCACATAAGGACTTAGGTCTGTATTATTCAGAGAGGAAAAAAAAGGTGGTACAGCAGGAGTGCTTTCCATTCAGCAAAATAAAAAAGCATGAAAAAGAAACCATTTTCCTTGTGCCCCCAAAATAGCATTCAAACTTATTCTAGCTTCCTATGGCATTCATAAGTCTATTCCCCCAAAATTTGGTGTCAACTCATAAATTAATTGCCACTGCATTTATTAAGATAGTATTGCCCACTATTTAAATAAGACAATAAGACTCAACTCCACTGTCTTTGATGGCCCCTTCCTGTAATTTTAACTACTGGGGAGCTATTCAGTCTCTTGAGTTCAGGAGTTGTGATTTGTTCTGAAATTCAGTACTTACAGGGTGAGCCCTCAATAGCTGGGACTACTACATTGCCTAAAGAGGAATGAAACAACACAGATCAGAATCAGTAAAGTTTAAAGTGCCCCATCATAATGGGGTTGGTTCATTAGTAGGGGAAAAGAAAGAAGAGAAAATAAACATTTATGTAAAGTGTTAAGCACTTTACAAATATTATCTTAGGTATGATTTTTGTCATTTTATAATTGAGGAAACTGAGACAAATAACAATTAAATGATTTGGCTAGAATCTCATACCTGCAGTTCAAACCTGAGCAAGAAAGGGAGACCCAGGTTTTAGAGAGACAGACAGAGACTGAGAGACATAGAGATACAGAGAAAAACAGGGAGAGATAGAGAAAATAATAAGAAAAAAAGAAAGAATTTGCAGTAATATGTTTTGGAATGAAGGCTAAATATTTATACATGAAGGAATAGAAAAATAATTTCAATAAGCCATTTTATTTATTTTTTTATTTTTATTTTTTTGCTTTTTGCTGAGGCAATTGGGGTTAAGTGACTTGCCCAGGGTCACACAGCTAGGAAGTGTCTGAGACCAGATTTGAACTCAGGGCCTCCTGACTTCAGGGCTGGTGCTCTGACCACTGCGCCACCTAGCTGTCCCCCATTTTATTTTCAAACAAAGAAACCAAACTGCAAATGAATTAACAATTTCTTAAATATTTTATGAAAATTGAAATAAAATGTGAAGTTAAAGGAATAATTAAATTTTATTTCTAATGCAACTATGCTATTATTTCATTTCCCTGTGCAATAAGTAGGTCATCACTAGGTTTGCTTACTTGGCCACAGAAATTACCAAAGACCAGTAAATTTCAGAGTGGTTATGATCTACCTTGGTGATGGGAGGATCCACACTGATGAAACTGCAGACCACCAAGGATGGTAGTTTATGATAAATAAGCATGTGATATGTATTATACTGTAGGAATTTATGGCAGATAAATATATCATTATATCTTAACTCTCAAATAATACCTACATTTCTGAAATGTATCTAAAAATGTTTCTGAAAAGTCTATTTTTCACAGATTCAGTGATTATTATTGGAATACTTATTTTTGGCAATTAGACTAAAGGGTCAGGAGCAATCACAAGGCATCAGATATAGAGGAAGGACTGATGGACACAGAAAGAAAGATTCAATTGTATCATGGAAGTTTCTCATTTGAAAACTAAGTCATACAACCTTTCCTTTGCCATGTCTGAGATCCTCATCTGGGTCAGTGTTCTTTGTACAATCAAAGAGTTAGTGTATGTGTGGCGGGGGGGGGGGGGAGGAGTGTGTGTGTGTGTGTGTGTGTGTGTGTGTGATGGTTTCCTTTGAAAGGCTGGTAAAGCCTGACACTAATATGATATGTTGCCTAAATCCATTATTGAAATAAGTGCTAAATTCCGATTAGAGATTACTCAAAATAAAGATGTTATTATTTTTCCCAACACATGAAGCTTATCCATGTACCCTGTTCCCACATTAAGATCCCCTGGTATAGACAAAGCAAATAACCTAATTCTGTAAAGGTCTGCTATTCTAATTACGGGTCTAAGTATTAACCATTTTGTCTTTCTAAGTATCCCCAGGAAAACTTCCTCCAAAATGAAGGCATAAAATTAACCACAAAAATGCCCAGATGGCACAAGCAAATGGTTCAGTGCTGTCTGTCACCTCCCATAGTAAGCTAAGCCATTTTCCTCAGTGCCTCCATGGTACTGGGGCTGCCTGTCCTAAATTCACTGGACTGATTCAGGTGTATGGATATTTGAAAAAGAAATGTGCTATAGTGAACAGAGTATGGAATTTGGAAGACATTGGGTCACATCCAATTGTAGACTTTTTTCCCAACTGTGTGACTTTGGATAACTCACATATACTTCAGATTTCTCATCAATTGTGTGAGATTTGAGTCAATGACCTCTAAGAGCCTTTCCAACACCAAATCTCTGTTGTTAATCTATCTTATTTGATCATCCAAGACCACCAAATTCCCATATTCAGGCTATGCTGACAAATTATTTTTGAAGACCTCGATTATATCCTTTTGAAAGAATTTCATTACTATTTAGAATGGTTCTTAGCTGCCAGAATTTGTTAATTAAGTAAACAGAGAGTTATCCAACTGAGTCTTATTATAGCTGTCCATTTGCACTTGGGTCCTCCAAACAGGTACTACTCCTACCTAAACTGCTAATAGTTCCCCAGCAGAGTTCTTTCCTTTTCCATTAAAAAAATGCCAGGGAATTCCTCCAAATTTCTCGGTTACTTGGCATATTCTGCCAAATGTTCTGAAGAGGAAAAAGTAATTCACACTGAACAGTGTCTAATCACACAAATCTCTATAGATGCATTGCAATATCATGGCAAGTTCAAGTAGGGGATGGATTGGGCTACTTTAAATCAATCCCTTAATGTGGGCTAGAGTCTCAGAACAAGCACATAAATGAGATGGAAATTTGACTGTGGTTGGAATCCCAGCACAGGAGAGAAAGTAGGATACTTTGATCTGGATGTCTATTTGAGGGAGGTCTACTGATATACTATTCTCCTCTGATAATTTCCTTATGGCTTAGCAAACCATGTCTAGAAAAGTTTTTCTTTACCAAATTCTGGTAATCTCTCCTATCCATTGACTGAGTATGGAATTAATCAGTTGCTCTAAGGATGGCCACCAATGACTATAATGCTAATGCTTTTCTGATCATAGCAATTGCAGTATATATCTTATTGGAAAAAGTTCATAATTGATATATTTGATTAGAAAAGGTCAGAATGCTAAAGAATGTAGCTAATGTGTAGTCATATTAACATCAAATGAATTTTTCAAATTTGTGATTATAATCAACACCAAAGGATTTGTAATTATTTGGTTGTCATTTGCAAAAGCTTAATGAATTATTGTCATTTATTCTTTATGTTACTGCCTCAGAATTCAGTTAAGAATTTATTGCTGGCCTATTGTACACAAAACACCATACCTACGCTATAGTGTTGAGCACTATGCCCTTCACCTTTCCCATAATAAAAACCAAGAAATGTATTCTATTTTAGATATATTCTACCTGTGGAGAGGGAAAATACATGAGGACACATTTACTTAGTGTTTTATAATTTTTAAGTGCTTCCACATTTATTATTTTTGCTTCACCTTCACAATAGTCTTACAAAGTAAGAAATTGTCCCTATTGCATAGAGATGAAGGCTAATTTAACAATCTGTGACTTTGCTGGGTCCTACTGATAAGAAGCAAGTCAAGGACTAAAACTCAAATCTTCTGATTTCCAGTTTAGAGTTCTTTCTATCATATAATATACCTGAAACTTTAAATTAATATAGCTTAGCTGGCATTCATTTCCAGTTCTTTTAAATCAATTATCAAAGATTTTAATATTTCATGACTTGCTGTTATGCAATAGTAGAATTTTGGGGTGGCAAGATGAGTACTTATATAGAATTCTGGGACTGAATTCAGGAAGACCTGAATTCAAATAAAGCCTCAGAAAATTTGTGACTATGGGCAAACCACTTAACTTCTGCCTGCCTCAGTTTCCTTATCTATAAAATGAATACAATAATACTAATTATCTTTCAGAGTAGTGAGAATCAAATAAGAAAATAATTGTAAAGTACTCAACAGAGTGTCTGTCATATAATAGATGTTATATAAACATTAGGTAAAAGTAATTGTAGTAGTAATAGTACTACTAGTAGTAATGAATCAAGCAATCAATAAACAAGTATTTATTGATTACTAGCTCTCAGATGCTCTGCTAAGTGCGAGAGAAATGAAAATCAAAGTGAATTAACCACTTTCCTCCAGAAGTTTTCATTTACACAACCAAGATGTACTTATCCTTTACACAGAATAGCTGCAAACTGAATATAAGTAATTTGGAGAAAGAATACATTAATAGCAGTTGGAGGAATCCAAACTTCCTGTAGAAAAATAGTGTTTATCCTGACTGCAATAAAACTGGGCCTTTCAAGAGCTACAGTTGAGAAAATGAAAGTCAACCATGTTAATAGATCATGCAAAGGCACAGAGATGAGGATTAATCCATATATGGATGGAATGATACAGTCCATTATCGTGGAATAATACTTTCGGCAGAATAACCAGATAGAATAATGTGCAGAAGGGAGTAATGTCCATAAATAGAAATATAAGAAAGATCCAGGTTGTGAAGAACAATGGAAGATGAATTACTGTGATGAGAGATATGAGGCAGGAAAGTGGATTCTGAGGTATTTCAATATTTAGATAAGAGATAAGTACCTGAAATAGGATGGAGATCATGTGATTGGAGAAAAGGCAATGTATGTGAAAGATACTGGAGAGAGAGAAAACAAAGTTTAGCAACTGATTGGAAATGTAGAGTGAGAGGGATAAAGGGAACAAGAATAACACTGAGGTTGTAAACCTGGGGGATTAGAAAGATGTTGGTACTATTAAAATTAAAAGCAAAAAGCAGAAAAGAGATTTGCTGAGAGAGATAATAAAATCTTATACATGTAGTATTTGTAATCCACTGTGAAAAACAAAATAAAAAATTTGTAATGCAATTCAAGAGAATGAGTAGGGATGGATATTTAGATCTTGGAATCATCTGTATGGTGATGATAAATTACCCCTATGGACTTTAATGAAATCAACAAGAGAGAGATTTAAGGGGAAAAAAGCATAAGGTCTAAGATATAGTCTTGAGGAAAATCTTCATTTAATAAGTAGGGGAAATGATAATACAGCAAAGAAAACTTACTTTAAAAAAGTTTAACATGTAGAAAGAAAACTAGGAAAGAATCATATAAAAACCCAAAGGATTAAGTATATATTAGCACAGAATAGTTTATCAACAAGTATTTATGAAGGGCATATTCTATACTATGCACTATATTAGGTTCTGAATTTATTAATAGAAAGAATAAAACAGTCCCTATACATGAATAGAGATAAGAAGTATATATAAAAACATATCTAGGATAAACATTCAATAATATACACATGCGTATTTATATACATACATGCACATTGTTTAAATACAGTATAGTTTTGGGTAAATGACATGGTGTTTGCAGAAATCAGGCAAGATTTCATGAAGTATACAGTGCTTGGGATTCATGTAAGAGAGGAAAAGAACTCCATGAAAGAGGTAAGGAAGGAGTGCATATCCAAAATGTGAAATAGTCAATGCAGAAGCACAAGTTGGGAATAATTTGTAAGAAGAAAAAAAAAGACTAGTTTGACTATCTTAGAATATGAGAGGGAGAATAATGTCTAATGATGCCAAAAAGGTAGGTCGGGGCCAGGCTGTGGAGATCCATAAAGGTTAAATAGAGAAACTTATATTTTACCTTCCTATCCAGTGATAAGAATTTACTGGAGCTGATTATGTAGGAGAATCACATGGTTGGATTTGTATTTAATGAAAATTTAAATTCAAACCTCAAATGCTACAAAGATTTTTTTGGATAAGGATGGAGATGAGACTATTGGATCTGCTCATTAAGAGGTCATTCATAACTTTAGCAAGAGCATTTTCAATGGAGTTGTGAGATTGAATAACAGATTGCAGACTAGTGAAAATAGAGGACCTGAAAGCATCAAATGCAGATGTTATTTTCAAGTATTTTGACTGAAAAACAAGAGATGAAATATAAGATAATAGAAAAGACCTTAATATCTAATGAGAAGTTTTTCTGGGTTAGAGATGAATATGCTTAAGGGAACCAGTGGGAAACACCAAAATTAGACAAGTGTGAGATATCTGGTGGAAAAGGCAGCAGAAGATTGGGTCACAGATAGATAGTAAAGTATTTACTTTGGGTGGAAAAAAGGGCCATTTCTTCATTTGAGATTAAACTAAAGGAAAATATGGTGAGAAGATGAAGTCAAAGGGTTGTGGAATGTGAAAGAAGAAATAGGAAGCTTATGGTGAATAGATTCATTTTTTACATTAAAATATGAGACAACATCGTTTCTATATTTCAATCTGGATCTCAGAAGAGCTAGTCCACCAAGGGAAGTGTAAAGAGAAATTAAAGAGAAGATAATTGGAAAGATTGTTGTGAAGACTGGGAGGGACAATCAATTAATGAGGAGTAAAAGGATCACCTTGCTGCATTGAGAATACATGTGAGTTAGCAAAGATATCATGAAGTTAGCATGTTTGCATTATTTCCTCAATTTCTATTTAAAATCATGTTAGTAAACCAAAGAAAGTGGCTGATAGGAATAATTCAGGATTGAACTTTTGAAAAGCATTACTATCAACAGAAAGGACCTTGAGAGTTATGATTAGCATAGAATTTAACTGAATTACTAACTTATTGAAATTTGGAAGCGAGAAAGAGATAGCCAGCATAGGAATGATGGTGTGGAAAATTGCTGAAAGGTAGAGGAAGTGAAGGCTAAAAACCAATATTGTTAGGAAAATGGCCTTTGATTACTGGTTATTTACTGGGTTTTTCCCCCAGTTTCCCTAAGATAGTGCAGCACATACTAATTAATTCTAAGAAAGATTAAAGGACCTGTCCTGGGCCACACAGCTAATCTACCCAAGGCAGAATTTGAATACAACTCTCTGAATACAGATCCAAACCTCTTTCAAGCATTACCTATCTGTTTCTATCTGTGTTTACAGGGATTTTCAGGAATCCCAATGTTTTCTGATTTTTTTTAATGAAGCTTATGTTTTGGTTTGTGAACTTAGCAATTGCCTTTTTTTTCTTTCTCCTTTTTCCCCACTTTTCATCTTTCCCTTTCCTCCATTCTTGAAAACAAAAAATCTGTCTTGCCTTACAAAACTTTCCTGTTCAGGGGTTTGAGATGAAGACTTTCCTCTACAGTGATATGTATGAATTAATTAATTTTCTCTATTTCACTCACTCCAAGTCTTTTAAACTTTGGGAAGAAAAAGTGATGAGATAGGAAAGAGAGACAGTAACCATAAAAATATAAAAGGGATAATAAATTAACAGGTTCATTGGACCATTCAAAATCTCCCTGTGATTTGAATGTCTTCAATGTGCTCAGATATCATTGGAAATAAAGTAGGTGTTTGCATAATATTTGGATAGTAATGCTAATACAGCTGTTAGCCCAGGAGGGTGCTAACCAAACCATCTTTTATGTTTGAAGAGGAAAGGAACTTTACTAATCCCTGCCTATCCATATCCCAACTCTGCACATAATTCATTTTTAGATACACACATCACCGGTCAGAAAAAAAAGAAACCAAAACTCACAACCCACTTGTAAGCTACCCCTTTACAAATTTGCTATGTTAAAGGACTTTGAGTAGAAATTAGTAATTTTCAATTCAGCATTTTGCTTCCTTTTGAAATACATTTTTAAAAGTTACCTTTTGAATGTACAGTCTTTGAAGGGGGATGAAGGGATAGGAGGAAGAATCTTTATAGCCTTTGATAGACTACTGGTTGCTGTCTTAACAATGAACTTTTTAGTCTGAATATAGAGATTTTAGAAGCCCATATCTTGGATTTCTGCAGTGTAAGCAAGGTGATGTATCAATTCCTTAAAAACAAAAACAGAATCCACCTGACTAGCATACGTTTTTAGAATAAATATCAATTCTTTTTTTTTAAATTTCTGCATTTCACTGTACATTCCTCTCCTTCCCAATGTACTTGATCAGGAATAAATTTATAAATAACACAAGACCCAAAGTTGAAATGTGTGGGAGGGAAGAGAGATGAGACAGGAGCTTCTGGTGTTTTTCACCTATTATCTCTGAACACGGGGGCATATAGGCCTGTGGTAAATTCTCCTCTCATTTTTATATATGTGAGAAAAAGTAGATAGGTAATTATGCAATGATAAGCAGAAGATTTCTTAAACTACCCCCAAGGTAACAGAAATCTCAGTACCACAGTGACAGATTCAGCTAAAAGGGTATCTTTTAAATGCTGATGCATTCATGGTTCCACTTCTGAAGTAAATAGGCTGACCTGAGAAATGACGTGGCCCAAATGAGAAGGGTGGTCAGCTTCCCAAACTTAGGAAGTTTTTAAAGGAGCATCTTTCCAAAGCACACATAAACCACATGTTCAAAGAATTAGCCCTCCGAGGCCTTTCAGTCTAATCAGTTCTTAGGTTTGCTGGTGATTGCAGAAGCTCACAACATTAAATTTAATCAGGGATGTTGTTCTAGCATGTGGGTGGTGAGTGCACTGATTAATTCATTTATATTCTTGGATTGAGATGTGTTCACCCTGATGGATTGCCATGGCTTGGCCATTTGGCAAGTTACTTTTCAGTGTTGTTAAATGGTGCCTTTGTTCCCAGGTACAGAGTCCAAGTAGAAATTGTGCCCATTTCTAGGAAATGGACCCAGCCATTACAATTCCCCTTGGTAACAAAAATGAGATGATTCTGAATTCTTTAGAATCTCATCCTCATCCCTTCCTTAAAATCCATGTTCAAACCTGAGTGACAGGCAGAAGGACTTATTCAGGGGAACCTAAAGGAGACACCAATTATGCCTAATTCTTCACTCTAGTGAATCACATTAGAATCAGAGAATTTTATATTATTGGGATATTATATTCTAGCAACTACCTCTCTTGGATCCACTTGGTGAATGAGAAAATTTAGGTCTAGAACAATTATAGAGGATCGTAGAATATTACACATTTACAACTGGAATAAACTTAAGGACTTTCAAATTCAACCCCTTTATTTTTCAGAAAATAGCAAAGGTTTGCCAAAAAACCATTAAGTTAGAAAGTGGCAAAGTCAGTAATTCAACCCTGACCTTCTTTGCCAAGTTCATCACCTTGTTCACTATAACAAGACTAAATAAAGTCAAATATTTAGAATTTCCAAGAATCTCACTCACCACCTACTCCCATATCCTCATGTTATCCATGGGGAAGCTCAGGTACAGTGAAGTAAAATCAATTAAACAAACAGATTGCAAGTGCTTAAGGTGGGTTTGAACTCAGATCCTCTGACTCCAGAATAAACCATCTTCCCCTTGTTCCATTCTGCCCTGATCCCAGAACCAGCATTAAAATGCTGGAAGGGTTATATTACATACTATGTCACTTGCCCTCAGTGAGGTTCAGAGGCATTGTCACTCAGACACATGTTCTGTTTTTTGATGAGCTTGCATTTTTCTATTTCAAATTTGATTTTAAGAATATGAGATAACCTTCAAGGTTTATATCTTTTCTCTTTCTGTATGTTGATAATTTTTTTCAAAAAAACATGAACTCTATACTGCAGGGCCCATAAATGCAAGTTTGTAGAGCTTTTCTCTGTAGCCTGTAGCCACTGTGAAAAGTAGGAAGAATCATGTCATGCAAAGAATGAAAAATTTGATATTATAGGATCTGGGGAAAAAATCTTATCCCTGTTACTTGCTGTCTGTGTGAACTTAGTGAGTTGGCTTGTGGTGCTTTAGATAGAACCCTGGGTTCTGGTCCTGGGTTCAGGAGAACCTAAGTTGGAAATCAGTCTTGGATACTTGGAGAGTCATTAACCTCTGAATGCTTCAATTTTCTTAATTGTAAAATTAGGATTATAAAAGCACCTAACTCACAAAGGGATTTTTTTTCCCTGAAGTTCAAATGAGATGTTTATAAAAAAAGATGTAACACAATAGTTGTCACATAGTAGATGCTATGTAATTACATATTTCCTTTCATTCCCTTAGCTAATTTATTTTTCCCCACTGGACCATAGTTCCTTCATTTATAACATAAGGGATCTGAACTAAATAATCTCTAATTTCCTTTGCAATTTTTAATCTGTCATACTAATATCCTCCTTTTTCATGTTGATGATATGACACTCAAAATCTAAAGAAGATCTACAATTTCCTAGAGGTGTTGGAGATTCTCAAATAGTAATTCAAGAATAAAAATACTTGGAATTTATATCAAACTTTAATATTTTTCAAACAATATATATGTAAGATCTCATTTGATTGTTACAACAATCCTGTGAAGTAGGTATGACTATCATTATCACCCTTATTTTACAGATGGAGAAACTGAGAAATACATGACTAGCAATTATCTAAGGCTGTATTCTTGACTTTAACATGACTTTTTTTTTTTGCTTCTTTGGAAGAAAACCCCAGCTTAGGACTCTTAACCCTGTTTATTTTCTGAAAATATTTCCCTTCTTTTTCAGTCATCTAGCTTGTGCACAAATGATTATTTATGAAGCTAAAGAATATTGGATTTTGAGTAAAAAGATAGAGGTCCAAATCTTGGCTCTGACTCTTAGTATTTTTGTGACCATTTGTAAATCACCTAGCTTCCCAGTTCCCCAGTTTTCCACTAGGAGTAGTCTAGATGGTCACCAAAATCCTCCAAGCTTTAAATCTACTGTCTTATGTTTAAGCTGTGGAGATTGTTTCTTCATTGGCAAAATGAGATGTCCAGAATAAAAGATCACTAATTCTCCTTCCAACCCTTAATTTATGAATACCAAAAGGAATGTTGAAAACAATCTTTACATGTGATTTAAACAATATTATTAATATTTTAAAAAATTAACAGTCATAGATGTATCAGAGATAAGATATAAACTTGTATCTTCCTGGTTTTCAGGCTACCTCTGTATCCACTACTACCAACAGCTTCTAAACTGTACTGTGAGTAGTGTCAGTTTCCCTTCCAGTATTATTATATTGTATGAATGGATAGATGGATGGATAGATGAATGGATGGATGTTGTTTCTTCTCATTACAAATGTATCCTGCTAGAGATGAAGGACTAATTGTTTAGCACAGTTCCTTACTTGTATGTATAAATGTTTAGATAAAGAGTTGTTTTGCTATTGTTGTTGTTGTTGATGATGAGTTTTTTGTTTGATTTTTGAAGGAAGGTTCTCAATCAGTACTCTGGATGTGCTATTAGTAGAAAGTTAGATAAATTTTTAAATATTTTCTAATTCTGACTTTTCTCGGTTTAAAAGGTTGTCCCACCACTACTAATACAAATTAGTGAGAATTTTGCTATATTTGCATTTCTTGGTAAGTTTAAAATCAAAGGTAATTTGTTGAATTAAGCTGATTTTTAAGGCTTGTAGTAAGACATTTTGGTAAAAACCAAAATGAATAGAACCTAGACTTTATCCCTCTTCTGAGAGAGATAAAGCAGGAACCTGAATGAATGAATATAATATGATATGATAAATGTGTACCAAAACGTAATGTAATATGTCAGTATAGTATTATATGATATGCCATATAGTATAACTTAAAAAGAACAATATATATCCATGTGATATAATTTTCTGTAATTGGAAGCAATATATCATGTCATAAGATTAGATAAAATTCTGGAGAAAAAAAATAAAGTATTTTCTAAGAAAACAAAGAGAAATCCTTTCCGGCTAGATGGTGGGAGGTGAGAACGGTTACCTATCACGTGAAAATTTGGGGATTTTTGAAATCCCTATGATACTCCTAGAAAGAGCCACACAATTTATCACATATTTATATTGTCTGTCAATTCCCCACCTCATTCTAATAAGTTTAGCAGTTCTGTAAAAATTATAAAAATTTACTAGCTTCTTTTCATGCCATTTGAAAACTGCTTAAGGAAGTAAAAGATTTCCTGGAGAAGAGAAGATTCAGTGATCTCATGTAGCTGAATCAAGTATGAGAAAGGATTCCATAGAATTGAAAAGATAAAATTTCTTGTGATTGATCAGGGAAAACAGAATTAGTATCAAAAAACAGAATTTGCAAAGAGGCAAATACAAGTAATATATAAGGAAAAATACTAAATATTTTTTTTTCAAAACAATTAGAGCCATTCAGAAGAAGAAAGATTTATTTCAGCAAGTACTAAGTATCTTGTCATTTCAATTCTTCCAACAAAAACTGGATAACTCCTTGTTTGGAATGTCAGAATATTTTTCCAGGTAATGGTGATTCTGTTACTGTCTAACAGTTATTTTAAAACATCTCTTTTTATTCTTCAAAGACTACTCTGGCTATGGCTCAAGATATTCATCAAGATATTAGACATGCTACCAAATATTTTTGCCCTGTGGTAATTCTATTTTCAAGCTATTTGTGATCTGCATTGATCAAGGAGATCCTCACATTGACAAAATGATAACTGCTTGAAGAAAGACACTAGTATATCTAGGACAAATTATAGCACATAGGATGCTCTTAATGAATGATAATGAATGATTAATTTAAAAATTTTAAAAAGGGAAGTTACAACAGTAACAACATTCTGCAGGTAAAGTATATCAACTCTCTTCTATATTGTGTATATATGTTGCAAAGGGTACTTTAAAAAATCACAGGGGACAGAAAAGGGAGAGGAAGTAAATAATTTTAATTGAAAACATTAATTTAAAAATTAAACTTTAAAATCAATAAACATTGTATTTTGCTCACATTTCTACAGTTAAGTTAATGTCTAGAGGTCAGATCTAAGTTAAAGTCCACTCAAGACTGGCTATATGATCATGAACAAATCATTCAAATCACATTGTCCCACTTGTCTTTTGAAGCTGATGGATTGCAGACTCACTTATCTATGTCAATAGAGGGAATTTACATACTGTTTGTTCTATTAAAGAAACCAAATATTTAGACCAACCAAACCAGAGCAATCACCTAAAAATATACTATTTCACTTGTAATATGTGAACTTTCATTTTTATTTTTTTGATAAGTAGAATTCTAAAATAAATGGTATCTTCTACAAACTGTGTAGTATTTTATGTATTTAAAATCACTGATATGGGATGAATAGGTCTTATTAGACTGCTACAGTGGTACATGATGCAGAATTTCTGGTTACTACAGAAATCTGATTTTTTTCAAAGCAAAATTATAACTTATCAGACTGTGCCTGATACAAATTCTTTGTTTCAATCAATAGTTCTGCACTGTTTACATGGGGGGGGTGAAGCTGCTTGAAAAAAACAAAGAATGGAAGGAAAGAAGAGAGGAAGGGAAGAAGAAAGGATAGAACAAAAAAGAAAGAAGAACAAACGTAAGAAAGAAAAGGAAGGAATAAATGATGAAGAAAAGAAAAAGAATGAAGGAAATAAATTAATCAAGGCAACTGTATGGGGAACAGCTAGGCTGAGAGTAGTGTGGGGAACAGGACTGGAGTATGAGCTTTGTAACCATTGTAACCAGGCAGGTCATTCGTTATCTTGTTGCTTCTTTTCTCATCTGTTAAAAAAGGTAGAATCATGTTTGCTTTATCTCCTCATGGGATTGTGATACACAAAAGCTTTTTACATCTTCAAGCCCTTTAATACATGTTAAGTTTTATTAACAGGATATCCACAAACTGACTTGTTTTATTTTTTTAGGCTGGATTAACTGCATTATATAAAAATCAGTAAAATATGTAATGAACAGCCCATTTGGCATCCATCCATTACTGAAGATTTCACATTTTAGCAGGTATCTTAAAACCACAAATCACAGAATCTCTGAAATGAAATATGTGTAGGGTTATAGGTTCAGAGAAGCAGAACTTGAAAGGGTCTTTGAAGTCATCCAGTCCAACCCTTTCATTTTAAAGATGAAGATCTAAGTACCAGACAGTTTAAATGACTTATTCAGAATCAGACATCTAGTAAGCATCTGAGATAGAATTAAAATTCAAGTCTTCCTGACTCCAAACTAGCCCTTTACCCATTATGCAATATAGCTTCTCCTTCATGGTCATCTAGAAAATCTCATACCTGAATCAATCTCCTATGCAATTTCTCCACAAAGTGGCTATCTAGAGCCCATTGGAGTATCTCCATTGAAAAGAAACCCATTCCCTTTCCAAGTTGTCCCTTCAGCTTTGGGATAGTTTTAATTGTCAGAATGTGTGTTGTGTATTTCAGCATGTGGGTATTTCTGTTTTCCTTTCCCATAACAGGTAAAAGGCAGTGTGACATAGTGGAAAGGTCAGCCTTGGAGACTAAAGGAGCTGGTTTCATATTACACTATTAACATATTGCCTAAGTAGCAGACTTTAGGTTAGTCATTTCTCTCTGTACCCCAATGATCTTTCTGAAATTATAAAGCAGAGGGGAAGTGTGAAATCTGAACTGGTGAAGAGTTTCTTTAGCTGAGAGTTCTCTATATCTGGGAAATCACAGAGCCAGTACCCTAACCCTAAATAAAATAGAATGAACATGGAATAGAATATCAGTAATCAAATAATTAAAACTTAATACTTTGAAGTTTTAATGAGGATGCTTGATCCCAAAGAAGTTATATGAGAACATATCTCCTTTCATTTCTTTGCAAAGACAGGGGGATATGGGTATGGAACATTTAATATAATGTCCTGCTTTATTGAATTTTAAAAATCTACGATATTTTTCTTATAGCATATTTTAGCCAGCCCTCAGACATCAATAGGTACATCCTTTTGTTTTTCATTCTCTTATGGCACAAAGAGTATCACTATAAATTTGGGGAGATTTTTTTGAACTTTTTTCTGTCTTTCACTTTCTTAGGGCATATGTCATTTAGTGGGATCCCTAGGCCAAGGGACATGGACAGATTAGTCACTATTCTTACATTTTTCAATTGGAAATCCAGAAGATTTGGTGATCATAACTATAATAACTACACACATTCAGAAGAAAGATGGAATGGGTCATTATTAGGAGACTGAAAAGCATCTCCTAGAGGTGACAATTTAAAAAAAAATGGAAATATTGAATCTTTAAACAATAAGGCTCACTGGGCTATTAGAGTTGTCTTCAAATATTAGGAAGAATTTTTTAGAATCTGCTTAAGATTTGTCCTATGTCATTCTAGAAGGCAAATCTAGGAACAACAGATGCCAGTTTCAGCTCAATATAATGAAGAGAATTCTAATAATTAGAGCTGTCTGAAAATTGAATGGTTGGTTTGGTGAGGTCATGAGTTCTATAATGTTAGATGTGTTCAAGCAGAATCTAGGTGATCACTTGATAGTGACATTGAAGAAATTCGTGCTTCGGGAGAATGTTGGCTATGTTACCTTTGAGATTACTGATGATTGTAGGAACCTAATAATGAATAATAATCTCTGGGCTCATATGCTACCTTTCCATAAAACCTTCCATGACCACTCCAGCATGAAATGATTGTTTCTCCTTCTAAGTTACCATTATATTTATTGCCTGTATCATTAATTTGGCAATTAATTGTATCTTGCCTTGTGACATCTATTGTTTTCTTGAACTGCTACTTTAATATTTTAGTTCCATTTCATGGTTCTGTTTTGTTTTTTAATTTACATTTTCAATTTGTGTCTTTTTCCTACCGCTTACTCGCCACTTAAAACAATAAGAACCAAGCTTTGTAAATAGTAGATGCCCTATATGTATATTTTGATTGCTGATAGTGAATTTATCACTTAACTTGGGAGTAGGGGGAAGAGTTGTAAGTTTAATTTTCCAAATCTTTAGTTGTAGCAAGGTACTATAGATTAAACGAATTTCTGTAAGTAATTTTAGTAAACAGGTTGGAATAGAACAACAATAGTCAAATAAAAGTCAAATCCAGTCTATCACTTACTTTCCATGTAAACATGGGCAGAGATTCCCTAACTGTTCTAGGCTGGAGTTCTTTAGCTAGCAAATGTATAGATTACACTAGGTGACATCAAAAGCTCATATCTAAACATAGGTGCCTAAGATCCTAAATTGAGTGAAGTCAAGGGTAACTATTTAATAAAGAAAACTTTTTTTTGGCTTTTTAATCTTTTCAAAACTTGGTTCCAACTTCCTATTCCAACTTTATTGTATTATTATTCATTATATTAATCATTGTTATTTATCATATATCATTTATTATTAAGGTTATTATATTTATTATATTATATCCCTTTCCATGGTTTAAAATTAAGCCAAATTAGACTTCTTATTATTCCCACACAATGTTACTTCTATCACTGAGTTATTATGGGGGCTATGGCTCATTCCAGAGATAAGCTCCTCTTCTCTGCCTCTTAGAATCCCTTGTTTCTTCCTCGAGAAACTTATTTTTCCTGAAGTCTTTCCAATTCCCTTTCCAAAAATATATACATAAATGAATGAATGAATGAATTCATCTGTTGTAAATTCTGGAAGATTTGTGTTCATGAGCTTTCACATTCTGCCCCTTTAGGGAAGGCTTTGTTTCACTTTGACTATTTTGTGTCCCTAGTGCCCAACTGTGCCTGGCACATCATAGATACTTAATACGTACTTCTTAATTGACTGATTATACAAATGAGAGGCAACAGAAGTATACAGAGATTCAAGTGTCATTTAAACAGTACCAGCTCTGAAATCCACTTGTGCAATTTGATTTTGAGTAAATTATTTTCGTTCTCAGCACCTGTTACCTTTTTTTTTTTATTAATTTAAGAGAGTTGAACTAAATCATGGAGAGAGAGAGAGAGCTAGAAGTAATTTTCAGAGGTCAATGAGTCCAATCCTTTCATCTTTAGATGAGAAGGCTAGAGTCCAGCCATGAAAATTGACTGGTCCAGGCTGATGTAGATAGTAAATACGTGAAATAGAATTGCATCCTAGGACTTTCCCACTCCAGTGCTATATTTAATTTAACAGGCTGACTCTTAGAGGATCTCTAAGGTCTCTTTTAGCTCTTTCCTACTCAGATTCCCTGACAAAGATTACAAAAGTAAGCACAGTCGATTTGCATTTGGACTTTGCTCTTTGGGGTCAGAGAAACCCACCTTTAATAATAAAAAATCATCACTCAGAGTGACAAAACAGGTGCTCAAGGCTAAGGCTCTAATTGTGACTGTTTCTTATGGCTCCTCCCCATTTGGGACCACAATAGAAACATGTTTCTGGCAACAGATCAATGAGCTCAGTGGTGAACAGAAAGAAAATCATTGAACAAAATGCCTCTTGTCTTTGTTTGTGAATATTAAGGGGATGTGTGATAAAGTAAAATCCAGTGATCAACTTCTGCATTGTCCCATCTGTTCCTCTCTTTTGGATTTTTTCTCTGAAGCGGAAGCAATTGGAAAACACTGAAAGGGCTTGAGGATGCCTGCCAGCAGGCTGGGTCTGAATATTGTAAAACATTCTTTCCTTCACACCCTTCCAGCACCCTCCAGCTCTCAATTGTCTGTTTTCTATCCCTCCAACCTTTGCCAATGGACACAGCTGGATGGTATTGTACACCTTTCTGGGACTTTATTTTGAATATTTGTATAGAGAGCAGCTATATTCATAATTATTCATCTGCCTCCTTAAGCCCCAACCCAGTCTCTCCTGCTAGCAGTATTCTTAAAGCTAGCAAAGACACTTCCTAGTTCCCTTCTCCTCTTGGTTTTTCCCTTTCTCACTTGGCAAATATTGATCTTTTTCCAGTGTAGGTAAGATGCACCTCCATGGTTCATTTCTTCTGGCTTCCTTGTTGTGGGAGACTCAGTGAGTTCAGCACAAGACTACTTATTGAATTTATCTGTCAATTTCTCCTGCCTTGCATGGCTGACTAACACTGAGGAATCAGTACAATCCTGGAGGCTCATGGGATAATCACTAAAAAAAATCAACATAAAATTATAAATCAGAGATTTCATCCCTTCAGTTAATCCCTTCAGAACAAACTTTTTTTAGAGTTGCTTATAGCTGTTACTGTCCAAAACCATAAACCTATCTAAAGATTTAAAGTAGCAAGTTACATAATTTAATTAAGCACTTGCATAATGATTTAATGTTTGCAAGCATTTTACAAAGTTTCTCTCATTTCATCTTCACAGCTCTGTAGGAAAGATAGCATTATCAACCCCCCTTTTATCAAATGATAAAATTGAGTCTGAAAGAGGTTGTATCTTACCCAAGATCACATAGTAAATTAGTGTCAGAGACAAGAATCACACATTCTTATATCCAACCCTTACTCTCACTCCAATGCAACATCAAGCTTCCTTAATAGTCATGTACATACTACTTTAATTTTTGTAAAATATTTTACATATTTTATCTTAATTAAGATGAAAAATAGTCTTGAGACGTAGACACATTTTTTTTCTGTTTTATAGTGAGTAGACTGATTCAGAGAAATAAGTGATATGCCTACTGTCATACAGCCACTACTGAATGTGGGAAGATAAATAATGGGGGAAATAGAGGGAAAGTGATCCAATTCTCTCTTGATTGGAAATTCAGAATACTTTCTGATTACACACCATTCTATTTCTAATTGGAATCAGTATTAAAACTCAGGAAAATAAAGAAGTACAAGTTTGCTTAGAAATTCCCTAAGTCTCCTATCCGTTAATTTCTTTTTCCTCTTTCATGGCAGCCTTTCCTATATACCCAGAATCATCATATCCCTGCTTGTAGGAAACAATCAAAGAAAGTAATTCATACTATTATATAGAGATAAGGATGGCTGATCACAGAGTCAATTTGCATCCCATTTTAGACATTTATTATTTGTGTGACCCTAGGCAAATCATTTAGCATCTTTGAACTTCAATTTCCTTGTCTTAGAAATGGTCATGACATTCTCTAATACTTCATGGGGTTACTGTGAAGATCTAATGAAGTAATGTGTATAAAAGCCTTAAATAATTGTTCCTCTTACCAACCAACATACACAGACACCCAAAAATTAGCTGCCCTCATTCTAAGTATTTTGTAAATCGTACTTTTTTTGCAAACCACAGCTTATAAACCCCCACACCAGCCTGATGTGTTTGCTTTTGCTAGTTAGCCAGATATATATGATGATTCACAACAAACCCATTTAATAAAGTAATAATGTAGTAAAATAGCAAAATGTTCTCCTCACTAGAAACCTTGAAGTTATTCTATAAGAAATAAACACAAACTCAGTGGGAAGAGTGAATTTGCATAGGAACCATGCATTATAATGCATGTATGATCTATAAGGGAGATTTCATGTGGCCAGGATATATATCCATATGAATGATTATATACATGAAAGATTTGTCTTGGATACTTGCCCTGAGATCCTTTCCAACTCTAGGTTTTTAAATCTGTGCTCCTTTAAATGGAAATCAAGCTCCTCCTCCAAAGCAACTATTGTCTTCTAGATAGACCTGTTCCTCTATGATATATTATGGCCTTTCTCTATTGGTTGTCTTTACTACTCTGAATAGGGTGTCATGTCTTTTCTTTAACAGATCTTTAGCAATATAGCTATTTTCAGACATATTTTAAACCTTAGTCGTGAGAAATGCTGTAGCTGAGAAGATTCTACCTTGCCAAGAAAGCCAAATACTTCTTGACCAGTTTTTCACATTCATCTCTACTAACTACTGAGGAGTATTCTATTTAGTAAGAACTACTTACAACCTATTCTTTCAGTAACCTACTATTATTAATGTGTATTATGTATCTAATCTGTTCCTCTGATTCACTACTCTATTTTTTAGCTTGCATTAGATTGTTTTGATGACTAACACTTTGCAATATAATTTGAAGTGTAGGTTGCTTTCCTCCACAATTTTTTTTCATTGATTCCCTTGATATTCTTGATTTTTTTATTTTTCCACATGAATTATTATTTTTCCTAGCTTGGTTCTTTTGTAGTTTGATTTCTACAATACTGAATAAGTAAAGTACCTTAAGTAGAATTATTTTTATTATGATGGCTCAGCCTATGAACAATTAATATTTCTCTAATTGTTAGATATGTCTTTATTTGTGTGAAGTGTTTTGTGATTGTGTTCCTGTAATTCCTGGGTTTGTCTTGGCAAGTAGACTCCCAAGTATTTCATATAGTCTACACTTCTTTTAATGAAATTTCTTTTCCTATCTCTTCCAAGAGGTGTTTTTGTTCCCTTTTTTGGGAGGGGGTTGGTGGTATATAGAGATGTTGATGCTTTATGTGGATTTAGTATAACAACTTTCTTGAAGTTGTTAATTGTTTTTGGTCAATTCTCTAGAATTCTCATATCATCTACAGTTAAGAACAATTTCATGTCTTCATTGCCTATTTTCATTTCTTATTTTTTTCTTCTTTTATTGTTTTAGCTAACATTCCTGATATAAATTTTAATAATAGTGGTGATAATGGATATTCTTGCTTCGCCCCTGATACTATTAGAAAGGCTTGGGGCAGGTAGGTGGCATAGTGCATAGAGCATCAGCCCTGAAGTAAGGAGGACCTGAGTTCAAATCTGGTCTCAGACACTTAACACTTCCTGGCTTCGTGACCCTGGGCAAGTCAATTAACTCCAGTTGCCTCAGCAAAAAAAAAAAAAAAAAAGGCTTCAAGTTTTTCCCCCACTACAAATAATGCTTATTTTTTTTGATACTTTCCAAATGCCTTTCACAAGTCTATTATATATACATTAAAATGATATTTTGTAAGTGTTATTTGCTTTAAAATTTTTACCCTTTATTGAGTTTTATTATTGATCATATTAATTATTGATATTAAATCCTTTATTTAGTTTTCATTTCAGTAATTCACTTGACATACACAGCCACTGGTTAGTTCTTGATAGTTTTATAAGTTTGCCATGTATTGCCTTGAGAAATCCAAATTGCAAAAAAGATCTTGATCTGTTGATTCAATTTGACTTCTAGATTCAGGCTCTCAGCTTTGAGATTCTATCTTTCCCTGGTATATATACATTGAGAATTTTATGCTTAATAAATCCAAAAGAATTTTTGGTGTCAGTGGAAAAAATTTCCACAGAAAGCAGAAGCTATTTAATGTGTTTGTGTGATGTTTGTGGTTTATGGGAGGCAGAGAGGCATGTATAAATTGAAACTTATAATGATGTCTTATATATAATTGATATATTGTTTTTGTGCAATTTTTGGAAACTATGCTTAGTTCTTTTCAGGAGAGTCTAAGACTAGACAGAATGCTAAAGGGCTTAGCAATCTCTGAAGGATGCTGTATTTTCTTTCAGCTGTTTTGAAATTACTGTGTTGGTGTCTTTTAAATAGAAAACCATTTTGTACATGAACATGAGCTGTTTTAGTGTTATTTCCTTTTTCTCTCTTCTCCCCTTTGTGCCCTATCTACCTCTTCTTTTCTCCATCTCCTACTAAAATAAATAAATAAAATTTTAATTGTGCAATTTTAGCCAGTAGCTAAACTGAAAACTGCACTTTTTTGGTTGTCATCAAGTAGTGAATTTGTTCTTATCAGTTAATTGCATTAAATCACATATACTTGGCAGCCCCTTCTCAAAATGACAGAATGTCATGGTAGAAAGGAGCTCAGAGGCCATTAAGTTCCACTTGTATCTAAGTAATATTTTTTTCTATAATATAGCTAACAGCTAGTTACCTTGCCTTTATCTGAAAATTTCAAGGGAGAGAGAAATCTGAGATGGTTCATTCTACTTTTGGATAGCTTTCTTTGTTAGGAGGTTTTTCTTTTTATCATCCTGCATTTTACTTCTCTGCCCTGACTTCCAAATATTTGCCCAGTTATTTTCTATTGAGTCAAACAGAATAGAACTGTTAACACTACAACATGTCAGCCCTTTTGGCATTTCAAGAATGGTCTCATGTCCCTTCTAAAATTTGTCATTTCCCAATGATCAATTCTGATGGGCATGGCTTTTCTCAACAATGAGATAATTCAGGCCAGTTCCAACAATTTTGTGATTAAGAGACTCACTCATCTGCACTCAGAGAGAGGACAGTGGGAACTGAGTGTGGATCACAACATAGCATTTTCACTCTTTTTTGTTGTTGTTTACTTACATTTTTCTTTCTTTCTCATTTTTTCCCTTTTTGATCTGGATTTTTTGTGTGTACAGCAAGATAATTGTATAAATATGTATATATATATTAGATTTAAGATATATTTTAACATGTTTAACATATATTGGATTACTTTCAAAATTTGAATTTTACTAGTTGTTTTCCTCTAACTGTTCTCAAATTTATGAATAGGCTTCCTAAATTGTAGTAGTTAAAATGGACATAATGCTAAAAGGAAGACAACCAAGACAAGACAGAAACGATCATCTCACTAATCCTAGATGTTATAATTCTTCTTTTAGTTTGTTTTAATTTATTTAGTTATTTTTAATAAACATTATTTTATGAATCATGTTGGGAGAAAAAACAATCAGATCAAACTGGAAAAATCATGGGAGAGAGGTGAAAATAAAAAAAAAACAAAAACAAAAAAAGAAATGAACATAGCATGTGTTGATTTACATTAAGACTCCTTAGTTCTTTTTCTGTATGCAAATGATGTTTTCTATCCAAAGCTTATTGGGATTTTCTTGGATTGCTGAACCACTGAGAACCAAGTCTGTCATAGTTGATCAAAGCACATTCTTGCTGTAATTGTATACAATGTATTCCTGGTGGTTCTTGTTTCATTCAGCATCAGTTCATGCAAATCTTTCCAGACTTTTCTAAAATGAGCTTGTTCATCATTTTTAATAGAAAATTAATATTCCATTACTTTCATATAGAATAACTTATTTACCCATTCCCCAATTGATTGACATCTACTCATTTTCCAATTCTTTGTTGCACAAAAAGAGCTGCTATAAACCGTTAGGTCCTTTTCCCTCCTTTATGATTTTCTTGAAGTACAGACTCAGTGGTGGCACTAATGAGTCAAAAACTGCACAGTTTGATAGCCTTTAGGCATGGATCCAAAGTGCTCTTCAGAATGGTTGGATCATTTCATAATTCCACCACCAAGGACATTATAATTCTTAAATATAAATTGCACATTGAATCAACCTCTTTAACTGTCCCTCATATTGTCTATTATCAATCAATGTGCCCATCCATCTTGTTTTATTTTTTTTCTTCACATTGCTATCTGACCATTTTCCCCTTTAATCGCAAAATTGACTTTTAAATGCAAAACTGCGACATCATATTTACCTTTTATTTATAGTTTACATTTTTTTAATTATGTTTTCCCCAAAGTTCTATTCAAGATCATTTGTACACTATTTTTGCTACCTAGTGTTTTCTACCATTCCCAATTTATATCAGGAGAAGGTTTGACAAACAAGACATCTTCTTTCCTCTTTTTCCAGTTCCTGACAAAAAGTATTAAACAGTGTAAGATAAACCAGAGAAACCTAGGATATCCCATTACAGACTCTCTTCTGAGCTGTATCAAGTAATGAATAACTATACTTTGGGCCTGGCTATCTAACTAGTTTTGATTCTACATGTTTGTATCACTATCTAACTCATATCCCTCCATCTTTTCCCCAAGAATAGAGTGAGAAATTTTGCTGTGTGTTCTTATAATCTGGGGAATTATAACTAGATCATTTTTCTAATCATGCTGCTATCTCCAAAGTCGATTTACATATTATTTGCTCCTATTAAATTTACGGAATGCAATGTTTGCTTTGGAGGCCAAAATCTATTATTTGAAGTAGGTAGATCATGCAGTATATAGACCACATATCCTAGGGCATAGAAGGACCTGAATCCAAATGCAGTCTCAGAAAATTAGTGTTGCAGGAAGTCACTTAAATCGAGTTGCCTAAAAAAAAAAGAAAGGAAAGGAAAAGAAAGGGAAAGGGAAAAGAAAAGAGAAAAGAAAAAAAAAGAGAATTTTTTTGAATTCAATAAAATAGGAAACTCTTAGTGTGTAATATCTATCTGCCAATATGGATCACCATATTGAGTGCTATGTAGAAATCTAAGCACCTAATGATTTGTCTATCATCAAACATCTAATATATGTCAAAGGCGGGGACTTTACTGAATCTGAGGCTGGTCCTCTGCAAAATATTCTCAAATTAAACTTCAACAATTCATGTAGAATCTCAGCAAACATCTAAATGCATATTCTAGAAGAAATTAGACAACACTTTAAACCATATCAGCCCACAATTCTGATCTAAAGGGATTTGGATTTTTTAAATTAACTTTATCAAAATCTGAATATTTGTTTTATTTTTGTGATTTATAATGAATTAGACAGTGTATTTTCAAAGAAACACAATTTGCAATAATGAAGTGTACTGAATATATATGATAACTAAAGCAGCAGTTTTTAAATTTTTATCTACTCATTCTAATTTTTCTTGGGCTACCAAACTGCTATATATACTGCCCTGGGCCAAAACACTTGTGCACTTAGTAACTCTGTTTATAAATGAGGCAATTCTAGAGGTGTTTCTTTTAGGCTATAAGAAATACATTGAGTTTCCATTAATTTATACATGGATAGAATGAGGTAGAATGGAACTGTCCCATCAAGATATTCCTGAGTTACCTGATAAAATCAGAAGACAGAAAAGCCTCTGTATGTTATTTGGTTGATGTACTCACTGATGGTTAATTTGTATATGCCTTTGTGTTTAATTGTGTTTAAGTGTGTGGTTATGTTTAATTTCAGGTCTAGCCTAGTTTTACTTGTAATTTAGTCTTTCTTTTGCATCTGGCTCTTCATGACCCCATGTGAGATTTTCTTAGCAAAGATCCTGAAGTAGTTTGCCATTTCTTTCTTCATCTCATTTTATAGATGAGGAAACTGAGACACACTTGTCCATAATCATACAGCTAGTGTCATAAACTAGAATTGAACTCAGGAAAATAAGTTGTCCTGACTCCAGCCCCAGCACTCTATACACTATAGGATCACCTAACTGCCCTAGTTTTATTACTTTTAATCAAAAGCAATTGTGAGAATTATTTATTGATGAAATTAATGACAATAATAACTCATTATGATTTCAAGAAAAATGTGAATGTTTGAGGGAACAAGCCTGTTATTTATGATCTGCTCTGATCCTTATGTTTTCCCCCAGGGGAAGATCACAAGAAGCCATTAGAAAGATGAAATCTGAGAACATTAGCTATTTTCATGTGAAATAAGAGAAAAATTCATAACAATATTTTGAACATAATCAATGGCAAACTAAGCATATTCAAAAGACATTCCTGTTGGATTTGTATCCTTTTTGTGTTGTGAAAGTTTGTAATTTGCTTGTGTTGCTGACCTTCTCTTCATTATTTCTATTCTTAATACTACCATCCCTCCTATCTTCCAAATTTAGAATGCTGGCATTTTCTATGGTTCCTTATTCTCTTTCACTCCATATATCTGAATCAGTTGACAACATCTCTCTTAACTGTTCCTGTCTCTCTATTCACATTCCTACAGCCTTAAGTCCTTATCACTTCTCATCTAGACTATGGCAACAATTCCCTAATTGGTCTTCTTGTCTCAATTTTCTCATCACTACAATCTATTCTTCAAAAAGCTGTCAAAATTATTTTCTCCAGTAAAGATCTGACCATGTCACAACTCCACTCATCAATACTCCACTCAGCAATTCTCCACTGTCTCTAAGATAAAATATAAATGTATATGTTTAGCTTTTAAAGGCCTTTACAATCTGATCCCCAATAAGCCTATTAATATGTCTCCACTGGACATGAGTCCTCCTACAATACTGGGAATCCAACCAAGCAGAATCTTTTCCTGTTGTTAACACATATTAATATCCCATCTGCTTCATTATGTCATTGTACTGTCTCAACAACGTAATGGTTTCTTTATCATAGAACCATGGAATCTCTCTCTTCTTTCAAGATATAAACTCAAACACTATCTTCTATCTGAGAATTTTCTGATTCCCCCCACCCTCCAAATACTAGTATCCTCCCTCCCTAACTACTTTATACAGAATGTCCCAAAAGTCTTAATTGAGTTTTAATTCTCATAACTTAAAACTGAGCTGACTTTCAGAAAAACTTATGTATACTTTACATTCATTTTGATATGTTACATATATGTATGCATTTTCTATAAGTGCTTAAATATGCACATGCTAACCCCCAGTAAAATACAAGGACTCTGTAAATAGAGAGTTTTCATACCTGAAATAAAATAAGTGCTTAATAATTACTTCTTGGTTGATTGATTGATTGATTAAATGGATGACTGTAGTCATAGAAGAAATTCTTGCTTTCTGACATAAATAAGAGCAACAAAACTCAATTTTATTTTATTAAGGATAAATTTAGAATATTTATACATTGCAAAATGGAAACTCCCTCCATCTGCTTTAACTTTGCAACTTGAACATATTCTTTGAGAGCTGTCCAGAGTACTGAAAGATTATATAACTTATTCTCAAAATATAGTTAAAAGAGTTTTAAAAAAAAGACTTTAGAGACTACTCAGTTCAACTGCCCTTGTTTTTCAAATAAGGAAATTGAGGCATGAAAAGGATTTGTGTTTAAAGTCACACTGACTAAAAAAATCAAAACAAAAACAAACAAACAAAAAAAAAAACACTGAGGTAGGATCTCTCTGACTTCTAAACCTTCCTGATTCCATCTAATATGGCCATCAGTATAGCATGCCATGACAACTTTCTCCTACTAAATATATAATGTCTATTTCTCCTTGAAGTTGCCGTGTTAAGACAGAGGAGTTAAATTCTAACTCTTGCTAACCTATTCTAAAAGCTCCAAGCTTACTGGTGAGGCTAAGATCATGTCTTGACAGCCAGAAGCTGGAAGTACTTCAGAAATGCCACATGTAGGGTTCTTTTTTTTGGAATCCCCAGGAGAAGGCAGGGTACAATGGCATCAACCAACCTCTAATTCTTGGAGTGACAGTGGATGTATTCTAGAGATGGCACCTTTGAGCTTTGTGAGAGAACAGCTGAGATCTTTTGGTGCATTTTCCATGCTTCTGACAGCCATCAAAATACTGATGGAAATGAAAGAGAAAAGCAGAATTTGCAAGGTTTGCAATGACCTAATGAGCAAAGTTAGAGAAGTCATTCACTTTTGGTGACTTTGCATATTTCAGCGCCGTGGTTTTTAAAATCTTTTTTTATTATCACTTTTAATGATCTTGATAATGCATCATTCAGACTTGTCATGAATTTTGTCTATTTTATCTTAAAGGTCCTTTCTTCCTACTCACCATAATACCATGGCCTTCTTTTGGTCTTTACTTTTCTTCCTTATAGGGCACTTTCATCTGTTCTTTTAAGGCCATTCTTCTAAATACTTGCTCACTTTTCTGAAAAGAAAAATCCTTCCTATTTCTTAATTGGGACACTTATGAACTTCACTTCTCTCTAGCTAGCTAGTTATTTAACAGCATCATATGGTAGCCAAGAAATCTAATGCAAATAAGTCCTATTAAGAGAGGGAAAGTGTCCAGGAATAAATAAATAGCATGATATAGTCCTACAGCATTCTTTAATAGTTGAATCACACTGAGGGAGTTTTTTTTTGTTTTTGTTTTTTTTTTCTTCAGTTTTGGTCACTGTTTTAGAAAGTATATGTCTTGGTAAATGTAATAGACATCCATTCAGATTCAAGAAGATTAAGAAGTCTGTCTTTGATACTTAATTGCTAGATGACCCTGAACAAATAAAGTATTAATCATTAAATAAATGCAGTTATAAAATAACTGAAATTCTTATTGGCTTAGACAAATCTCTGATACTATAAGTTGCAGGAAAGGTGACAGTCTGCACATTGTTAATTGTGATTTCCTTTCACTAATGAAATTTCAAGTCCAGTTCCCTATCCTTAGTACATTGTAAAATTTGTAGGACTTTCAGAGTGAAACCATAAACATTTATAAAATCCAAGACTCAGTCTATGTGTTCCAGGAGGTGCAAAAAAGAGGCAAAAGATACTGTCTTTCATCAAGGAGTTTTCAATATAATGTACACCAATTGGGAATCTTCTGAATGAAATCTGGGTATTTAATCTGGATAATAGATTTGGCTTCAGGGAAGTGGGGAGAACAGGAATAATGGTTTTCTGTAAGTATTATAAGGAAGGGGAATTGTTCTTGTTTCTCTTGGACTCAGAAGGCAGAACTGGAAACAATGGATAGGAGACAAAAGGGAACAATTTTAGGTTTCATGTCACCTGGCAATTAGAGCTGAGTAGATTTTGCTGCTTTATGAAGTAGTGAGTTCTGCATCTATCTCAAAGAGGCAGCATAGTATGATAAATGGAATATCAGATTTGGAAGTTGAAAAACTTTGGTTCAGGTTCTGACTCAGACGTTAACATTTCTGTGCTCTTGAACATAGCACATTATCTCCCCCTGCTTCTATTTTTTCAGCTGCGAAAAGAGGAGAACTGGATTGCAAAGTCCTCCTAGCCAACAGTGAACTAGTTTAACAATGAATTCTGGTGGGAGGGGACTAAATGTATGTACAACAATGCTATTAAATCTAATCTGCATTAATAACATTTTCTTCATTGATTTTTAAAATCTACACAATCAACAGAACAATAAAGCCTTTTATTTGTAGCATTTGCTTGCTGCAAATTTCTAAGATATAAATGCTCACACTGAAAATTTAACAATGAAAATTTAATTATCAGCTCTCACTCCTTTTGCATTTGCTTTAGATCTAGAATTACCATTGGAAATGATCACATAGGCTAAGTGACCACTTGTCAAAATATACAGTAAAAGAAATTCTCATTCAGGAACCAGTTGAAATAAACAGTCACTGAGGTCCATCCCAGTACCTACTACAGTACTGGTGCCATTAGCAACTTCCCACAGGACTGAGATATGGGGCTGGATGCTATCTATATTAGTTTCTTCTCCAGATAGGGGGTGCATTAGATAGAGTTCTGGGCCTAGAGTCAGGAAAATCTAAGTCAAATCTGACCTCAGACATTTACTTTCAGAGTGGACTGGTCACCTAACTTATCTGCCTCAGTCTCTTATCTGTAAAATAAGCTGGAGAAGGAAATGACAAAGCACTCCAGTCTCTTTGCCAAAAAAACCCCAAATGAGGTCATGAAGAATCAAACAATGTTGGAGCATCCAGCTTAGTTGTCATATGATACTTCATATTTGGTTAGTTCTCTGAAGCTAACAAAAGTACTTAAGTGGGAGATTGCACAATGATACTTGACAAGTGAATACTAGTCCATCTAGATGAGTTTTTTGCCTGGTTGGTCAGTCTGTATGCAGCCCTTTTTTGCTTATTTGTTCATTCTCTATTGTTATAGTGCTTTATCATTAGCCTTTACATGTTACACCACTTTTCTGCTTGTCCAGTACTATTGTGTTTATAATGAAAAAATGAAAAGCCAATCGGCACCAAATTGTAAACTGGAACCTTTATTTCAAAGTTTCCTTATTTGTGTTTTTCTGTGTGTGTCTCTCTGTCTGTATCTCCTTTTTCTTTCTATCTCTCTGTCTCTGTCTCTCTCTCTCTCTGTTTCTGTGTTTTTCTGTCTATCCATCTATCTATATGCTCTTCATGACTTTTCAAATTTCCAATTTCCAAATCTTATAATGTTTCCTTTCACCAAAAATAGATATTCATTTTTTTTTTGCTTTATGGGGTTAAGTTTGCAATTGGGGTTAAGTGACTTGCCCAGGGTCACACAACTAAGAAGTGTTAAGTGTCTGAGACCAGATTTGAACTCATGTCCTCCTGACTTCAAGGCTGATGCTCTATCCACTGCACCACCTAAGTGCCCCTAGATATTCTTTCATATTTTTTCCCTTTTCTTCTGGGTAATATCATTGATCTTTTCCCATTTTGAACATCTTAATATTTTACTCCTTTCATGGGAGCTATCCATTAATAAATATTGATAATACAAGTGAGAATTCATTTATCTCTTAGTACTTGAAATTTGCTTTGCTTTAAAAAATATATCTTTTAGTATTTTAGTTTATTTATTGTTTCAAGAGCTCAACCAATATATTTTAAATGTTAAAGTTATGAAGGTATTTTCCTAGGGTCATAGATTTAGTATTGGAATTGATTTTAGAGATCACTCAGTTCAAATCCTTCATATTATAGTGTGTGGGGAGTGTGGTCTGACTTGTCTATGGTCAGAAAGTTGAGAAAAAGTTGAACCTAGGTCAGTGATCATATGACACTTATTTGGCTAGTTCTCTTAAGCCAAAAAAAGTACTTGAATGGGAGATTACTCTTAATAAAAAGTCAACTAGGTTTATTATACAATCAACTGACAAATCATCTTAGGTTATGCACTTTCTATGTGAGAGGCACTATCTTTGGCACTGGAAGTCTAAGTAGACAGAATGAAACCAGCCCTATTCATAAATGAGTCAATAATCTTAAGAGAAGAAAAATTGGTACATATGTAAATTATATCAAGAACAAATAAAAAGTGCAAATATGAACAAAGTAGTTAAATATGAGGGACTGTGGAATACAAACAAAGCTATTTGGTTAATATAGTTTAATTCTATCCCAAAACAATCATTATCATGTTATAATTCTGTTTAAAGGACAATATTCTAAATATTTTTATCTATTTAATGCCTCATTTCTCCGTAATTTTTTTTTCTTTACTGACCTGGAAACTACATGTTAAGTTCTCCAGCTCCCGCTATTTGCAGATACAATTGCCAAAAGGAAAACATGGGGATAGGGGGAAGAAGATAAGGCCACATTTACATACTGTAGGAAGAAAGAAGAAAAGTCCTCAAAAATAGGAAAAGGGTAAGATGATGATAGATTGTTATTTGAAGATCAGATAGAAATAATGAGAAGAAAATGAGGAAAAGGGTAGTAAGAAATTAGAATTATGACATTTGGCTGAAAGGAGAAAGAGCATCTGACAGCAAAAGAAAAAAAATAAACTTCCATCCTTTATGTAATATGTTAACCTCTATGTAAAGGGTGAAAGACTTTCATAACTGTATTCAGGTAAATCTTGTACTTTTTTAAGGAGACTATAACTAAGAACATATACTATTGGGTACATATAAAGTGTTTAATGTTTTTCAAACCATTTTGCATTGTGATGTTTAAGAGATTTAAGAGGCAGAATATCTGGGTAATTTAATCATGTTCTTAATGATGCCAGAATGGATGCTCATTTGGCCATCTCTCTCTTAGGCCATAGACAGTCATGGTGTTGGACTCAAAGCTTATATATCCATTGGAAGAGGAATGACAATCAACTCTGACTGGCTAACAATCAGAGAAGGTTTATACAAAGAGAAATGAGCTCATTCCAATGAGGAGCAGAGAGTGACATCATTTCACTTTTTACTCATTTACTCATTTACCCAGACTAAGCACTATGTTTTATCTCCACCCAAGATTCACTTAATGGAATTCATCTTAGATTAGATACCTTCCTCTTTTTTTTTATTAAAGCTTTTTATTTGTATAACATATGTATGGGTAGTTCCCCAGCATTGATCTTTACAAAGCTTTCCATTACAAATTTTACCCCCAGTCCCCTCCCCTCCCCTAGATGGCAGGAAGTCCACTACATATTAATAATGTTGAAACGCTTGACAAGTTATGCAAGAAAAAATCCTATCTACAAGAAAAAAAAGAAAATCAGAGAAAGGCAACACAATGCAAGCAAATGTCAATAGAGATCATGAAAATGTTACGTTGTGGTCCATAATTCATATCCCTCTCTCTGGGTGTATATGATTTTCTTCAGTGAACAATTGGAACTGGTTTGAGACAATTCTTTGTTGCAGAGAGCCATTTCCATCAGAATTGATCATCATGTAATAAATACTGTTGTTGCTGTGTATGAGGATCTCCTGGTTCTGCTCGTTTCACTCAGCATCAGTTCATGCAAGTCTCTCCAGGCCTCTCTGAAATCGTCCCACTGGTTGTTTCTTACAGAGCAATAATATTCCATAACATTCAT